>OY986435.1:171031326-171403826 GCA_963920525.1 Dichetophora obliterata | reverse complement strand
GGGACTTTTTATTCAAATCAAAAGGAACAGGGTGAAAAATGGACAATTTTGCCTGCCTATTGAATGGCATAAACCACCATGCCTCCCAAACAAAGAGGTGGTTAATATAACAAAAATTAGGGAGATTGTAGGTCTTACGCGTATCCTCAGCGGAGGATACAACAATAGTATCACTTGATCAGTGACTTCAACTAAATTAAACTCTTTGCGCAATCTACCGTAAAGGACAAAACAATATCTGCCGGGCCAGCTAGTTTATATATATCGTCATCTACAGTAATAAAACTCATTTTCTGTTTGTTTGTTTATTTGTTTGTTTGTTTTTTTGTTAGCTTGGCCTTGATACAAATCTAAACGGCTGAACGGATTTCGCTCAAACTAGGTATACATATTAAGTGCACTCTAACTTAAAATGTTACATACTTAGTTTTTTCCACGCCCCCTCCGAAATTTTTCATCTAACGGTAATTTTGTTATTAAATCAACTAACGGAGATTTTTGTGTATTAAATTTTAAAAATGTTTTGTTTTTTTGACATCAAAAACACTCACATATATTCAAAATTGGAGAAATTTTCAGTACAACGACTTTTTCATACAACATCTATACCTAAGGAATGAGAAAAAAACGACATGAAAAATCAATGTTTGGTCTTTCGATGCAAATATCTCCGGTGTCCATTAATATATTTCATTCAAATTTTTTTTGTTCAAAAGTTTATTAAAATCACTTCACAAAAATAGTTTGATCTGTACCGTTAAGTCAGAGTATATATGCTTTATGATTATGTCAAAAAAGGTCCAAAATATTGACTTTTTACTCAAAAAATTACTTAAAAATTGTTGTTGTAAAAATTAAATCAATTAAAAATTGCACATCTGGCTACCTTTCATATGACATAGCATTTATTCTTCCAGCTAAGCGCTGGATTATTTTACTGTTTTTGTCATCAAAACAAAAAGGTTTTGATTTTTTCACGAAATTTATTTTTTCCAAAATATTGTTTTTATATTTTTTACAAAAAAGTCAAGTCTCAAAAATTTCCAATCAAAAGTTATTGCTAAAATTTATTTGTTCATACCAGACTATTAATAAAACTGAGTTTTTACAGGAAAAAATTTTACAGGAGAAGCAAAAAACTTTCTAAATTTTTCAAGAACTTTAAGAATTTTCTTAATAAAAACGTAATTTTTAGTTGTAAGAGTGAAAAATTTTGCAGGAACACGTATTTTGATACGGTGCATCATAATCAATCAAAAAGTTATAACTGATTGTTTGTTAACTTACGGCTTTTTTTATTTCATATGACGATATATAGATTATCACACGATGCATTACAGATATAATGGACTCGCGTTTCTGTATACATACTTGTTCACTCTTCCATAATATTTAGGGCATCCAATTTCGGGACGCTTCGGCAATCCCGGGATTTCGGGATTTGAAAAACACAATCTCGGGATCATGAGACAAGTGTCGAGTTTGACAAACCTTAGAAAACGAATTTTTTGGAAAGCGTAATATGAAGTTTCACAGCAGAAGATTATAAAAAACTACAAAACACATTATTTAAAACACATTAGCTAATTATTTAAAAAAAATAGAATAGTTTAATAACACTGCAGGTAAATTTTTAACTTTTGAAAAGACACAAAAAAACGCCGAGACACGTAAATTTAATTCTCGAGCTATTCAGATTTTTGATATTTGACTTACATTTGACCTTCATTTAAAAAATTTTTAAAGTTTTTTAACAATTAATTTTTACTGTCTTTTCAAAAATACCTAAAACGTGAAAGTCGAAATAGCCTTGTTTTATTTATGATTTTTAAAAAGTAAAAAAATTTCGCTTTTTCTTCCATTTGGACAAAATTTGAATGTTAAACGTACAAACTCTAAAAAAAATCTAAAAAATTGTTTGCTCAAATTAGTGTTTTTATTTCAAAAGTAGACTAAATTCTGAAAGTGTAAGCAAAATAGGAGGTGGTCAAAATTTTTGGTCTCCAAAAATAAGGAAAATATAGCTAAAAATGGGTCTAAAAGTGACTAAATTTCAATTGCAAATATTTCGAGATTTTGATCTGATTGGGAAAAACTGAGTATGCCACTAAATTCTACAATAAAAAAATAAGTTAACGTGTCTCAGTATTTTCGTGTGTCTTTTTGACGTCCCTAGTGTAATTTTAGTATTTCTAAATAGGAATTTTGTGATATTTTGTACAACTTGTTTAAGGAAGTTTTTTTTTTAATTTTTAAGGTCAAGTTTTAGTTTTTTAAGTTAAAGTTTTTTAAGTTAAGTTTTTTAGGTGTTTTGTAATACTTTTTGCAGTTAGTTCAAGAAAGGTTTATTTACTTACTTAGTTGGCGCTACAACCGTATGTCGGTCTTGGCCTCATCTAAGAATTTGCGCCAGCCATTTCTGTCTTTCGCTTGCGGGCGCCAGTTGGAATTTCCAAGCTTCGTCAGATTGTCCTCTACTTGGTCTTTCCATCGAAGATGCGGTCGTCCTCTTCTGCGTTGACCGCCGCTGGGTACCGAATCAAATATTTTCTTTACTGGAGCATCGTCTTTCATCCGCTGAACATGACCAAGCCAGCGAAGCCGCTCGATTTTAATGCGCTTGACTATGTCGATGTCAGCGTACAGCTTATTTAGTTCATCATTCCACCGTATTCGGTACTCCCCATTGACGCAGATTGGTCCGTAGATCTTACGAAGAATCTTTCTCTCGAATGCTCCTAAAGTCTTTTCATCTGAACTGCTCAGCGTCCAGGGTTGTGTTGCATAACGTAGGACGGGCATGATGAGCGATTTATAGAGCGTGATTTTCGTTCGTCGAGAGAGGGCTCTGCTTCTCAATTGCCTACTGAGCCCAAAGTAACACCTGTTGGCAAAAGTTATTTTTCGTTTGAGCTCAATGCTGAAGTCGTTGGTTGAGTTTATGCTGGATCCCAAATAAACGAAGTTCTTCACAACCTCGAAGGAGGTATTGTGAACTGTAACGTGGGTTCCAAGACGCTGGGACTGTTTGTTTATTTTCACCAAGTATTTCGTCTTATCTGCATTCACTGCCAGACCCATTCGACTTGACTCTCTTTCTAATCTGGAAAATGCTGCACTGACTTCGCGCGTATTATGACCAATGATATCTATGTCATCAGCATACGCAAGCAGCATAACACTCTTGTAGGATATTGTTCCACTACGTCTCAGATCAGCAGCTCGGATGATCTTTTCCATCATCAAGTTAAAAAAGTCGCACGATAAGGAATCACCTTGTCTGAAACCTCGTTTGGTAACAAATGGTGGGGAGAGGTCCTTCCCGATTTTAACTGCGCTGCTGGTGTTGCTCAGTGTCATCTTGCTAAGTCGTATTAGTTTTGCTGTACTCCAGTACAGGTGCTTCCTTATTGGGTTGTCGAAGGCGGCTTTGTAGTCGACAAAAAGGTGGTGGGTGTCGACTTGTTTTTCTTGAGTCTTCTCCAAGATTTGTCGTAGCGTGAAAGTCTAGTCGATGGTGGACTTTCCAGGTCTGAAGCCACACTGATAAGGTCTGATCAGCTCGTTTACAATGGGTTTCAATCTTTCACATAAAACGCTCGACAGGACCTTATATGCGATATTAAGAAGGCTTTTCCCACGGTAATTGGCACAGATAGTGGGATCGCCTTTCTTGTGGATTTGGCAGAGCACACTGAGATTCCAATCGTTCGGAATGCATTCTTCCGACCATATTCTGCATAGAAGCTTGTTGATGCATTTATTTAGAGCTTCACCTCCATTCTTAAACAGCTTAGTAGGTAAGGTAAGCCATCAGCTCCCGCGGCTTTGTTATTTTTAAGCCGAGCTATAGCTGTCAGAACCTCATCATAGTCGGGCAGCGGAACCTCAACGCTGTCATCCGAAATTGGGGTTTCCGGAATATCATCTTTATTGGCGGGATTGTTGTCAGCGTCGCCATTTAGAAGCTTAGAGAAGTGTTCCCTCCATAACGTCAGTGTACTCTGGGCATCTGTTACTACATTCCCGTTTTCATACTTGCGGAAAAAGGCCCCGGTTTTAAAACCATCGGCAAGGCGTCTTATTTTTTCGAAAAATTTTCGGGTCTCATTCATGTCACCATACATCTCAATCGTCTGCTGCTCGCGCTTTTCTGCCTCTATTTTTTCCCGCCTGAAAATACGCCTCTCTTCCCTCCTCTTTTCTTTGTATCGTTCCTTAGCAGCGCGCGTTAAAACCGACTGCAGGGTGGCTTTGTAGGCGGCGTCTTTCTCTGCAGTGGCGTCGCGACACTCCTGGTCGTACCACTAGCTTCGGCGAGGGCGGTGGTAGCCTATCATCTCTTTAGCAGCCGCACTCATGGAGTTGGAAATGTGTGTCCACTGCGCGCATATATCATCGATTGGAGGAGTGCTTTGAAGCAGGAGTGAGAGTCGAGTGGCGAAAGCATCGGCTGTCGATTGCATGTTTCGATTGCAGCTTGTCGACGTCTAGCTTTCTCTGTGTAGGGTTGCGTGTATTCTTAGCTGCGCACACACGTGTACGGATCTTGGCTGCAACAAGATAGTGATCCGAGTCAATGTTTGCACCACGGATCGTGCGTACATCCAATACACTGGAAGAGTGCGCAGAGTGCATGCCGAATGCAACCCTGTCCCTGCCATCGCATTTCTTGATAGCAGTGATATCAGCTTTGTATCTTTCCAAGACATCAGTTAGTAGGATAGAGGCACCTTCCCAATTAAGGGTTCGGACGTTCCAGGTGCATATCCGTAAATCGTTATCAACTTTTCGTTTGCGGTAGACGTCATCAGAGTTGGGGATCAGTTTTCTTCTATTCTTTTGTGTTTTCATTGAAATGGGTTTTTACGGATGGGCTTCAAACCCGACGCACAACCTATTTTAAGCCTAGGGGGGCCCGCCGCTCAGATTAGCCGCCAAACTAACGGTTGTCAGTTTTGACAGTTTTGACCAGTTTTGCCCAGGAAACACCACGTGGAGGTTTGAGTCGACTTGAGGCGATTTCACAAAGATAATGTTGGCCTCGCCAGGTTGAGACAGTCAGACATGTTACATTGTAAAGGTTCGCCCCCAGATTCCAGATTCAAGAAAGGTTTATATTTTGTACAGCTAGTTAAAAAAGATATTAATTTTAGTATTATTTAAATCACATTTCAGTATTTCTAAGGAAGTATTATGTGTTTAAAACATTGTGTTATCTTGTGTTGCAAGTTTAAGAAAGGTTTTTATTTTAAAATTTTTTAAAATCACATTCAGGTTTTTCTCAGGTAGCATCTTTAAATTTTTCTACCTGAGAATTCATAAAATTATTTAAAAAAGAAATTTAATGGTATAATAACTTTAGTATGTCTATGTAATAATTTTTTAATATTTTGTACAGTTTGTTTAAGCAAGATTCGGTTTTTTTAATTTTTAAGGTCTTATTTGTTTATTTTCAGGTCATACATTGTACAGCTAGTTAAAAGAGATTTTTATTTTAGTTTTATTAAAATCACATTTCAGTATTCCTAAGGAGTATCATGTGTTTAACACATTGGACCTTACCAATAGTCGATTTAATACCTACTCTAAATTTAGTGTGAGCTTTTGTGACTCTATTTCTATAGAATTTGTTGTCAAAAAGCTTACACTTTATTTAGAATCAGCATTAAAATTACTATTGGTAAGGTTCATTGTGTTATTTTGTACAGATAGTTTGAGAAAGGTTTTTATTCAAAAATTTTTTTAAATCACATAAATTTTTCTTAGGTAGTATCATTAAACTTTTTGTTGGAATATTTTGGAATTTTTTTGCAGTGGAAGTCTTGCAATCCCGGGACTGTCGGTAGACTAAGAAAAGTCCGGGATACCGGGATTGGATGCCCTAATAAGCTTTAATAAGTAAAAGAGCCCAATAGTTTTAATTAAGGCTTTACATTTTGACATTATAACACTTTTATTCATTTTCTAGTTAGCTTTTAATTAATGTAAGCAAAGTACGTGGGATTACTTGCCTTGCATTTTGTACCAGCTTATTCCCTATAAAATTGTCTGCTCTTTCAGGGTATTCAAAAGTTCTTTGACATACAAGTCTCTCCATAAAATTAGATTTTCATGACAATTTGAAAACTTCTACGAATTCTGCGTTCTTGAGAGCTGCGTTAAATCTCAAGCACGTTCCTTGAACTAATTAAAAAAAAGAAAGAAACAAAACCAACAACGCATGCACACACCCACAGACACGCAAACTAGATTAGTTTGAATATTTATTTAATTATGGCTCAGAAGCAACTGGCTCAGCATATATTTTAAGCAATACTCAACTCAAGAAGCACAAGTTCACGTGAACAATTAAAACTTGCTCCAGCTTTTGCCTCAAGCAACTCTGCATCAAGCCACCTGTTGAGTAAGACAAATTGTTAGTAAATGTGCAGATATTTGCAGTATAAATTAAGCAGTAGCGTAGCCTAGAGTTGCTGGCACCCGGGGTGGAAAATAGATTTTGCACCCCCAAAGAGAGGTTCTTATTCTTTTCTTAAATCTCTATACAAAAAATAAAATTGTTTAAATACATATACATGGGTGGAATCGTCAAAGGTAATAGCTGATAGTTGACCACTATTGCTCTAAGTTAGATGATTATCAAATTAATAATCGCTTTTAGCTATTTTAATTTGCATATATTTGATTTAATTTTCATATATTTGTAACGGTTTCATTTTTTAATTAGTTTTATGATCTATTAAATTATTACAATCACTTGACTCAATCACTTGGCTATATACAGAGTTGTTGTTGTTGTTGTTGCCTTCTTAAAAACTTACTTTATCTAAAGCTCGCAATTTAATTTGTGTTTTAATTTATTAATAAAAATAAAATAAGTGGCGAAAATAAAAAAAAACAATAATTATGTGAAATTAATATCTTCAAGTATACTTCTAGGAATTCTGTATTAATCTTGTCCAGTGAATGTGGAATATTTACTTCATTGCAGTTTTTGAAAGAAAGGAAAGAAAAAAAATAATTATAAAAAATACAACTCCTTAGAAGAAATTTAAGAAATTTTAGTTTCTAGTAACAGATGGCATAACAAACTAAGGCAGAATCCAATTAAATTGATTGTACGGATTCATGTCGTTAAAAAAACTACTTGATTTTCATAAGATGGAATTGATACATAAAATTTTCGCGAATTTTATCTCCTAAGCCGATTACAAGCAAACATATTTTGCATATTTAGGCTTAGGAGACCCAAAAACTTTTAATAAAAATATGAAAATCATATTTGCGCCTGGGCCTTATTTCTAAAGTAAAATTATGCTGAAATAACATTTAATTTTCCAAAGTTTCAAAAGTACTGAGATGTATTTAAAATTATTAGTGATCGATTTACACAGAGCAAAAGTGACACTCAAAACCGACTGACAGCTATCACCTTGGCCGATTTAATTTTCCAAAGTTTCAAAAGTACTGACATGTATTTAAAATATTTATTGTTCGACTTACACAGAGCAAAGAAAAGTTGATAATCACAATATACTTTCAAAAGTGGCACTCAAAAACCGACTGACAGCTATCACCATGGCCGATTTCACTCCTACTTTTTTAATTTTTTATTGTTATAATAATTTCGTTAACCTGAATCGAGTATATCTAACTTTAAAAACATCAATTCGGTGTCTGAAATAAAATACGCAAGTTATTTATTGATATTCATTCATAAAATCAAACTTTGAAGTACCATCAAGATTTAAAATATCTTCCTTCTTGCCTTCAGAGATACAAACTTTCTTCAGTACATAACATTGAGAGGTCTGTAAGTTTTACTTGCCCTATTGTAGATCGTAAATACTTTTTTTAATTTAAGTTTGGAAAAGCTTCTTTCGCATGAATCAACAAATCGATAAGAAATATTTTAACCCAAGTTTAAGATTCGGCCACGACTCTTGGAATTCTCATTCATAAATAAATTTTAAAAATATATTGGGGTCCAATTTGTATGGGTTTCGAAAGCAGCTTTAAGGCGTTTCCTTAGCCTTGGCTTTTCAATCGTTAACTCTACTTCATCGACCTCATCATGGACTGGGACCAATCTTTGTATTAAGATATGCAGTTAGAGCAGCAAGCTCCACGGCAGGATTCCTTCAAATACATTTTAAATGTCATGCATGGATTTTGTTCTGATCTAAAGTTCCGAATGAAACCTATCCTGACACTTTTTCATTTACTGTTTATATTGAACACTTTACGAAACCATTACATACTTTTAGTTGTTATATAGTTACATAAAAGCATTCATATAGCAAAACTCTATACAATTACTCCTCTATTTAATATATATTTAAATTTTTACTCAATCTTTATGATGGTTGCACCCCTCACCAAACATTAAATAAACATTTTAAATTTATTTTAATTGATACGAACACATTGCTGAGTAATGCTTTCAGGTATTTTTTGCACCCTTTGACATCTGCAACGTAAAAATGCAGTCAATATAATAAGTTCAATCACTAGGTATTGAAACAACACAATACTTTGACATTAAATTATGCGCTCATATTAAAAAAAATGAATATTATAGTACAAATTTATGTTGAAAAAAATTTTTCTGTCAATTTTGCACCTCATCTGGCTGTG
Organism: Dichetophora obliterata; assembly: GCA_963920525.1. Classification (NCBI taxonomy): domain Eukaryota; kingdom Metazoa; phylum Arthropoda; class Insecta; order Diptera; family Sciomyzidae; genus Dichetophora; species Dichetophora obliterata. The sequence continues at coordinate 171,395,186 of OY986435.1, read as the reverse complement.
CAGGGGGCCGACCTCCCTCCCCCTCTCCCCCTTGCTACGCTACTGAAATTAAGCTAATACTCCTACACACAAACAGTACTTTAAACTCGAATTTTGCCTGTTTCAATACGAGACTTTTGTGTCACGTAAGCATGGGCGATATGTTACATTTTTTACTTGTTTGGCATATGTGTGCATCTTTTGCTTGGAATTTTTACTAGAAATTGTTAAGAATGTGTCAGTTTGTGATATATTTCCTTAGGTTATTGGAAAAAAAAATAATTGCGGTATGTAGCAATGACTATTTAGAATACAAAAGATGTCTGCTGTTTTTTTAGCGTGAGCGGAGACAAGGAATGCAAAATAGGCAAAAGAGATGCAAAGGAGGCAACAACTTCAAGCAACGGCTGTCAAGGAATTTCAACAAGATTGAAACTTTACGCAAAGCATTCAGAAGTGTTTTTGCTTTAAGGTTTATGCTTTTATGCTACAAATTTGTGGTTAGTAAAATAAAGAAACGTTTTTCCTGATGTAGCACATAACCAACAACAACAAACATTAGACGTTTTACACTTTAATATCAAACATATCTTGGCTCAGCCCTAAAAAAAGGTTCACCAAAATAAACTGTAAGCTCTTAAACTTAGAAGTTTTTTCGTTATCATTTACAAAATGTTTTGCTGTAGTGAAATTTATGAAAAGTGTGGCCAGGACAGTGTCGACAATGTAGCGTTTCGTCTTTGATATGTGATGAACTGTTTTTTTGATTAGATAAAAGCATTTTTTTCCACTATGTTTACTTGGCCAATATTTTTAACAACATGCATAAAATAAATGAATCTCATTGTTATGCAGAACAGTGAACAGTTTCCGTTTTAACAAGAATAGCGGTATATTAGTTCTTTGAAGTTGCTATAAAATTTCAACAATGTTCGCAAATGAAATAGAATTTCCCTTTTTAAGTGGGTTAAAATACATTTATCGATGTCTTGCAAAATATATTTATACATGTAAAAAATTAGAAAAATGTATGCTTGCTTTTGACCTGGTTACAGATTTCCTTTTCTCATTTCTTTGGCAAATTCATAATGCAGACGTTGAAATTAATCATGAATTAAACTCGGACTCATTACTAACCATAACATCAAGAACTACATAATTGAATTTGATCCTTTTTTGCAACAGCTAAAACTTGTGTAGCAACAAAGTTCCAAGGTAAGAAAGATATGTTTTGTGAGAAATTCAATATGTGTTTGTTAATAATTAATTGGCATTGTGCTTACAGTGTTTACACTAATCCGGGTATGTATTAATATCATTTTACCTTCTGTATTAGTATTGATTAAATGAACTGACCTTCACCCTGTTTCGTTTGTGCCATTCTTTGAATATTGCATGCAAATTTACCCCTTTTTTTCTTAAATTGTTAAAACATAAGTTACGTCTTTGAAGAGGGTTTTTTTTATTATTTTAAAAACGCTAATCAGAAAAGATGTACAAATAATAATTGTTCAATAACGTAGTCAAGGACTTTCTTCGGGTGCATAATTTTTTTTTTATTATTTCAAAAAATTAATTTTAACTTTATGATCTAAGTTTTGGCAAAAAACCTATTTTGATTTAGACGTTAATTGGGTTAGGTTCGGTTGAGGTGGCGGCAAGTCTATAGACCAGTCAACTTAGACCATATTGTTGGTGATCAGAGTTAGGTCAAAAAGCACTCATTACAATTCAATTGCAATTCCTTGGAATTAGGATTTGGTAATTGGGCCTCTCAATTCCTCATAAATTTAATTGGAATTGGAAAAAAGGTCGATTCCATTACAGGAATTATAATTGGTAATTAAACATATCAATTCATTGGAATGGAATTGAAAAAATGGTCAATTCCATTACAAGAATTGTAATTGGTAATAGAACACTTCAATTCCTCACAAATGGAATTGGAAGAAATCGTAAATTCTACTATAGGAATTATAATTTGAAGTTAAAATTTAAATTACTTTTTCATTAACTCAAAACGACTTCATTATATATTAGAAATATTTATAGGAATTTTAAGTAGGGGACAGTTTGAAAAATCATTGTAATGCCTAAATTTGAAAATTTAGTGTCCAAAATTAAAAAGTTATATTTTTTACCAGTCTCTAGCACCTTGGCTTAGCGCTTTTTTGGTACTGTGCTTCTTGTTTTTTAAAATTTTTTCTGTATATTTTTGACATATTTTGTAAGCTTAATTTGCAAAATTTTGGTAAGTTAAGGTAACCAAGCTTAATAAAATATTTACAAATGAATGTATTATCGAAGATACCAATTTTTTAATTTCATACCACATTTTGAGTTAGAACAAAATATATAGCTGCTACGCTACCTGGTTCAATCTCGGTGACTTTTTGCAAGGAAACTGGTACACAACTTCCACACCCCTGTACAAAATTTCATTAATCTACTAACGAAGCGATGTTTGCCAATTATATTCCTAAGAAATTGACGCGTTTAATTACCACATACAATTCCCGTAATGGAATTGGCAATATTTTTCTAATTCCATTCATTAGGAATTCAGATGTCCAATTACCAATTACAATTCCTGTAATGTACTTGAGAAGTTTTTTCAATTACATTCCTGAGGAATTGAAATGTACAATTACCAATTCCTAGTTCTAAGGAATTAGGCAATTGGAATTGAGGTAGAAGTTAATTAAAAAGGAATCATTACAACCCAGCTCTGTTCAGGAAAATTCAATTTAAATTCAGAAATTCATTTTGAAATTCAGAAAAATTCATTCGAAGCTTAAAAATTCTAAAAAGATCAATTAATATGGAAAAAAGAAATGAATAAATTACAAAACTGATGCAAAAAACAAATCAATACATCAATACGCAAACACATCCCAAGTAACAATATTAGCCATATCTACATTCTTGCAGAGCTTATAGTGCTATCTTATATAGCAGCAAGCTTCAACTATAGCTTTAGTCGCGCTACTAAAGCTCTTGCAGAGAATATATAAGGCTACTTTCTTGAGTTTAAAAGCACTATTTTTACTTCATATGAGGAGTAGAAGTAGCTGTAAACTTTTAAAAGAGTCCCTGTCAAACCCAAATAAGAGCTCTTGCAAAGCTCTTTTTTATTATTCGTATATAAATGCTGCGAATTTCGGTGCGCTTTTGAATTTATCGGAAACGTGAATGTAGTACTTCGAAAAACTACAACGGGCTTAACAAATAATTAAAATTAAGAAGTGTTAATTATTTAAAAATAGTTGGAAAATTTTTAACATTCTTTAAGATCAACTAAAAATGATTTAAGTACTTTATTCTTAAATATATGTATCATAGAAATCATCAATTTCGTTTTAAATATTATTGTAAACACTAATATTTAGCTTGCTTCAACTCCGAAGATTTTCTATTTTTTATAAGATCGCCATTTTTTTCAAAGAAGCTCTTTATCAGATTTTTTAGTCACTTGTTATTCCCAAAAAATTTATTGCATTAATTTACAGTATTTTATATCTATTCGCTTTAAAAATGCAATACAAAAATACACATTAAAGCAAATATTATACTCAATCTACGAGTTTTAAAACTGCTGTATAGTAATTTTTATTACTTTAAAAGATCCTTTACAGAGCAAGTAGTAAATTTTAGAGTTCTTCTCTTTTGCAGATTTGATAAAATCCTTTACAGAGCTGTATAAAGTATTAAAGCTCAAAATGGTAAAACAATTATATTTAGAGCATTTTCTTTAAAATTAAAAGCAACTAGCAGCAAACAAAGCTGCGGTAAAGCTTTAACCGCATATTATACACCTATAGAACACTTTTAGGACTCACTCGCACCTAGTTGCTCCAACAATGTTACTTGGGATATCTTTAGCGCTCTTTTTACCGACTTCTAGACCACACATTTGAATGAAACTCATATCATTTGATAGCTCTGGGTCGTAGCAAGTGTACAATATAATTTTTATTCCAATGTTTTGTCATCAAGATAGGTAAAAATTAGAAATTAAAAACATTTTTTCCCCATATAAGAAGCAGCAACAAGAAACCGAGTCACACTTATGCTCTATTGAGAGTCACGAGTGTATAAAAAAACATAGCTGTATGGTTGTTGCAGCTTCTCCTTTTCTCTTTTTCGGACACATTCAACTAGCGTTGCTGAGACAACACAAAATAAAGGGGTTCTAAATAAAAGTGCACGCTTTTTTTAGTTATAATATCTTTTATTATAACCTTCAATATTCTTCTATGGTTATTTGAATTTTGGCAGTTAAACTGCTTTATCCTTTTACCATAAGATGTGATAAGACAAAAGCACAGATAATATAATAGAAAGATGTGCCACCGCCATACAAGCAAGTGGCACAGTAAAATTTGAATGTGGATTTATCATAAATCCACATAAAAGCTTTATAAGAGTCAGCGAGCGAACGATTTAAAGCTTTTGAGAGCGAGAGAATAAGTAAGCGACAATGTGAGCAAATGTGAGCATAATATTGAAAAGCAATAGAAATGATATGTAAAGATTTGATGCACGAAGCATCTGAATAAACGATGTAGCTGCCAACAAAATGTAGTAGAATTTTCTTAGGTTTTTCTTAAAAAATGTAGGCAATTTTTTTACTAAACTACCCTACGAGCATTATATAATTTAGAGTTATTATATTTTTTTGCATTATCTTTTATCTTTTTATTATATAATTTCAAGAATATAATATCATAAAGATGACTTAATCTGGGTATATTTTGTGTGTTGACTTGGTTTTTTTTCCGTTTTGCCACATGATATTTTTAGTGTTATATTATTGTAATTGCGATTCCATCAGTTGAAGCTTAGCCGCGAATAATGTTGTAAGCAATATTTTTTAAGTTGTTTTTTTGCGGAAAATTTTTTTATTTAACTACTTGTATATACATATTTTTAATAGATTATTGCAAATACATGCTTTACTATATGAAAAGTACTCAGAAATGCAATTTTCAATTGTTCTTATTTATACAGCAAAAACATTTTTTTTAATAATTTTTTTAGTATAAATTCAATATTTTGGACCGGTTTTGAAAAGAAAATAAAGGATTTATTCACTGACCTAACGCTGCAGTTGAAACTATTTTTGTAAAGTGCTTTTATTTAAACTTTGATTAAAAAAATTTTAATTAAATATATTTAAAAATAGCGAATATATTTGCATCTAAAGGCAAAGTTTTGGTTTTCATGCCATTTTTCTCATTCTTCTAAATTCTAAAGATATGTGAATGTTTTTGGTATTAAAATTACTGAAATTTTTTAAATTTAATTTGCAATAAATTTTTTTCAAGAAAGATTTTCAATATCAAAATTTACGTAAGTGAAAATGGATGGAATGAGCGTGATAAAAACTAAGTATGTAACAATCTAATCTAGGATGCACACAGTATGTGTACTTAAATTGAGCAAAGTCCGTTAAGCCATTTAGATTTGTATAATTGTCAATTAAATAATTAAACCATAAAATAAGTTTTATTAATATAGACTTTGTGTTAAATTGTATGAGTATTATAGAACGAATGCAATTCGAAAAAAATTGAAGAATTTTAAAAGATTTTTCGATTTTTTTAAGTTTTGAAAAATATGTCCCCAGTTTTATACAAAAAATTTATACATGTTTGCAAAAGAGACGTTTATATCTTTCATTTAAGCTATCATTTGTATTGATCTAATGATTTTTGTATAAATTTTTTAAATACTACATTTGTGAAAGAGTTTAAAAAATATGGTTAATACTCAAAATTACAAAGCCTCAGAATTCGGTATTCGACCACAATTTAAACTTTTCACTGATAACATTTTATGGGCGTTAGGCAAGAGGGCGTGACCCCTCCCACACAACTGAAATTTTTGATATTGAATAGCTTTGGAGTTATAGGTGGCCGCACAGCCTCGGAATTCGGTACTCGACCACAATTTATTCTTGCCGTTTCACTCATAGCATGTTATGGGCGTTTGGCAACGGGGGCGTGGCAGCAGCACACAATGTCTCAGCTAGTTATTTATAGAAGCGCGAAGGTTTCGTTGTTTTGTTTTGATTGCGTTATTTCTGTTATTTTACTCATTTCAAAGAGTTTACAGTATTGCAAATCTTATTATAACGTAAAATTGCGGTTTAGCGATTTTTAAATTTAGCTAAAAACGCTAAGAACATTGTTTGCATACAAAATCCTAAGTTACATATATGATAATTGGGTTTTTAAAGTCTGAAGAATTTGTTAAGTACGAACTCACCACGTCCACTTTGATGGAGGTAATTTTGAGTATTTATACTAAAATTGAAATACGTAAATATCCAACCTGCTACAATAATACTTTTTACCTTAATATTTTCGTTGAAATATTTTTTTAACAACAAAGTAAAAATAAATCCAAAATATATATCGAAGTCATATTTTTGCGCACTTTAATATGGGGGAAATGTTCAATAAACGCTATATTTTAAACTCTTTCACAAATGTTGTATTCAGAAAATGTCGACAAAAATCGTACAAATAATCGTATAAGTAATAGCTTAAATAAAAGGTATAAATGCCTCATTTGTAAATATTTATAAATCTTGTAAAATAAATTAATACTTTTTGATTTATAGGATCATAACTGGGGAAATATTTTTCAAAACTCAAAAAAGTCGAAAATTCTTCTAAAAAAAATTCGAACCAACCTGGAAAAGTCTTAATGATTTCTATTATCTAGAAAAAATACTTTATCGAACTAGCAATGTCGTTTTCATCGAACTTTTTTATCAAATTGTTTACCACTGTTATTAATTTGTTATTCACTTTTAAATAAAAAATACAATGAATAAAACATTTTGTTATTCACTACTATTTTATGAATTTCGTATTAATTTCTAAGTTTTCATTCACTTTTGAATAATAACTAAAATGAAAAAAAAAATCTTGTTATTCACTTTTGAATAATGAACCAAATTAATAATAAATAAAAAATTAATAATGACTATAAAATTAATAATTAATAACACATGAATAGGCAATGAATCAAGATATAATAAAGCACAAAAAATAAGTTATTGAAAAATTTGAAATTATTTTTGAATTGCATTCGTTTTAAATGGCATTCATATAAATAAAAAAATAATTAATTATTCTGAATAACGAAAAAAAATAATTGAAATTAATTACTAAGCAATTTTTTAAATATCAATGTGAATTAAAACTTTTATTTATAAACAATTTTGAATTCATTGGATGGATTTGTATGTCGTTATTCAGTTTTCCTTAAGATTCTGAATGTATATGCAGATTTTAATGCTCTGGCTGATTCAATCAAAAATAGTCAATATTAATAGCAAGCCGTGAATAAGAAAATCGGCTTCGCACAAAATAAGGAAATCATCATGAAAATAATGCAAACAAACAAAAACATTTGTTGCTGTCAAGCAGAGATCACAATTGCTTGGTTCCAACAACAAAAATGGAAAAAACAATTACAACATAAAATTCCACGCCTCCGCTAGCTATGAAAAACCATGCAGTGGTGATATCATGGTAGAAAAATACAGGTATATGCACCAGATGAGAGCATACTGCCGGAATTGTCAAATCGAAGCAAAACTTTTTCTTTATTTTCTTTTGTTTCCATTCGCCACACAGCTAAATTTGACAGACATGGCAGTATGGAAAGAGAGCACAGTCAGCGCTGCATATACCTCTATCCTTCTACCATGGGTGATCTATACTGTGAAGCATTGTGGAGTGACGAGAGAAAGAGCATTTCAGAGAGAATGTGCATGCAAACGTTGGAAACTTTTCTCTCAAGAAAGCTTTTTCATCGCGCTCACAAAAGCTTACGTATTGATCTGAAAAATATTTGTTACTTTTTAATGTTCTACGTGGCACATCTTTATACTATATAATCTTTGACAAAAGCTTTAATCTTATATGTAAATACGTGATCATCAAAAGTTATCGTACGCTTTTTTAATATTTACTAGTATCGCCTGTGGCCAAAATTCGACCACCTTTCTGAAAATTCAATCGATTTTTTTCTCATTCTGAAGCGCTGATCTTGCTTTAAGAAAATGTGTTGTACTAAGAAAATTTTAAGTTTAAAATTATCGCAATAATTTAAATAACAAATTAGCTGAAAATTTTTTTAAATATTATCTGTAAAAATATTACCCAAAAAACTTCCGTACACCTTTTTTCACAACCAGGGCTTTTCATACAAAAATACTTTTTACTGAGAAAAGCTACAGTTTTCGAGATATCGTCATAACTTTGATGTCAAAATAAAGGAAATTGTTCGGAATTTAGTATTTGTAAGAAATTTCACCATCACAATATTTATTCACACATGTTACATAAAAAATGCTTATTGTAGGGTATCCGTAACAGATAGCGAAAAATGTTTTTTGTACATTGTATTAATGTCTAAAATTTCCTCTTACGCCATGTTCTTCCATTCTCATAGTTTTACTTCGGAAATATTCTTTCAAAGCTGAAATTTCAGGTCAAAGGTCACAACAACATTCTATGAACTCCTTCTTCCTACTCTAATTTATTTAAAAAAAAATTATCAAAATCGCTTCAGAAACACGGAAGAAGTGTTTCTATATATAACGAAATGGCTTAAAACATAGACATGTGTATATAACTTTGGAGTGGTTTGAAATATTAAAAAATTTTTTTCGCAGAAATTATTTTTTACGGTTCATAACTCTGTAAAAAGTATAAAACACTTCGAAAAATTTAATTTTCATCAAAAAAATCATAGTGGGTAGTAGCTCATGATTTTCAATGACAAAAACTGTTTTTTGCATTATAGCGGTAAATCTTTTCTTATTTCTCCAAAGTCATTTCATTGATCTTTCAGACAAAGAAAACTCAATGAAAATCGATTGAAAAATGGCTGAGATATTTGCTTGGAAATTCAAAACATGAAATTTCAATAGGTTTTTTCTCTTTCTGAGGCTATGACCTTGCTTCAAGGAAATACGTTGTACTGAGAAAATCTGCACTCTTTGAGATATCTCAATAGTTTTGATGTCAAATAAAGGATATGTCATATGAAAGAGTGTGAAAAAAGAAAATTTTATCAGAAAAAATTTACAACAAAAAAACGTTTGGCCTATTTTTTGAGCAAAAGCTGAATATTTTATAGGTTTATTTAAAACAATATAAAACAGTAAATTGGTAAGATAACGGTAAATCTTTTCTTATTTCTCCAAAGACATTTAATTGATCTTTCAGACAAAGAAAACTCAATGAAAATCGATTGAAAAATGGCTGAGATATTTGCTATATTCACACTTGTAAGATAAAAATATGCTTATTGTAGGGTATCCGTAAGAGATGGCGTAAAATGTTTGAAGAATTTTTAGGATATTTTATCAATATTCTAAAATTTCCTTTTACATCATGTTTTTCTATCTCTTACAGTTTAGCTTTTATATAAAAAATGCTCTTTTTACGATTTTACATTGGTGACCTTTGACCCGAAACATAATCGTAAAAAAAGATTTTCTAAAATGAAAGCTAAACTATAAGAGATGGAAGAGTTTTAGACATTGATAAGATGTTCAAAAAAGTATGCATGCATTTTTTGCCATCTCTTACGGTTACGCTACAATAAGCAATTATTTTATGTAACATGTATCAATATATACGTAGCGTACCGTAAAAATAAAAATAACGGAATGACCATCTCCGATTTGAGTGAAATTTTGCATGAAACATCACTGACTGAAATTAAAGGCTTTATTTGCATGAAAAAAGTTTGACGTGATTTTTGGCGGAGTTACAGGGTGCACAAAATTGTCAAAAATCGACAAAAACGTCGAAAATTCATACCTCAAACATTTCTAAACCGAATGTTAAGTCTGAACTTTCGTTAGTTGGAAAGATAATTAACAGACTTTATTCTAAAAATAACTTTGGGAAATTTTGTTGGTTATACATTCTATTCCTTGTTGTAAGGAATTGATTTTAAATTAGGGATTCGAAGAATATTATTTAAAAATTTTAAATAATTTTTACCTAAAGCTGGTAAAATTGCCTTTTCAGCAATATAAAAATTAAGGTGGGGACTCAATGGGCTAATAAGATATGATAATTTTAACATCCAAACACAAATATTTTTTTTATTAACAAAGAAGTTTCTTAGCCGAATTTGAATTTTGAGCTACTGTTGGAAAAGTAATTGAAGGTACTTTAATCAAAAAATATTTTGAGAAATTTTTGTTCAATCCCTTATGGTAAGGATATTGATTACAAAGTAGGGTTCGAAGAACATAAATCAAAAATTCAAAATAAAATAAATTAAAGGTAAAAAGTAAAGCTGGAAAAGGTAATTTTTTAACAATATAAAAATTAGGGTGGGAATTCAATGGGTTCATGAGATATGAACATCTTAACATCTAAACAAAAATTTATATTAAATTTTTTTTGTTTAGATGTTAAAATTACCATATCTCATGGACCCAGAAAGAAAATTAAATTCTGCTTTCCGAAAAATGCGAAATAATGAGAGAAATCATGAGAGGCATTTAAAAGAAATGTTGAGGTTGAAAATATAATAGGACCATCTTATACATTTGACTCTTTTAAGAATCACCTCATGGGAAATAACAGCTATGAACTATTTTGGGCAATTTTCTGCATTTATTGAGTTTTTTGCAGGGGGGGGGGGGGAATAACTAAAAAGCTGACTGAAAAAGGGTTTATATTTTTTTTAAGATCAAATAACCAGGGCATGCACCTTATACAAACAAGGTTTGATTGGAACCATACGTGAATTATTGATTAGACGAAACAACCGTGAAAGACAATTTGAATTGCTTTTAACCGAAGCTAGTGTTATGCCTTAACCTCGGCAAGCATTTCCAGTCCTCTAATTCTACAATTTATTTGTGGATTTTTTTAGTTTTCCTAAATTCTTAAATGTAGAAAAGAACAAAGAAAATTAAAAGAACCATGCCCGAGCCCGGATTCGAACCAGGGACCTCTGGGTTGATAGTCTAGCACACACTCCACTAGACTACAAAGGCCGACCTATGTCGGATAGGGAAGGATATAGAAAATAGAAAATATAAAATCGAAAATAATTGAGTACAAATAAGAAACTAAGTTCTTTTACAGTACAATGAAAACTAAATTCTAACAATATTGAATAAATTAGAGATAACAACAAATTATTTATACTTTCATGTATAAAAACATTGCAATCTAAGTCGAGCTCAGCATTCTTCAAATTAACCACTTTTTTTGCCTGCCTGCGATAATCCCCAAAAGCCTTCAACACTCGATTGCGATCAGAAGGCGTATAGAATTTAGCAATTACCACAGGGTTAGGGTGGTTATCTTTAGGTTTAACCCGAAAAATATCTTTAACTGGAGGCGCCATAAAATCGATTGAGCGGCAGATAAAATTAAAAATGCCTTTAAGATTCTCCCCATTAGTTTGCGTGATACCAAAGAGAACAGCATCAGAATTTGAATCAGCAATGTTGTTGTTGTAAGTGGTGGTGTTAGCATAGTTGTGGTTATTGTTGTTGTTGCACATCGATGATTTTAAATCTTCACAGAGTGATGAGAGAGCTCTTACTTGGTTCTCCAAGTTTAGTATTTTGCTGTCATACTCGGAAAATTTATTAGTGAGTTGTTGTTGGATCGAGGCCACTTCATTATCCAATTTATCAAATTTAGTTGCAAGATCTGATGAAAGACGCAAAAACAGTTGATCAGCATGCTGTCGGAGTCGATTTTCTAAGGTTGCGTGTTGTTCTCTAGCATTTACACTAAGCCGCTCTCCCAAAGCTTTTAACTGCGTGCAGAACGAAGCAGCGCTGCTACTTTGACCAGCAGTACCCATCTTAGGCGTTCCCTCAGTCTTGTTAACAACTCGAGGAACGAGCTCCCGTTGTTGGCGAGTCTGCATAGGTGAGTCTGCATATGTTTGAAAGAGCTGTCGGTAGGATTAATAATAGAACCAGCTCATACACTTTACTCCTTAAGAGGTTAATTCGGGAGCTATATAAGCTCTGTTGAAAACATTTTTGCTAAGCAGTGCTTTCAGTTAAGCTATGGAATGACAAGATTGTGTTCATTTTTATGCGATTATATTAAAGGGTTTATGTTATGTAAGGTGCAAAAACTTCAACTCTACAAAAACGACAAACTAGTGCTGTCATCTTCATCAGTCATCTTCTTGCATCTTTAATGTTCTGTTTTTTAAATCTACGCTAGAGTGCCTTAACACATGTTACGTTAGTGTTAATGTTTGTTCACTTCTTTACAGACAGTTGGTCGAATTTCGACCTCAGGCGGTACTAGTTTGATTTATAACGGGAAATTCTGAGAAAATTGCGCTCAAACTTGAAATTTTGTAGTTTCAACTGATTGATATCGTCTTCACACGAGCAAGCTCCGTAATGGATAAATTGGGAAGGTTCGTTGATACTCCGTTAGAAAGGTCAATTCATTGCCTTTTAAATGAGCTATTGGAATAAGTTTTCCGTTAGTTAATTCTTCTGCTAAAACAATTATGTGCATCAAAGTCATGAAATACTAATTAACACTGGAACTGGAAAGGTGTTAAAATGGACTTTCCCTCCCATACGATTTTTGACCCAACTCGACATCACCTTTCACCATCTTAAATAGTTACACTCTATTGCGGAACACTCCGACCTGCAATTTGTGGTTTTTGTAATAAAATGGAAAAAAGCCTTTTTTTGTTTTTTGTTTTTTTTTTTTTAACGGAAGTGTTTCGATTTAGTTTTTTTGCAGTTGCAGTTGGACAAAAATATGTAACAAACTAGTTTCCTTTGGAAAATTCCCAGTGCAAAGACCTTACAATTACAATTGTCAATTTTGAACCGTGAGCTGAGCACGAAGAGAAAGAGAAGAATAGAGAGCAACATGGAGCTTACTGAAACTCTCGCAACACAAAGGCGTCAAAAGAAAACGATTAAGCAATGCATGGCAGGTGGGATGATTTCTTAAAAAACTTAACACTTTAATTAAATATACTTATTATTAAAATTTCGAAAAAAATACTCCTAAATAATGCAATAGCACATATATGATATTTTAACATTTTTTTAGTAAAAATCAGCCCACCAAATTAACTGAAGGTGGCATTGCACGTTGGAAAAAAGACTCAATTTTAAACAATTGTGAAAAGACTATAATACATAGACTTGAAATTTTTTAACGTAAATAATACAAAAACAATACTCCAAAATATGTTGTTTTTTTAGGAGGCGTAAAAAGTCAGTTGTTTGACACTGGTTGAAAATAGATTTTCGTTCCTAATTAATCAGAAACAAAAGAAAAAACAAAGATCATATTAATAAAGGTACTTGTCACTGTAACCTATTTTTTTAAAATCGCGACAAATTTTGAAAACTGTGTTGCTTTATATTTAACAAAATCTTAAACAAATAGATTTTCGAAGTACCTGTAAATAAATAAATTTTTTAAAGTTCGATTTTACCTAAATGTCAATGGAATTAAATAAAGACACGCCACCCGCCATCCGCCATCCGCCATCCGCCACGCCAAATTAACAAATCATGCACAATTCAAGAATTGTAATGATATCTAAAAAGTGGGCATATGTATAGTGCGACCACGCCCATTTTTGGTACAGTTACCGAAAGTAACCATACTAACTAATACGACTAAAACCGTCTGAAATGTGACATTTATCTTCATTTGTGGGCGGTTAAAAAGGGTGTGGCAACATATTTTTTCACACAGTCCGAATAAATAAATAAATAAACAAAACAAATACAAATACAAATACAAATACAAATAGAATAAACAAACTGCCTGGTCACAAGCAAGGTCAGTAATATAAAAAAACCCTGAAACACTGAGCACATGTGAAGGCAATATGATCCAGTTTAATAATACGGCATGAATGAAACAACAAAAGACAAATAGTAATTACCAGAGCTTGAATTTTGATGACCCTAAAAAACTGCAAAAAATTACCTTAATCCTCCCGAAAATTACATAAAAACTAAACATAAATGACCAAAAAAGAAGACACAATTTCGATAGTATCGTAAGTATAGACGTAGAGTTCCTTTTTATACAGAAGTAGAGAAAATTCTTGGTTTTTTTTTTTCATTTATATTTTATAAACTATTATAAAGCATTTCATTTTCTAAACAAAAATTATTTAAAAACCAGTAAGGAATTATCTTCGACTGAGCCGAAATTAAAATACCCCACTGCCGTATTTTACATTATATGAAGTCTTGAGTGGTGTATTGTCTTGATGACGTCACTTTTATTGGTCGTGATTTTTATCCATATATATCACACTTGAAACCCGCAGTGCTTTTTATTTATTAAAGCTTTTGAGTACAACATCAAGTTCAAACATTATTTTGTTTTTGGTATTTATACAGGTTTTACTATTACATTTACGTCATTTTGTATGGAAGGTGGGCGGAATTTTCAGTATTGAAAAATTTTGTAGTCGAGCCATTGTAGTAATTTTTTTGGAATTGAAGGGGATTTTACTGATTTCATAAAGTCACTTTGTATGGGAGGTAGCCATGGTTTTTATTAAATTTTTCCAGATTTCATACGTAAAGAGTATATTCCTTGTTAAAGCTTATGTGAAAAATTTGAATTCATTATATTAGTTTTTGCGGAATTGATAGAGATTTTACCATTTTGGTACACTTACTTTGTATGGGAGTTAGACGTGATATTTACAAATCGACTTTTACAAATTTTATATGTGTAAAGTTTGAAGTCACTAGATCAATTTTTGTGAGATTTAAAGAGATTTTACCGTTTTTGTAACCTCATTTTGTACGGGAGGTAGACGTGGTTTGCATTTGATTTTTCCAAATTTCATACTTAAATTACATATTAATTCTTAAAGCTTATGTGCAAAATTTGAAGTCATTAGTTTAATTTTTGCGAAACTGAAAGAGATTTTACCGTTTTGGTAAATTCACTTTGTTTGAAGTTAGACGTGATTTTTATTCGACTTTTTCAAATTGCATACTCAAAGTGCATATTAAAGGTTAAGGCTTATGTGCAAAATTTGATTATTGGTCATTGGATTAATTTTTGTGGAATCTAAAGAGAATTCACCGTTTTGGTTAAGAAACTTTGTGTGGGATTTAGGCGTCGTTTTCATCCGATTTGGCTCATTTTCGAACTTGACCTCCATTATTTAATAAAAAGCTTATATATTCAATTTCGTTACGATAGCTTATAAATTACGGCTGTTATCGTGATCACAGACAGATAGACGGACAGACTGACAGACTAACAGACGGACATGGCTAAATCGACTCAGCAGGGGATGCTTATCAGGAATATATACACTTTTCTATACCGGCCACGCCTCCTTATCGGCGTTACAAACGGAGTGACAAAGTTAATATACCCCTTTTAAGGGGACTCTCTTAATATGGGCATAAATATGAGCATTTCCACCAATAAGTCTACCGTGACTGAAAAATTAAATGTTACTGAAAATTTTTTAAAACCTCCATAATAGAGAACATTTTTTTAAAATTTATATTGTGAGTGTACTGCGAGCTGATCTCAATTTGAATTTTTTAAAAATGGCAACAAACATGATGAATGGCAACAAAAGTTGCAAAATGCTGACAAACGTTGAAAAATTTTAACAAAAGTTGGAATTTTATTAGTATAATAAATACTCATATAATACAAAGTTTAATTAAATTTTTTCAGTTTTCGATTTTTAAGGTCCTGAGTTACACTTAATATATTTTTCTAGTTCAATTAAATAAATAAAACTATAAAAAATTAGCACTTCTTTGAAGGAAAAAATCTGTATCGTAACGTATGTATCGTAACGTATCATATTATGGTTTGTATACAAATAATTAAAAAAAAATTTCAACGAAACAATTATGAATGTACACCAGCTCTGAATGATTTTTCCCGGGGAATTGGAAAAGGGAGTTTTCATTTTGAAGATAAAGTTCACAGACATTTTGGAAATTTTTTAATGCCAATTTGTTCATTAACTATCAATACTCATGAGTGTTAAATACTCAATACTCATGAATGTAAAAGCTCCTATTATAAAAATGAAAACTGCCTTTTCCAATTTCCTGGTAAAAATCATTCAGCATTGGGCTAATAGCAACGTTATTCTAGATAATATTAAAATAACTTTGATAAAAAAAACTCGTGTACACTTCGCAGCTTTTTTCGTTTATATTGATGCAGACAAAAACCTCTTCTATTTTTTCAATACGTAACTTTAACCATACTTTCGATTGCTTTCACCTTTCACACTAAATATAGTACTAACTACTAGAGTGCTATCCAAAAATCAAAATGGGACAAAAAAGTTTGATTTTTCTTTGCTTTTTTTATTTTTAACAACAAAAAATGCGTACGAACGTTACGTGCGCTACCATAGAAGTGCCCATACAGTGGCTCACAACGTAAGTCGGGCAGGTATTACTTAGCCCTTGCGCATTAGTTTCAAAATGTTTTCAAAATATTATTTATTTATGAGCAAAATTAAACAGAAACATAGTTGAAAAATTACAACATAACGGTAAAACAAAATTCAAACAAAAAATCAAACCAAAGCTTTAAAAAAGAGCTCACATTGAAAGTCGGGCAGATAGGGAACTCAATGCTAAAACTAATAATTTAATATTTTGTTGCCAATCCTTTTTCTTTTTTGACTGCCTGCAGCCTTTGTGGCATTGGTGCAACCAAATTTTTACAAACATCAGCTCCAATCTGATTCCACTCTCTACTTAGGATACTTTTTAATACATCTTTAGTTGCCCATCTCTGATACTGCACTTTGGGTTCAAGTTCATCCCAAAGATGTTCTATTACATTTTAAACCCTTGTCGACCGACGGTACTTAAAAGTACCATTACAAATATCTGGTCATAAAATCTTAAAGAAAAGTATTTGGTATAATTTTGGCCATAGGTACATAAGAGTACACTAAAATGTATTTAATAAGATTTTTTTTTGTTTCTAATGTTGGTAGCCCTGTCTTCCAGAATAACGGTAAATTAAAATGTGCTTCAGCTCTTGGCGTAAGATATTGTGGGACTAATTTCGATTATTGAAAAATAGTAATATTTTAGCTATTGCAACCATTAGAGCGTTGTATTATTCACGAATAATCAATTTAAAACACGTACAAATACTTATACAGTGGATATTTGCATTATTCGGTGCTTTTTCTTAGAAATGTATGCAGTGGACCGGTAAGTACCGTTGGGCTGTGAGTGTGTTGGTTTGTATGTGGTATTATAGTTTATTATCGTTGTTTGCAGTTGATAGCGCTATGGCAGGAATCCGTAGTAAACGTCTTGATACTGATAAAATTTTGGAAATTCTGGAGTCGATTCCCATTGATAATGCCGAGAACACCGATATTGAAAGCGATGACGGGTCTGAGGATGAAATTGAGCCTGGTAATGACGACACGTTGAACCACTATTTGCGGGAAATGTTAGAAGAAAATGTTTTGTCCAACTATCCTGGGGAAAGTGAGATATTACAGTGTACAAACAGTCCTGAAGGAGATGAATGTCATGGCGAGGCTGACACTGAAGAAATACCGCAAATAATGCCAAGCACCACCCGTAGAAGCATTGATGCTGAGCCTAATCGGTACTGGAAGTTGAGGTACCATGAGACAAGTATTCCCGAATTCTTCTTGCCAGGAGGACCTGTAACAGGATTTTTTAAAAACGATGCTACACCCACGGAATACTTTCTCTCGTTTATTGCCGATATAACAGAAAATATTATATTTCAGTGTAACTTATACGCCACCCAAAGGCAGAAAAATTTAAATTTAAAAAAAGTGAGTTTCGGCATAAACTTTTTCATGGGGCATCATAAACTTCCAAGTTGGAAAGATTACAGGAACACAAGCAAGGATTTCTTTTTGCCAATAATTGGGAAAACTATGAGCCGCAATAGGTTTGATGCGATATTGAGCAACCTACATGTGAACGACAACTTTAAGAATCCTAAAGACAATAAAGATCGCCTCTACAAACTTTGGCCTTTGATCGATGGGTTGAATAATACGTTTCAGCAACTTTACCATGGAACTAGACAGCTTTCCGTAGACGAATCGATGATATTGTTTAAAGGAAGGAATGTAATGAAGCAGTATTGTCCAATGAAACCTATAAAAAGGGGCAATAAAGTTTGGTGTTTGGCTGACCAGAACGGCTACATAAAAAATCTTTCAATATATCAAGGCAAGGATGAAACTTTAGAGGAAAAATTTGCCGGTTTTGGTCTTGGAGTAAGGGTGGTTTTATCAATGACTGAAAACGAGTGGGGGGGAAAAATAAAATTATTTATTTTGATAACTATTTTACATCAGTTCGGCTTCTTGAAAAAACTAAAAACAGAACAAACCTTAGCATGTGGCACTATTCGCTGTAATAGAAAAGGAACCCCTAAAAATTTGAATGTTGATAAGAGCATGAAAAGAGGAGATTGGGAGCTGAGAGTTTCATGTAGTGGCATAAGTTACTACAAGTGGATGGACAACAAAGCAATTTTTTTGGCATCAAATTTTCATGGAAGTGAATCTACAACTGTTGCCAGGAGAGACCGCAACGGCAATTTGAAAGATGTAAATTGTCCAACAGTTGTGAAAGACTATAATTCATTTATGGGTGGAGTCGATCATGCTGATCAACTGCGAAGTGCCTATGGTCTTGATCGAAAATCTAAAAAGTGGTGCATCGAACTTTCTGGGGTCTACTGCAGATGGCATTTATCAACTCGTATGTGGTTTATTGCCAATCCTCCAGAAAAATAACGCTTAATAAATTTGGACGATCTGTTGCTGTGGGATTGATGACCCAGAATAATCCAACTACAAGTCGAAAAAGTTTAAAATCAGCGTCAAAAGAAGAAGTGCCAGTTCCAGCCTCTAAGAGACACCGAGGAAAAATAGAATCATTTTATAAAGATGTTCGATTAGGAAATCTTGGAGTACATAGGCCAACTTTTCTCGACACTCGAGGAAGATGTGAACTATGCAGCATAAACAAAATTCAATCAAAACCCTACTCTAAATGCTGCCATTGTGGAGTTGTAATGATAAAAAAAATTTTTTTTCGAAATACAATGGAATCAACTAATTTATAATTGTTTTATTAAAAGTTTAAATAAAATATAAAAATAATTTATTAATGTCTCTTTCTTTCCTTTTGATTCATCGTCGCCCAACGGTACTTAGGAGTACCAGTCATAACTAATATCTTTGCAGATCCTTGAAAAATTTTAAACTTTGTATTTATCTATAAGAAGCCATACAAATTCATATTTCGTGAAAAAATTATTAATTTTTCAACGCCTTCGAGTCTTGGTCCACAAGGGGTTAATCTGGGCTTTGTGAGGTTGTTTTTATGACATTTGGACAAATATCAAGTACACAATTCTTTACCAAGAGCGTCGTATGTTTCAGGTCATTGTCTTGGTAAAACTCAAAACTGTCTGCAATTCCTTATTTATCTGCACTTTCTTTTGCGTTCGCCATAAGAATGTCAAGAAACATATTTTTGTCCATTGTACTAAATTATCAATAAAATGAATCCTTCCAACAACAGACTCAGCTCCAAACAATGACTGATCCTCTACCATGCTTAACTGTGTGTTTAAAATTTTTTTCGCAAAATTTTTCATTCGTTTTCCGCCTTAAATTTGAGCCAAATAAATTAAATTAACTCTCATCTGTAACCAAAACCTTTAAAAAATGCTTATAATTAAAAAGTGCTAAATATCCCAATGTATTCTGTTAACCTATTAACCTTGCTCCAGAATGAAAAGTCTTTGGTCATTTGCTCACGCACGAAATTGAGAAGTTCTTTTAAATTTTTCTTGCTTAATACATGGCTTTTTTCGTGCTGCTCTTCTATTTAATAATCTTTTTTCTCAAAACTCTTTAAATTGTTTCGGAGTGTACACTCTTTTTCAAATTTAGTTTTAACATGACCTCTAGTTTTGGTGCAGATAAAAATGGGTCTTTTATTATTTCTCTTAAAACATTCCTTTCATCTTTGGAGCTAAATTTATTTTTAGCTACTATACGTTCTTTATTGCATATTCTCTTATCTTGTTTATAAGGTTTGATTATATCGTGCACTGTTGATTTACTTTTTAAGATGATTTGTGAAATTTGTCGCTCGGATTATTCTTTCAAATAATGATCTATCACGAGCTGCCTTTCTGCCGGTGTTGATTAATTCACTTTTCAAGAAATGTTTATTTTTTTAAGTTTTGCGTTTGACTGAAGTTATTCCAACAGTAATAAAAAGTTTAAAGCAGGAATAATGGTTTACGGACCATGATTTGTATTTTTTCTTTACTTGCCCGACTTTCGAAGTGAGCTCGTTTTTATAGGTTTTTTCGATTTAAATTTGTTTCACCATTATGTTCTTATTTTTTAATTATGTTTGTGTTTAATTTTGTTCACCAAAAAATAACGTTTTGAAAAAAATATGTATTGCAATTTTCTTCATACATTTTCATATCTGAAACCAATGCGAAAGTGCTAAGAAATAATTGCCTGCCTTTCGTTGTGAGCCACTGTATATAGATTACAAAGGCATGCACCAACCTTTTTAAAAAACAAAATTTGAAATAGGTTAATTTTTCGATTTTTTTGAGCCATTCGAAAACTCGATTTCCCATAAAACATTGGCGTTTTTGCCATGAAAAAAAAATCAAAAAATCAAATAGGTGGTTTTAACATCGAATTTTATGATTTTTTCTAAACCGAATTGGATTATCCGATTTATTTTCACATTGACGTTTCTGGCATGAAGGGAGCGATATGTTATGTCCATCATTAATATTAATTTTGATTTTTCGGTTCATTGTGTAAGTTTTACACACTTTTCAACTTTAAGCTGATATTTCATTAATATAAGTTCATAAAATGGAGCTAGGATTTTGGCTCGATCGTTAAATTCGTATTCAAAATTCATGTTTTCGACTTTTTTTGACACTAGGTGTCGCTGCTAGCCTACAGAAAAAATTTCCCTAACAGGTTTTACCAAATGTAATACACCATAATCTTGGCGCGCCTTTGACACTGTTCTTCTGCTTTATTGTTAATTTTTCGATATTTTCCCAATTTTTAATTTTTTTTAAATAGCTAAAACCCGTTAGTATTACGCCCCTTGTTCGACGCCCACAAAATACTTTGAGTGGAACGGCACGTGTAAATTGTGGTCCAAAGCTGTGCGCTCTATAATTGCAAAGCTATTCGATATATCAATTTGGGTTTTTTAGGAGGTGCCAGGCGCCCCTTGCCAATGCAAAAACATCCTTGGTATGCATTTTATAACTTGCTAAAGTTTCACGAAACCGAATTACGATGCTGTGCTATTCCAAAGCTATTCCATATCGAAAATTTTGGTGTATATTTGAGGTACCACGCCTCATTTTTCAATCAGCACCAGACTTCACAAGAACATTCTCAAGACTTTGCTACTGTTTTCCCGAAAATTTCATAAAAATTGGTTTAGCGGTTTCGGAGTCTTACGTAATATATATGCACACACATGCATATATTAATTTTTTATAAAGATGGGCGGAAAAAGTAGGTGTGTCAACATTTATATATATATTGTGAACGACACTTGGTCCCATTGCAGCTACATATCCAATTTTTACTATCAAAACTTAAACATCTCAGGAATTAGCATGATTTCGAAAAACTGGGCGTAGATATATTGCGACCGTAGTAAAAATATGGACTAAAGTACCAAATATTAGTTTTATTTGATCAAAACCGTCTTACATTGAGAAGTTCCATTGATTTGTGGTCGGTAAAATGAGCGTGGAAACATTTATATACGGACATTTCTATCGTAACTCACACGACATGCGTAGACTTAAAGCTTCGTTTTCTCGGAAGTTTTTGTTATTAATGTAAAAAATTTTTTATGTACATATATCTTACAAGAAATTATAATGGTATGATCTACCATTGTCGTTCCTGTAAACTAATTAAGAATGGCAGTGGTAAATATAGGCGTAACTCACGCGACAAAAAAGGATGTGTGTTTAACAAGCAAGTTTAGATTGCAAAAACTCAGCGAATTTGCCCATATAATTTGTTTTTGTTTTTATTTTTAAATAATGGGAAAACTGTAAAGTTTCATAATAAACCCACTTTACCTATGGACTTTACTTATTTAAAAATATATTGAGTTTCCAAAAATATTTTCCGTAACGCACCTGACCGAATTTCCTTAAATTTAAATTGGGTAATTAAGTAATGAGGTATTAAAGTAATTGTGTAATTTAGTAATTAACTAACAAATTTAATATATTGTCCTCTTCTTGCCTCAACCATTTTTCTGTTATCTTAAGCCAATGCCTCCCATTTTTCTAAAACAAAAAAGTTTACGAAACATTTACTTAACATTTACGAAAAAGGAAACTACATTTGTGAAACAGTGCAGAAGATTTGATCATCTTGGTTAATGAATTTATGTAGAAATTTCTTAAACTAATGAAATTAAAATGTTTCTCTTAGATAATATAAAATAAAATTTTTTTAATAAGTTTCTATTTTTTGGTCGCGGTAGACTTTTCTGTGAAAATACCTATCTGTATATAGTTCACTATAAAAACTGGTACAACTCAGGAATTGCCATGATTTCAAATAAATAGTCGTAGATAAAGTGCGGCCACGCCCATTTTTAGTAAAGTTGCCGATAGTAAACATCTAAACAAAATTTTAATTGTTTACAATCAAAACCGTCTGCTATATAAAGGGTGTTTTTTATAGAGTGATACAACGTTGAGTTGGCATCACTGCTTTATTTGACCACCCATTTTACAGCTGATAGTTGCTTTTTGTTTAGTTTGCTTTGGAATTTCACAAGCGCATCGGAAACTAATTGTATCTGGGGGGAGGCAGTACAAATGGGGGGCAGTACAAATGGGGGGGCAGTACAAATGGTGGTGCAAAAAAAGTTCACCAAAATTTCTTCAAAGAAACATGAATGTGAATAAACAAATTTTTTATTTTAGTTTAAAATAAAAAAAATATAAAAATATATAAAAAATATTAAAATTTCATTATTTTTAAAAGTTCTTCCCATTTTAATATTAGAGATAGTGCTTTAAAGGATCTTTCATATGGTAATATGAAAATATAAGAAATAATGGTTGCTTTTATAAAGCAAGACTAGGTATATCTTTACATGGTTTAAATACAATAAGGTACAAAAAGTTATATCAATTTAAATTATTCCAAAATGTTTCTTTCTGTCCTTGCGAGAAACAAACTCTTTCACCACCTCCATCGAATTCAATTCTTCGGTTTTATCTTTGTGAATGTGTATAAGTGCCGCATGAGTGAGTCGTTTCTGTGTCATAGTTGCTCAAAGATACGTTTTAAGTCGTCTTAGTGCACTAAAAGAACGCTCAGATGAAGCTGCTGATGCAGGCACAGTCAAAAGCAAAGCAATAAGTTTTTCAACTTCATTTAATAGTTTTTTCACAGTATCCGAATTTTTTGCAAATTGGGATACAATGCCACTACAATTTCAAGGTGTTTGGCCAGGCAATTGCTTCAGCAATTTCATCTGCAAAAAAGTCATCTGCATAAAGATCTAGTTTTGTTTTTAGATTTTGTTCAGAAGGCACTTTTCCGTTGAAGGCTTCGATTACAATCATAGAAATAAAAGATAAGGAAGTGGTGTTATACTCACACACACTATACGTGTGTAGAAGGAATTTTCGTCGCTGAGGAAGCGAGATAGAGCGACGTTTTTTGACATAAGCCCTTCCCGAGCAAAAAAAAAATCCATTTTTGAGGAAGAACATCTGTCAAAACACAAGTTCTGCTTCATGAGCGCATTCATTATTTAGGGTGGCAAGGGCCTTAATTTTTTTTTTCATATTGGGATAAGCTTTAATAGTTATTTATTTGTTTACAATTTCTTTGAAAACTTGACATGAAATTAAAGTGGATTAGCAACCTAAGGTTACAAGCTATAACTAGGTATTTTTATATATATAAAAAAACTAATTAAAAGCCCACAGTTCGGAAAAAACTACACAAAACTATTTATTTTAAAAGAGTTTAATTTGGTATGTATTTTAGTTGTTTAGTTTTTGTGTTATTTTTATATCAATTAAATAGTTTATAAAAAATAGTTTTTTTCAAATGAATTTTTAAAAAATCATTAAAAGTAACTTTTTTCGTTTCAGTTTTATTCTGAGTTCATGTCTTTTACTTTATTTTAGCAATGCTTTTCTCTGTAAAAAAATTGTTAACGCAACATATTATATAACGGTGCTGTATAAAAATTGCATAGTAAGCATTCATCTAAAAAATAAAAAATAATTTACGCCTTTCTTTACTACATAATTGAATGCGGCCCTGTTTAAATGTTTTTGTGTTTGTGTCAACTTCGCTGTGTTTGTAAAATACTTCGTTTCACTTCAACTACACCGCTTCCTTATATTTTACTTCTATGATTACAATATTTTCCAACGATTCTAGAGTGTCAAAATCTGTTTAAATGTACAATAAGATTTACAAAGTGCCAGTTTACACTAGCTTCACTCAATCGACTCACCGAATGTTAAATCAAAGTGAGTCGGTTGAGTGAAGCTGGTGTAAGCTTGCAAAAATAAAAAAAAGTAAAATATCAACCTGTTTGATCGAATCTAGCCGTTATCTCATTTGAGAGAAGATCTAAAATTTCGAAATAATCTTTTCGTAGCCGATCATATAATGGCAACTGTACTGAAGGAACCGGATTTGATGTTTCTTCAAAGCGTCGAGGTGGATTTCCATCAGCTAATTCACAGTAGGGGCTTTCGCATGGTCCAAAACATTGGACCAACAGGGCAGATTGTACAACATGTAGTACCATGCGTAGGCTAAAACGATAGTCGAAATTTTTGGTTTTTTTCTGCCGATTGTACAATATTGTACAACTATGTAAAATTACTGCTCAATTGTTAGGGCATCTAAAAGTTGTGTGCAGTTAGAGCTTGCAATTAATGATGTTGCTTTACAAGTTGGATCGTTCGAACGCTCAATCAAATAGTCCCATTAGTTTTCCATCTAACTTATCGTACAACATGTCGTCCAATATGGAAAGCCCCTAAGAACATGTCAAATTTTTTCTTACCAGAGTTGCAAAATTAACAAGCATTAAGCTACATACGTAAGGGTGCTTTTAAACTGAAGTGGTGGGTTGCAGTAGAAACTCTACATTTTGTTCTATCTTTTTGCAAACACAGAGAAAGAAAATGGCTATCCGCAAGCATGCTTATGAAGAAGAGAGAAAGAAGAGGAAAATATATAATACAAAAATATTATCGTTGTAAAAAAACTGATTTTTTGAATAACTTTTGAAGTTTTCCTTTTAAATTGTTTATCTAGCTAAAAAAGTGGGGGCAACTGCCCCCTTTCCCCCCGCTTCCGATGCCAAAGGCATTTCATTATGAATCTACTCACACCAGAGTAGCGCGTGCAAACTGTGGAAATTTTTAATCAAAATAATGGTTCTGTTCGTCAAACTTATCGTGCACTTCGTCCATTTTATGGCGTACTTAATCGTCCTTCAGAGCTGTTAATTCGAAGAACAATAGATCGTGTTCGGACCACATTTACTGTTACTGATAATGTGCATCCCGCGAGACGCCGAACAGTGCGCACTGAAGAATCTAAAGCCGCTGTACAGGAAAGCATTGAAGATGATCCTAATCAATCAATTCGTCGCAGCTCTCAGCAACTGGGGTTGTGTCCTTCCACTTTATGGAAGATTTTACGAAAAGGTCTTGGCTTAAAACCTGTCAAGATTCAACTTGTGCAGGAATTAAAGCCAAACGACTATCATATGCGCCGCCAATTCGGCGAATGGGCTGAAGCACAAATTGATTTTGAATTTCCATGGAAAATTTTATTTTCCGATGAAGCCCATTTTTGGTTGAATTTGTATGTAAATAAACAGAATTGTCGCATTCGGATTGAGGAGAATCCACAACCTTTGTCAAAGCACCATTACATCCACAGAAAATTACTGTTTGGTGCGCTTTATGGGCTGGCGGAGTCATTGGCCCATATGTCTTCAAAAACGATGATGGTCAGAATGTTACTATCAATGGTGAACGGTATAGGAACATGATTCGAAGTTTTTTCGTACCTCAATTAGCTGGCATTAATCTTGCTGATATGTGGTTCCAACAGGACGGAGCCACATGCCACACATTGGGCGCTACAATTGATTTACTCAAGGAAACTTTTGACGAAAAAATAATTTCACGAAATGGCCCAATTAATTAATTAATGGCCCAAGATCGTGTGACTTAACCTCATTGGATTATTTTCTTTGGGGTTTTGTAAAGTCACTTATCTACGACGATAAACCACAAACAATTGAACACCTGGAAATCAACATTCGAAGAGTTATCGGCGAGATACGGCCGCAAATGCTGCGAAAAGTTTGTGAAAATTAGTGTTCCAGATTGCGCCTTGTACGCGCCAGCCGTGGCGGCCACATGGCCGAAATCATATTTAAACATTAATGTCATAAAATTTTCTATCCAATAAAGCCCGTTTCATTGATATTAAAAATATATTACTATGTTTTATTATGATTTAAACTTGTATCACTCTATAAAAAACACCTTTTATATAAATAATAGCTATATATCTATATATATATATTAGGGCGGGTAAATTCTGGCTCAGCGAAATTCGTAAAATACATGTAATTTCAAGACTTTTTCTCCACTACAGCATATACAAATTCTGAAAAAAAGCTGTGCGGACTTTCGTAAATAGATTCATACACATACATTCATACATTCATATTTTATAATTGAGAACAAAATCTATTTACGAAAGTCCGCACAGCTTTTTTTCAGAATTTGTATATGCTGTAGTGGAGAAAAAGTCTTGAAACTACATGTATTTTACGAATTTCGCTGAGCCAGACCTCCAAAAAATTCGTCCATACAAATTGACCCGCCCTAATATATATATATATTTTTTATGGTTTGTGGGCGATAACGTAAATTTGGGTTGTATGAGAGTTACCACGCCCTTTTGTCTAATCGACACCAAACTCTTAAGATGATGTTTCAATTTCCCTGAAAATTTCATAACAATCGGTTCAACGGTTTCTGGGTCTATACGTGATACACATACACACATACCCACATACATACATCCAATTTTATATATATAGATTTTTTTTACTCGATTAATCGATTTGAAAGTTTTTTTTTTAATTGAATAAAATAATGAATAAGTAATTACTTTTAACGAGAAGATGGTATGCATTTCATTCATCGATGAAAATATTGCTCCTGAAAAATGTGTGTAAAATTTACACACAAGGAACCTATTCGTTTCTAGAAATAAGGGACGGATGAAGGCAAAAATTATTTTTGGTTTTTGTCTTTATTTAAAGGCTCTTTGGAAGGTTTTGAAAATCTTAATGTGGCTCTTAATGACCTCACCCGT
Organism: Dichetophora obliterata; assembly: GCA_963920525.1. NCBI lineage: Eukaryota > Metazoa > Arthropoda > Insecta > Diptera > Sciomyzidae > Dichetophora > Dichetophora obliterata. The sequence continues at coordinate 171,367,682 of OY986435.1, read as the reverse complement.
GCCCACCCCTGCTTTAAACTCTTAAAATGAGTACATCGAAAGGTTTTTATTAAAACCAGACATAATAATTATGATAAGACCCCTTAAGCCGATATCCAACCCACCCGATTTTCGGGGACAATCACTAGCACATACTCATATAATTCAGAATAAAAAAAATTAAGATTTTCATCTTGTTTAATTATGTAAAAATTTATAATATAGCTAAAATATAAAATTACAGAAACTAACGTCCCGACAAACATCTTTAAAAATTGATTTTTTTTATATTGATGCTTTGGCATTTTGAACAAAGTTTTTTCATTACATTTAAACTGTTTGCTAAATGTAAACAAACTTATAATCTAACCAACAAAATCAAGGACAGAATTTTTAAATCAGTGTTGGTGCAGACTCACTTAAGAAATCACTTAACAAAATTGGTGCAATGCTATCCCAATTCATTTTGTATACACACACACACACACACACACACACACACACACACACACACGCACACACCTTTAGCTCAAGCAACAGTTGAGCGCAATGCTATGAAACGTTAATGTTGTAAAATTCCAAACGACCGGACAGTACTAAGCAATATAGCATTAACAGCTTTTGGCTGTGCCTCATTGAGTGTCATTCTAGATTTTTTTGGCCTACAGTATTAACAACTGTTTCTGATTTTTATTTGAAACACTCAGTTTGCATTTTTTTTATTATTGTTGTAAAATCATTTGAATAGCATGAACTGTGTATAAACTTTCACCCACCTCTTTCTTGCAGCCCACACAAAACATAAACCAACAAAATTGTTCTCAATGAATAAGTTTTACGCACCGTTTTTATTGCTTGCCTTCTGCTTGACTTATGTCTGCAGCGAACCCTACGCGGAGCACTCTCCAAATGCTGCAAATCAACCGAACTCACTACTCACAGAAGCAGATGCCGATGGCCGAAACGCTGATGTGGATGCTTCCAACTATGACAAGCGCGTAGAACGCTATGCTTTTGGCTTGGGTCGTCGTGCTTATACCTACAGCAATGGTGGCAATGGAGTTAAGCGTCTGCCAGTCTACAACTTTGGCCTGGGCAAACGGGCCAGACCCTACTCCTTTGGTTTAGGAAAGCGTGCTGATTTTGACGATGATGCACAGTATGAAGCCGATTTCGATCATAATAACTACAATCAACAAGGATTCATGGGTATGTTATTTAGACAAGGTAGTCCTTGAAAAATATTTTTTTTAATAATAATATTTGTTTTGTATAATTCTCAGATGAGAAACGCAATCGGCCTTACAGCTTCGGTTTGGGCAAACGTGACGGCTTGGAGGAGGTTGATCGAAGAGGTTACCCCAACAGATATGGATTTGGACTGGGCAGACGTTAAGAATACAACACGCACGGTTCTCACTAAGTGACTACTAGTTCGTGACGAGTTTTATTTAACTTTTAAAATTATTTTTAAAGTTAACAATTATTTTAATTATAACTGCTTACATTAAATAGTATTTATCTTCATAAGGCAACAGTCTGCAATTATAGCAGGATGCAGCCTAATCATACATTTGAGGGTAAAAGAAAAAGAAAAATAAAAACAAAAACAATGCCGGTTAATTAAGAAAGTAAAACATTAGGAAAGTAAAACATTCTTAATAAAGAGCAGAACATTTGTGTGCTTAGATGTTTTATATTTCAAATGAAGATAATAAAAAAAACATTTTGTAGATACATTCACAACAACAATTTTCAACTGCAACTTAACATTACATATTGAGCGTCATCTTGCATTTTTATTTTAATTTCTTATAATTTTTTTCTCCTCAACTACTTGTTGCAGCTATGTACAATGCGTAGAAAATACAGATCAAGTTTTTATCTATGTATGTATAAATGTATTTATTAAAATAATAAAGTCAAAGAAATATCTTGCAAATGTACACTAGTCAATATATTGTTCAATTAAACATAAACATACAAACACTTAAACCTACATGTTTAATAAAAAAAAACACTATTTATGTTAATCAATGTGAAGTATTTGTAAAGTGCATAATAAACCCAACGCCATGATGCATAACTATATTAAATATACATTTTTGTTATTACTAAAGAACAGCTCAACACAATGCATATATATTCGAAGTTTTGGCTTGCTCTTTGGTCAGCGTTTCTTAAAAATTTTGTGATTTAAAAGTGATTATTTGCGTGTAAAAATATCGTTAATTTTATTAAGACAACAACAGAAATTAAAACATTTAAAACAAAAAATACTAATGCATTCGTTGCTGAGCACAACAAGGAACAACAAAAACCAAAGCAGTCATTTTAATTCATATTAACATAAACTGTAAATTGTTAGTTTCTTATTATATATGTATGCATATGGTAACTTAAAATAATTATTTAAAGGGTATACTTTTAATTTTGTGTTAATTTAGAAAATTCAAATAAAGCAAGAAAAAACAAAATGGCTAATATTCAGCAGCGGATATACTTTTTTAATATTTGAAAAACATAAATCAATCCTTAGCGTCACTACACTGAGAAAAAAAATCAAAAACGCACATTTTAAAAACGTTTAGTAAAATTAATATTTTTAAAAATATTTTACGCCATACAAACATTTTACATTTGAGAATATTTATTATTAAAAATAAAATGAACATTTTAGAATCTCGTTTTAAAATTTTCGTTTTTAAAATGAAAATAAATTTTTTACTACAGCATTTTAAAATATCCATTGTTAAAAATCAAACGAACATTTTAGAATCTCATTTTACATTACTCATTGTAATGTAAGTTTTTAAAATGAAAATAAACGTTTTACTATTTCATTTTAAAATGTTCGTTTTTAAAATTAATATAAACGTTAGAAGTGCAAAATCTGGGTTCAACGTTTTTAATAGTAGCTCGTTTCTGCCACTTTTGAAAATGTTGTTTTCTCTGTGTACGAAGGCCGTTTGGTAATTCCGTGAAAAATGAAACAAGGAATGATTTTTACGGCAAAAAAAGTTTTATTTCTTAATACAGTCTTCCCTTAGCTCGATACACTTCGTCCAACGTTCCTCCAATTTTTTTATCCCATTCGAAAAATACGTTTTCGGAAGGTCCTCAAAATAGGCCTCTGTTTCGGTGATGGGCTCTTCTCTGGTGGTGAATCTCTTTCCGCCGAGCCATTTCTTCAGGTTTGGAAACAGAAAATAGTCGGAGGGTGCCAAATCTGGAGTATCTGCCATGGGAGCTGTGGATGTGTCAACGCGCGCATTGTCTTAATGGAAGAGTACTTTTTTTCCTCGCCAAATGGGACGTTTCTCTTTCAAAGCGTCGTTGAAACGGTCCAATTCGGTTGCATAGTATTCGCTATTGATCGCTATTTTCGATGAAAGGTAATCGATGTAGATAATACCGCGTCTATCCCAAAATACTGTCGCCATAATCTTTCGGCCGATAGCACCGTCTTCGGCTTCGCACGTTCGGTAGGTGAAGTCCACTGTTTCGACTGTTCCTTTGTCTCTGGTGTGTAGTGATGGTTCCATGTTTCGTCCACGGTTACTAATCGACGGAAAAAATCCTTCTTGTCTTTGTTCATTCAACATCGCCAAACACGCCTTTGAATCAGTCACACGATCGCATTTATGGTCGAGAGTGAGCAAACGCGGCACCCGTCTTGCGGATAATTTTTTCATATTTAAATGATTTCGCAAAATGTTCTACATTCGTTTGTTTGAGATGCCAACGACCTCAACAATCTCGCGCACTTTAACTCTGCGATCGGCCAACATGATATCGTGCATTTTACTGATCATTTCTGGTGTGGTGATCAAATTCGGGCGTCACTTGAGCTTGCACGATCGCATCAGAATTCAGTAAACCACTTGTGAATAATTCCAATCGATGGTGCAGAGTCCCTTAGCATACGGAACGGGAAATGTGCATAAAATTAGTGATTCTGTGCGTTGTATTAATGAAAATATTCGTTATTTTTGAACCAACGCAGACGTTCGTTAAAATTAAAAGAACGTTATTCATAAACTTGGAATTAAATGAACAAAATTAATGATTACGTATAATTTAATGAAAAATTTCATTAAAGTTTAATGAATAAAATCATTAAAATAAATGAAAAATCATTAAACTTTATGAATATGGTCGTTAAAATTTAATGAAGAATTTCATTAAACTTATGAAAAAGTTTAAACAATTTAATGAACAATTTCATTAAAATTAGTGAAAAGGTCATGAAATTAATGAAGAAGTTCATTCAAATTTTATTAAATTTTAATGGAAATTTGAATAAATTTTTTATTTTTCTTATGAAATTCTTGAATGAAATGGTGGAATTACACACTTTTAATTATTTAATCATGCATTTTAATTATTTTATTAATATGTTTACAGTCTTGAGTAAAAATGGCAAATAATAAGTGCTATTTTATTACATAAAATGAAAATAATTCAAGTATTAAGGTAAGAAATTGATTCGCAGAATTAAGAAGTATTTCAAGCAAAAATTGACTGACTTGTCTGCGCTAGAAATGCGATTGGCTTCATTGGTAATACACTCGTTGGCAACACACTCGTCGGCTGCACAGTTTGGAACGCTAGCACTTCTTTTTGTTTTTGATTGCTGCAAACATTTACCAATAGTATTTGTTTTATAAGACTCTAAATCAGAATGCTTTCTTTTAAGATGTCTTTTATAAATATTAACACCACCAAACAATTGTGCACAAAATTCACAACACAACGTGTCCTTTTTCGAAATAAAATTCAGTTTTTTATGTTCTACAAAGATATCTATATTTTTGTATTCTTTTTTGCACAAAGCACAAAACATTTTTTATTCTTTACGTTAAATATTGTAATCACTGATAAATACACTTTTATTAAACTTTAATTTACTTCTAAGCACTTTTAACTTATTACTTTTGACGAACAAAAAGGTTAGGTTAGGTTAGGTAATGTTGGCTGAGCCGATAGACGACTCGCACACTTAGGCCAGTGCAGGCCCGTTGTCATTGGCGTCGGAAGCGGGGGGAAAGGTGGGCAGTTGCCCCCCACTTTTTTAGCTAGATAAACAATTTAAAAGGAAAAGTTATTCAAAATATCAGTTTTTTTGCAACGATAATATTTTTGTATTATATATTTTCCTCTTCTTTCTCTCTTCTTCATGTTTCATGTGAAGAAATTTTGGTGAACTTTTTTTGCACCACTATTTGTACTGCCCCCCCATTTGTACTTCCCCCCCAGATGAAATTCGCTTCCGACGCGCTTGCCCGTTGTGATACCACATAATCTCTTTAAAACCTAGTAGAGATTTCCCTCTTCAAACCAGTTCGAGCGGATAATGAATTTAAGGATATGCTTGATTTCCAGGCATGAGTCTTCGGCAAGTCCATTTAAAATGGGATGGCCCAGAGTTGCCGTTCTCCTTTTAGCTAGAGCCGGGCATTCGCAGAGGAGGTGCTGAACGTTTTCTACCTCATCACATCTGCTGCTTCTGCAGAAATCGCTTGATGCAACTCCCAACCGAAGAGCATGCGCTCCCATCAGGCAGTGACCCGTTAGGATTCCTACTATTTTTGACAGTTTTACCCTGCTTAACTCAAGCAGTGAGTTGGTGCGTTTTAAGGCGTAGATAGGCCATGTTAGCTTAGTTATCCTACATGTATCCAGGTGTTTCCAGCGTTCTTGTGCAAGACCTAAGGATCTGTTCTTGCACTTTAGTTTATAGGAGGAAATGGGTATACCAATAAAGTCCTCATTTAAGAGGGTATTAGAGGTCGTACCCTTCCTTGCCAATTCGTCGGCCAAATTGTTGCCCTCGATATCCCTGTGTATCCTGAGTAGCCTTGCCATCTCGTTAAGAGATCTGCGGCACTCAGTGAGACTTTTGGAGTTGTCAATATTTGAGTTCAGTGCTTTCAGTGCAGCTTGGCTATCTGAAAAGATGGAAAACTCTTTCCTCCAAGGTCTTTTTGACCTAGAATCTTAGTGGTTTCGTGAATAGCCATCATATCCTCTTGGAAGACACTACAATAGTTAGGAAGTCTTAAGGACGCTTCGATTTCGAGATCCTGGGAGTAGATACTTCCCTCTACTTGTTCTCGAAGTTTGGATCCATCTGTGAAGATTTTTATAGCGGAGGTTTTAAGGGGGATTTTGTTTGCCTAGTCTAGCCGTGAAGGGATGAGAACTACGTAGTTCTTTCCAAGATTGAAGCACGGCACACAGTAATCTGTTTTGTCAAACAACAATGAAGTAGAACAATTTGTGTCGTTACCCACCGCTACAATAAAGCAATGTTCCGTTAGTCGACGAGATTGTTTGGCAATTTTAATGAAGACTATTCATTAACTTATTCATAAATTCATATTTCAGAGTTGCTCTGAAGAAATATTTATGAATTGCTTTCATTAAAATTTGTGAACTCGTCCATAAACTTTAATGCAAATTTTCGTTAAGTTAACGAAAAGGCCATTAAAAATAATGAATTTATTCATAAAATGGTCAATAAAAATTTAATGAACAGCTTTCATTAAAAGTTTATGAATTATATTTTTCCGTGTATTTATCAAGTCTTTCTTTGGTTTGGTTTTTTTTTTGCGCAAAAAATAAAGCTTGATGAGCAAACGAAATTCACTTTTTCCATTTTCGCCACAAATTCACAAGATAAAAGCGCATTCTTTTTTGGAAAAAATTCTGACCTCACAGAATGCAGAATTTTTTAGATTCTGACCTGAATTTAGAGAATGTTGGCCTCTTTTGAGCTGAGAAAAGATCGTAAACAATTTACAATTGTTTTTTCATTTGATATTGGCTGCACTGTTTTTTTTTTAATTCCGATGTATTTACGATTGAGGTTATGTATAGTGCCGACTGCGTGGAATTTCCAACAAATATTCATCGAGCTGTTCAGTTTTATTTAAACTAAACACTTAAATCAAAATTATTTTGGCTTCAATTTTAAAACATTTTCAATATTTTGCTTCTCACAATTATCACAGCACATCATACTTACGTCAAAAAAATTTTTGTTTTTATGTTGGTACTACTAGAGAGCAAATTCTGCATTTGTTATACTTTTGCGGTCAGTATTTTCGAGAAAAGAACACGATTTATTTTGAGCTCAACTTTTTTTTTTTAGGAAGGAACGGAAAAATGTAGAACTCTTGAAGAGGTATTTCCAGAAAGGAATGCGCTATAAGCGTCGCAGCGAGCTAAGATTTTGACAGTAGTCTATTAACAGATGATAGTTGTCAGAAACAGTGTTGCATTTAAAGTTACAACGCGGGAAATTAAGAAATTCACTAACTTCTCAAATTGCCCTCGTATATCTGTGTCGATAAGCAATAATCGCTTAAATCGACTTGTGACAGAACTGAGTTATTGATGCAGCTATACTCTACGCACTATATAGCACTATAAACACACAAAATCTGAAAGTTCTAGCATTACCATAGTCAAAGTTATGGCACACAAACACAAAATCCTTTCATATAACTTATATGGCGATTGAAAACTTTGAAGCATGATTTCTCGAAACTTTGAAATCAGACTTAAGCTGTTATTGCTTATCGACACAGAGTAACATAACAAACCCCGGCAAAACAGCTGTTTCAATTATCGGTTTGCCTATGTTCGAAATCAATTTTGCCTTACTTCGAAAAGAACAAAACTGTAGAAGTTGAGATCTGGTATCGGGTATGTACTAGATCGGAGTACTTGGGGTCAATGACTTCTAGAGCAAAAAAAATGTGTCTTCTTGAGACAAAAACATCGATATATCATACTTTAAGATCGAACTCTAAATACCAAAGCTATGACGAAAATTTGAAAAGGTTGCCATTACGTTTTGCAAAAAAATTAAAAATATATTTTAAAACAGTTCTACTGGCATAATTGAAATACTTCTTCAGGAAAGTTTAATGATTTTTGGCGAGCTTAATTTTTCTGACATTAGGGTGGTACATTAGGATGCCAAAGAACTTAGATTTGGTAGGTAAGTACTAGAACGGGGTACTTGAGGTCAATGGCTTTTGGAGCAGAAAGCGTACGTCTGCTTGAGACAAAAACTAATACCTTCCAAAAATGCTTCGAATAAGCTGGTGCGCAGCGAACTTTTTTTTCTGGTACGGTCTAATGTAAGGTATATTTACGACGATGAAAAGGGTGCATATGCCTTTTTTTCTCATTTTATTTGTGAGTAATTATATTTACTTACCAATAATTATTGGTATTATGCAGATTTCTATTCTTGAGTTTTATTCTTCACAAATCGATTAACAAGTTTTCATTCCTTTGACCTTTAAACATAGGATAAGACAGTAACATAGGTACGAAGGGGACGGAAATGAGTCAAAATGTGATGGCAAAGAGCCTTCTATGCAACTTCCACACTTATAAAGCGGTATCCTGGCGCTAAATTTAGAAACATGAGCAAATGTAAATATAACTTATCACCAAAACAAATGTGGCTGAGTTTGAACATTGCACCACACCCACGCATATCGGAACACACCTCGTAGAAGACAATACAAGATGCAAATGGCGTCGGGTACATTCCAACATTTATAAAGAATTTCATACAAAAAATTATATTGGATTCATGCAATTGCTAATGCGGATCCTTAGGCAAGGTAAATACAAAGTAGAGATACCTTGTTTTAAAAATATGTTTTAAATAAAATCTAGATTAGCAGCAAGCTGGGTTTATCCGCTAGTTCTATTCATAAGCAAAATTTAAATAAAGCGCTGCGAACACAACTAAACAACTACGTCAAAGACATATATGTATATTATGGCGGGTTAATTTTTTTGATGAAGCGTATAGCATAAACGTAATCTATAGGTGATTCTGAGAAATTTTGCTCAAGAGACCATAGCTCTAAGTCGGATTTGGAGCCCCCCAAAATTTCAAAATAGATATTTTTCCATATATACAGTGGCTCACAGCTTATTTTATGCAGTGTATACTTTAAACTTTAGGACTTTATAAAAACAAAACTAACAGGAATACAAAAGATAACATGGTGTCATTTAAAAGAGCAAAAAGTCTAGTTAAGTAAAGGTTTTTCATTAATTGTGAATACATATATTTAGTTGTTTGAAAAATAAGAGAACAGAAAATACTGCTTAATTTCATCTCGCAGCTTATTTTATGCAGACACTTCTCTCTGTTACGGTACTCCAATGCTGCGATGTCTAACGGTACTTTCGTTAGCTATGCCTTCGTTCTGTTTCTATAATTGCTTTGTGTTAGCTTTTTAGTCTGATTTTTTTGCTTCAAGTGTCTGCTTCTATGATTATTTAAAATAGAAGCGCGCACAACGCTACAACAATTGGTTGTATACTATTTTAAAAATAGCAGCTCGCAGCGAAAAATGTCTGAAATGGTTACTATCAATTCGTCTACAGTGCAAAAGATCATCGAGCGCTTCGTCCATAAGAATCGATTGCACAAAAGGAGCAAAGAAGCACCAAACAAAATTTTTAATGCAACCGACGAGCATATTGTACGGAAGATAAAGGCTAACCCGAGATTCTCAGCTCCGAAAATGGCTTTTAAAGTTCAAACTGACCTGAGAAAACAGTGTATTGCTGAAACTATTCGACGTGTCTTGCGCAAAAAGAACTTTCATGGCCGAATAACACGAAACAAGCCGTTTATTAGCCCCAAAAACAGATTATGCAGACTCAACTACGACAAAGAACATATGTCCAAGGCCCCAGAGTACTGGAATTCAGTTATTTTTGCAGATAAATCTAAGATCAATTTATTCGGTTCAGATGGTATGTGCTATATGTGGCGAAAACCGAATACCAAGGTCAACAAAAAAAAACTTAAAGCAAACCGTGAAACATGGCGGTGGCAGCGTCATGGTTTGGGCCTGAATGTCAGCTGCTGGTACTGGGAAGTTGCCGTTTATTGAAACAACAATTTAAAAATTTAAGTACCTACAGATCTAAGATCAATTTATTCGGTTCAGATGGTATGTGCTATATGTGGCGAAAACCGAATACCAAGGTCAACAAAAAAAAAACTTAAAGCAAACCGTGAAACATGGCGGTGGCAGCGTCATGGTTTGGGCCTGAATGTCAGCTGCTGGTACTGGGAAGTTGCCGTTTATTGAAACAACAATTTAAAAATTTAAGTACCTACAGATCCTGAAGAACAATTTGTTGCAGAGTGCAAAGGTTCTGGGTATAAAATTAAATTTCCGATTTTACCAGGATGACGATCAAAAGCACAAAGCGGGTATTGTGCAAACCAGGCTAATATACAACTGCCCACAATTGATGACGCCGCCAGCACAGTCGCCAGACCTTATTGTTATTGAAAATGTGTGGTCTTTTTTGGAAAATAACATCCGGAAACATCAAATTTCAAACAAAAACCACCTGAAAGAGATATTGAAAACGAAGTGGGCGAATATTTCGCCACCTATCACTCAAAAACTGGTCGCATCAATGCCAAACCACCTTAGATCTGTTGTGGACAACAAGGGCTATCATACCAAATAATAAAAATATCAAATATCATTAATTAATAAGAAAAATTTATAAATAACAAGTGACTGCATAAAATAAGCTGTGATATGAAATTAAGCAGTATTTTATGGTTTCTTAATTTTAAGCCAACTTAATATATATTTTTACAATAAATTAAGTTAATTTAGTTAACTAAACATCTTGTTCTTTTAAACGATACTATATTATTTTTTCTATTCCTGTTAGTTTCGTTGTTATAAAGCCCTAAAATTGAAAGTATGCACTGCATAAAATAAGCTGTGAGCCACTGTACATAGAATAGTTTAATAAAATTCGTCATAAAATCGGATAGAATTATAGTTGAATTCTCAATCTGGGCTTGTTTGAAAGGTATTTTTATCACCTTTCAGAGTCTGTATTGATACCTGTAGAATAAGTCGTCAATGGCAGCATTGTTCAATTGAACAACTTTGTAACACTGAATAATGACGTTACAAAATAATGACGTTTACCAACACTAAACGTTGCCAAGCTTGCTTTTCCTTGTTCCTTAATCGGTCATCGTGCAATGCGCACTCAGTTCGCCAAAATACTTAAATATAAACTCGGTTATCACAATACCAATATTTTTTTTTTATTTTTAAATTTAGTGTGACACAATCAAAGTGTGCAGTGATAATATCAAAGTTGTTATGGATAATCAAGAACCATCAACATCGTCTGCGATGTCTTCGCTAATGGAAGCAACAACATCAACAAGTTTTGAGTCTAGATTGACTGACATGCCTCATCAAGATATTGTTGTTTTTGGTTTATCAAGTGATTTAAATGATCTTAGTTTGCTACTAAATGTGACATTATAAAATATTATTTTTTTTAAGTGATTGTGCTAAATTTTAAAACAAAATGTTCTCGTATAAAACTTTTACTCCTCACGTAACAGATAAATTGATCCAAATTTGGTGTAAATTTAATATTGAAATCATTAATAGAAAGAGTGTTTTCAAAAAATTAACTGGTTTGCTTGATAAATACCAGAAACATGTACAACATAGAAACAAAACATGAATTTAAAGCATTTGTTGATTCAATAAACGAATTATTTTATATTGGCAAATGTAATTGCAAATTAAAAACAACAGAATGCTCGTGTGTATTGATTACAGAACATCAAAAAGAATTTATGATGGACCAGCATAATGATAGAAAATTCACAATACCTGAATATACGGAAGACGTTGAAGAAGTAGCTACGACAATGCCAACACTGGTACCGATGATCCAACATACGAACCACCTGAATTACACATGGATGAAGATGAAAATGAAGCAACAACAGAAGTTCCAGAAGCAACTGTTCAAATGAGACGAGGTCATTATACTCAGAGATACGATGCCTTAAATTTTGCTATGATGTGTGATAGATTCGGTGTTTCAGATAGAGTCGCTTCATGTTTAGCAACAGCTTTATTCGAAGATATAAATTTTAGAGATGTTCATGGTAATCTTGTTATTATGGATAAATCAAAAGTGGCTAGAGAAAAAGTTAAATCTAGAGATGCAGGGCTTCGTACACGACAAACAAATTCTTCCATAACTGCATCTTTCGATGGTAGAAAAGATGACTCATTAACTACAGAGAAAATTAATGACAAATTTCATTCCACTATGGTAAAAGAACCGCATTTAGATGTTCTGAAAAAGCCCTATAATGAGTTACTTGGATATTTAAATTTGGGTAGTCAAGAAGATGCAAAAACCAAACACAGAAAACTGCATGAATTTTTCAACAATAAAACATTAACAGTTGATCAATTAATTGGCATATGCAGTGATGGTGAGCCAGAAAATGGTGTTTTAAGGTTATTTGAAAAACAGTTAAATAGATCAATTCACTGGTTTATATGTCTGCTTCATTTCAATGAACTGCCATCATTATTTATTGTCATTTACTTTTTCGATTGGAATAAAGTTAAAATAAAATAATTGCATTTTAATTGATCTAAACATTTCAGTTTTCAGGTAGTAGCTGATTTTGATCCAATACCACTGGAGAATATGCCTTCAATGATGGATCATGAACATGAGCTCGAACTATCAACAGATGTTAAATATTTATATCAAATAGCTAAAGCAATTTCGAATGGTATTGTTCCAGTTGATTTAGCTAACATTAAACCAGAACCAATTGCACATTCTCGTTGGTTAACCAAAGCAAGTAGATTACTACGGTTATATGTTACAACTAATACACCATCGACCAATTTAAAAACTTTGGCAGTTTATATTATTACAGTTTATGTGCCAATGTACTTCAATGTGAAGTTTTATTACTCTGTTGTGTACGGCAGTGCACTTTTATTAAAATTTATACGTTGGACACGATACTTTCAACCAAACTTACGTAATATTGTAGATGGTGTAATTCAAAACAACTCATATTACGCACATCCAGAAAATATCTTATTAACAATGTTATTTGATGATCGAAAAGCAATACGGGATAGAGCTATCAAAAAGATTTTACACTATCGAGAAAAATTGTACGATCCAACTAAACTCAGAGTTTACAAAAATATATCTTAAATTTCGATGCTACCGATTATGTCAATATGTTTGATATGAATAACGACGATATATTATTTGAACCAGCATTTACTCGACAGATTTCATGATCACTTGGTAGAATACTTAGATTTCGATGAACCACCACTGGCTGATCCACAAATTCCAATGCAAATTGCAATGAACAGAAAGACATGTAAGTTAACGACACATGTTAATACGCCCACGAATCAACATTCAACGATAGCGACAGCGATGGACAACAATAGCCAGCCACCTGTAATGTGAGCGCTGAACGTGACTATCCAGCGACCAGCTGCTCGCGAAATAAATAACATAGAACTTGCAACAGTGAGAAAATGTAGACACTGCATTTTCCCATGATCTTAAACTTGTTATTCCTAGAAGTTTAGTTCTTTATAATATTCTTCTTCTTCTTCTATTAAAATTATTACTTATGATTGTTGGTAAAAGTTCTTAGCTTTAGTTCCAAATTTGATGTTATTGCAAACAGTTGAGCATAGCTCAAAAAAATAAATATTAAATAAAGAACTCCGGATCGTCGTTTTTATTTCGAGAAACCGATCTGTTTAACTGGCGCCCAACAGTGATTAAAACGAACACTCAACATAAATTGAACAAGTAAATGCAAAAAGCATTGAAAAGTGACTTAAAGTGTTTAAACAATTTATCGAGTAAATGCAAAAAGCATTGAAAAGTGACTTTTAGTGTTTCAAAAAAGTAAACAAACTTCTTAAATTGATCTAATAAATGCAAAAGCATTGAAGCTTTTTGAAAAAGTGGCAAATACTTTTATTAAATAAAAATTAGAAGAAGTTATAAAAAGGATTTTTACTTTGAAAAATTTTCAAAACTTTAATGAACAAGTAAATGCAAAAAGCATTGAAAAGTGACTTTTAGTGTTTCAAAAAAAAGTAAACAAACTTCATATTGATCTAATAAATGCAAAAGCATCCAAGCAAATACTTTTATTAAATAAAAATTAAAAAAGTTATAAAAAAGATTTTAACTTTGAAAAATTTTGAGAGTGCTGAGATATAAGAGCAACTGAGTTAAAAAAAACAATTGAAGAAGTCTTATTAAATCAAAGGAAAACCAATTGACTACTTGAAGAGGCGAATCAACAGCATCCCAAAGCAGCAGACGACCAATCTCTTGTGAACATTTTTTCTTCTTGTCTTATTTTATTTAAAAATTATTAAGATGAAAATAATAATCTTTATGTAAGTACGAATCAGAGTCTTTATGTAAAAAATAAACAAGATATATTTTTTTTTTGTAAGTGATTGATTTCAAGTATTTTTAACGTCTCCGGCTTATTTTATTTGTATGGTTATTGCGAAAAATATTAATGTCGGATTTTTGTTTTCTCACTTTCATTGAGTTTTTGTTGTGATTAGTTAATGTTTGTTTGGTTGTTTGTTAACAGTTAATTACCTGTTTAAATATTTTTTGTTGTTTTGTTTTTTAAATAAAAAAATGGAAGTTACTAGAGAACAAGTGCTTACCATAGTTAATGCAGCTGTGGAGGCATTGAATGGTCGCCTTACCACCCAGTTGGAAGGCATACAAAACGCTATTGGCCAATTGAGCCTACCAAGTGTGGAGTCATATGCTCCAGTTACTATTTTACCAAATATTCAAAATAAGAGCACGACTTTAGATCTTATTAAATCTATACCAGAATTTAACGGAAATGCTTCAACATATCCAGCTTGGCGAGAAGCAGCTCATTTTGCCATTAACTATTACAAGGAAGGTTCAGAACACTATTACATAGCAATGGGAATATTTAGAAATAAAATAACCGGCTCAGCTAACGCAACGCTTTCTTCTTTTAATACAATTCTTAATTTTAAGGCCATAATAGCAAGATTAGATCAATGTTACTCGGACAGAAGACCAATTCATGTTCTGGAAAACGAGCTTAGCATTCTTCGACAAGGCAACCGTTCTCTCATTGACTATTATGACAATGTGGATAAACAACTGACTTTAATACTGGACAAAAATAAGATGACACATAGTAATAACGAAGATGTCATTTCTGTGCTTAACGAACGCGCACGAGAAAACGCCCTCCGAGTTTTTATCTCTGGTCTGCGACGGCCATTGTGCGATATTTTGTTTTCAGCAAAACCTGCTGATCTTCCCTCGGCTTTAGCAACCGCTCAAGAGCTAGAAACAAATCAAAAAAGACATGATTTTGCTAAAACATTTGCTGCAGGCAATTTGATCAAAATTAACAGACCACAACAACAATTACCTCCAAAAAACCTTAATTACAATTCCCACCCATCTTATAGACCTAAGCAGTCAGGGGATAAACCTATTCCAATGGAAATTGACCCAGGCTCGTCTGTTTTCAGAAAAAATAACAACAATTCAAGCAACAGGCTGCCACAGCAACAACAACAATATCAATCGCAACAGTACGATTCCCATAATCGCGCTGTTAAGCGAGAACGCGAGCAGATTTCCTCCGGACGCAGTTCTATGATGCAAAATAAGATGCAAAGAATCAATTGCATGCTGGGTGACCCTGATGTCGAAGATTCCGTTTATGAGGAGGAAAATGAGGGAAGTGTCTACGTAAATGATGAACACACTGAAACCGAAGAAATAAATTTTTTAGGCTAACGTCGCTCTTGCCATTCATAACAAAAAAAAACAAAAATGGCCAAGAGCTTCGCATTTTAATAGATACCGGGGCATCTAAGAATTACATTAAGCCTCATAGTTTTTTAAACAATATTAAAGCAGTCGTTAAACCCTTTAAAGTAAGCTCCGTAAATGGTACGAATATTATAGAAAAGGAATGTAAAGTAAACATTTTGAACCAAACAGCAACCTTTTATCTATTACCTGCCCTTAAAAATTTCGATGGAATTTTAGGTTACGATTTTCTCAAAGATATCGAAGCTTTAATAGACGTAAAAAAAGGCATTCTGCACCACAAAACAGGCAAAGAATTTTTGACGCATCAAAACTACCAAGAAGTCAACTCAATTATACTAGATTTAGATTCGGTTCCATCACATTTACTCGATCGTCTTCAATCTATAATTTCATTAAATGCAAATGCATTTGCAGATCCCGATAGAGCTCTACCTTATAACACTACAGTGCAAGCGTCTATAAAAACAAAAACAGAAAACCCTATTTACACAAGAGGTTACCCTTACCCGATTTCAGCAGCTGAATTTGTCAATGAAGAAATAAAATCCTTACTGCGAGATGGAATTATACAAAAATCAAATTCTCCATTCAACTCTCCTATACACATAGTGAACAAAAAGGGAACAGACGTAAATGGTAAACAGAAATTACGAATGGTAATTGACTTCCGAAAAATCAACGAACTTACGGTCCCCGACAGATACCCCATACCTGACACTTCTGTAATACTAGCTAATCTTGGCAAATCAAAATTTTTTACTACTTTAGATTTAAAATCTGGTTTCCACCAAATCATACTTGCCCAAGACGATAGACAGAAAACAGCCTTCAATGTTAATAACGGCAAATACGAATTTTGTCGCTTGCCATTTGGACTGAAAAATGCACCTAGCATTTTTCAACGAGCAATAGACGACATTCTAAGAGAAGACATAGGAAAGATATGCCATGTTTATATTGACGATATAATAATTTACTCCCCAAATGAAAATTCACACTTAGAGCACATTAATAGAATACTTCAGAAACTCGAAAAAGCAGGCATGAGAGTCTCATCCGAAAAGTCTAAATTTTTTCAGACACAAGTAGAATTTCTTGGATTTATTGTCTCCGAGAAAGGTATAAAAACGTGTCCCGATAAAGTTCACGCTATCCTTAATTACGAAAAACCCAAAACATTAAAATCACTGCGTTCATTCCTTGGATTATCAGGGTACTATAGACGATTTATTAAGGACTATGCGCAAATAGCAAAACCCCTTACACGGTACCTCCGCGGTGAAAATGGTCATATTGGAACAAAACACTCAAAACACCAAAAGATAGAATTTGACGAAGAAGCCTGTCTTGCTTTTAAAAAACTGAAAAATATCCTGGCCTCCGAAGATGTTCTTTTAGCACACCCCGACTATACTAAGCCATTTGAACTGACAACAGACGCTTCTAGTGTAGCATTAGGAGCAGTGCTATCACAAGAAGGTAGACCGATCACAATGATTTCACGCACACTTGCGAAGACAGAAGAAAATTACGCGACTAACGAGAGGGAGTTATTAGCAATAGTATGGGCTCTACAGGCTTTGAGACATTACCTGTATGGAATAACAAATATTCATATTTTTACCGACCACCAACCACTTACTTTCGCAATTTCCGATCGCAACCCGAATTCCAAAATCAAAAGATGGCGCGCGTTTATTGAAGAATTTGCACCCACTTTTCACTATAAACCAGGAAAAGAAAACAAAGTTGCTGATGCTTTGAGCAGGCAATACCTTAACGCAATGACAGAAATTTCGGTCGACGCAACAG
Organism: Dichetophora obliterata; assembly: GCA_963920525.1. Taxonomy (NCBI): domain Eukaryota; kingdom Metazoa; phylum Arthropoda; class Insecta; order Diptera; family Sciomyzidae; genus Dichetophora; species Dichetophora obliterata. Next base: position 171,350,126 of record OY986435.1, on the reverse strand, counting down.
TACACAGTGAACTTTCTTTGTCACAGGTTATAAAGACTATTAAATTCCCAGTTAACCAGTTTAAAAACCAGTTTATCTTGTCTCAAGCATCTCACAGCTTTAAGGGTACAAAAATTATATTTCAAAAATTTATCCGGCATACCATGAATTTTACTACTACTGATACCTTAATAAAATACCTAACAGACACCATCAACCCTAATACCATTAACGCCATTCATTGCGATTTGCAAACTTTGGCACTCATTCAAGACAAACTAGTGACAGCATTTCCTTCGGTGAGATTTATTCACACCGAGCGTCTAGTTATTGATATTATAAATAAAGATGACCAATTAGAAACCGCAGTAACAGAGCATAATCGCGCACATAGATCGCTGCAAGAGAACTTCCAACAAATAATTAGTGAATATTATTTCCCGGGTATAAAAAAAATGCTTAAAGGCATCATTGCAAATTGTAAGATCTGTTTGGAAAACAAGTACCAACGGAAACCCCAGAATATAGCAATCGCAGAAACGCCCATGCCAAATTTCCCTGGAGAAATTTTACATATGGACATTTTTATTACAGGTAAACAGCATTTTTTAACTTGCATAGACAAGTTTTCAAAATTTGCTACAGCAATACCCATTACATCTCGATCCTCTTTAGATATCAAAACAGCTCTTTTCCAAATCCTTTTGAAATTTAAAAATACAAGACTTCTAGTTTCGGATAATGAAAAAGCATTTCAATCCAACATTATATCCACATTTCTTAGGGATCACTTCAACATAGAACAATACTTCGTGCCCCCAATGCACAGCAAGAGCAATGGCCAAGTAGAAAGAATACACTCAACGCTTCTAGAAATAGCCCGTTGTCTTAAAGCGCAGTATGACATAACAGATACAGAGGACTTAATCCTATTAGCAACGCTAAAGTATAACAACACTATCCATTCCGTTACAGGCAAGAAACCTATAGATATTCTACATAGTTACACGGAGGACGAACTAAAAATAATAAAGAGTAAGTTAATTACGGCTCAGCAAAACACAGTGCGCAGATCTCACGACAAAAGTATTAATAAAGCTTACCAACCTGGAGATAAAGTTTTTATTCGCAGAAATAGGCGATTAGGAAACAAATTTGACAAAATTTTTGTAGAAGGCATAATACAAGAAGATTTGGGTACAACAGTACTAATAAATGGGAAAAAAGTACACAAAAATAATTTAAGATAACATTTTCTTTCTCTTTTCCTTTTCTACATATATATTTTTTTTTCTTTTTTTTTTTCCTTATTTTTCTTACTTAGGATTATATATTTGTTTCGACAGTCTTTAACCAGAATAATTGATTATTCACCGGCACATTTCATAGCAGTTACTAATGGGAAAGTAGCAGTGTTTGACGAATATACGTACCTTATTCACGAAACAAACCTGACGGACTACCAGCGGATTATCACCGAAACAGAGGACACACTCACTAAAGTTGGAAATATTTCGCAATATCTGCAAATTATAGACGCACAAATACAGGAAATCGAACGAATTATAAGCGCAATCCGTGTAAATAGAAGATTTGCTAGATCAATAGATTTTTTGGGCTCAGCACTAAAATTCATAGCCGGCACTCCTGACCATGAGGATTGGGAATTATTGGTTACGAAACAAAAAATGTTAATAGAAAACAACAACAGACAAACAAAGATTAATTCAATCATACAGGAAAAAATCAATGAATTGACTGAAAGAATCAATATCCTCCAAAAAGGACATTTCGCTAACAATATTCTTCAAAGTAGGGAAGCGTTATTATTAGAATTCATAGCAAACCGAAATACAGCTATCATTAACCACTTAAACAATGTGGTTCTATCCATAGTCCTAGCCAGAGACAACATAATTAATCCACTAATATTAGACAGTATTGAAATCAGTCATTTAACCGACTCTGAAGCCGTACCCTTTAGCATTAGTAATATATTAAGAGTTGCTACTATAAAAGTATTTCAAAATAATGAACTCATTATTTATATTGTAAAAGTTCCTAAACTTATCCAATTTTGTGACTTTATTAAAATTTTTCCCGTAAGCCATAATGGAATAATTGTTAAGTTAGATATTAGTGAAGCAGCAAATTGTCATGACATAACACGACCAGTTAAAAACTGCACCGATTTATCAGTCGCCCGAATTTGTCAACCGACAACATCATCATGTTTGCAGCAACTTTTAAATAACAACACGGCAGCATGCCCAACAGAAACTGCATTTCATTTACCATTGGTACGAGAAATCGACGAAGGAATCATCATCTTGAACGAAGTCGTAAATACTACCGTCACAGACCAGCAAAATCTAACGGTCTCGGGAACATTTTTACTAACATTTACATCTGGATCCATACAAATTAACGGTACAAGGTTCGCAACTAAAATGAATTCAACATTTTCACAACCACACCCTCCAAAAACCATGGACATGAAGTTTCTTCAGCACGAATTGAAGTTATCCTTACCGTATCTCCACAAAATACATATAGACAACACAAATCAAATCGCATCAATTAATAAAGACGTACAATCACAACAGACATATTGGATAATAATGGTTTTTGCAACGACTGTTGGTTTAATCAGCATACTAGTTACTTTCCTCGTAAGACAATTCATGAAGAAGAAATTATCAGCAAACGCAGAGAAGGACCTTAAAGAAATTTTAAGCAGAATCAATCATCAAAACAGGGACGTTTTGAATTTAACAGAGGGAGGAGTTAACGACACATGTTAATACGCCCACGAATCAACATTCAACGATAGCGACAGCGATGGACAACAATAGCCAGCCACCTGTAATGTGAGCGCTGAACGTGACTATCCAGCGACCAGCTGCTCGCGAAATAAATAACATAGAACTTGCAACAGTGAGAAAATGTAGACACTGCATTTTCCCATGATCTTAAACTTGTTATTCCTAGAAGTTTAGTTCTTTATAATATTCTTCTTCTTCTTCTATTAAAATTATTACTTATGATTGTTGGTAAAAGTTCTTAGCTTTAGTTCCAAATTTGATGTTATTGCAAACAGTTGAGCATAGCTCAAAAAAATAAATATTAAATAAAGAACTCCGGATCGTCGTTTTTATTTCGAGAAACCGATCTGTTTAACTTGTACAATTATTAACGAGTGTTCAAAACGAGTTATAGAAAAGAATGGAAAGAAAAAAGGACCTTAAAAAATAATATTACCATGTTAAAACATTAAATTGTAGGTCGAGAATAATATTTAAAAATAAATTGATTTAAATATGTAAAAATAGTGTTTTTTTGTGAAACCTAGAAAATGATGATTTTTTCAGATCGATTTTCCTACAAAAAGGAGTTCAATACAAAAAAAAATTGATCGTAATAAAAGTTGTTGGAAATTATCTGAACTTTCATAATCTGCAAAAAAAAAATCGAAGAAAATTCAGAATTTATTAGTTAAAAGTTCATTTTAGGCTATTTTTCGATTGGTATCAATACAGATTCTGAAAGGTGATATAAATACCTTTCAAACAAGCCCAGATTGAGAAATCTACTATAATTCTATCCGATTTTATGACGAATTTAATTAAATTATTCTATGTATATATGGAAACATATCTATTTTGAAATTTTGGGGGGCTCCAAATCCGACTTAGAGCTATGGTCTCTTGAGCAAAATTTCTCAGAATCACCTATAGATTACGTTTTTGCTGTACGCTTCATCAAAAAAATCGCAGCCTTACTGCCATATACGAAAATGTAAAGAAATGCCAAATATATTCACCATTTTCAGCATAGCTGCCTAAAGTAACCATATGAACTAAATTACCAAATATTTGTCGAATACGATCAAAGCCGTGCGAAATATAGCAGTTTTGTTGATTTGTAAGCGGTAAAAAGGGGTGCGGCTAAATTATTTCCCTTAAACCATCTCGTACTCGAAACAAATCGACTCCAAAAATTTCAGCTCAATTTAGCTTAAACCCAGCGCGCTTTAACACGGTCCACGCTGACCCCCCGTAAAATGAGTTTAACTAAAGTGGGACAGGCCCATTTTTAGTGCACTTGCCGAGAGTAACCATATGAACTAAATTACAAAACTTTTGCCTAATACGACCGAAGCTGTTTAAATAAAACATTTTAATTGGTGTGTGGGCGGAAAAAGGGGTGGAAACTAATTTTTACTGCAGTTGCTGACAGTAACCATACAAACTAAATTACCAAAATTAAGTCTTATACGACCAAAGCCGTCTGAAATAAAACATTTTCATTGATTTGGGGGCGGTAAAAGGGGGCGTTGAAAACCATTTTTAGTACAGTTGCCGACAGTAACCATACAAACTAAGAGAACAATGACGTCAAAGCTTTGCGAGAAAATGAAGCGGTTCCTTCAAAAAAAGCTTAGCAGGATTTTTTTTCTCCATTGCACTTCTTTTTTATTTTGTGAATTGTAGAAACAAACCCTTATAAAAGCTAAATAAATAATTTTCAGCTAATTCCGCATTTCATTCACTTATATAAGATTAAAAAGTAAAATTACGTTCTAAAATGTTATGAACATAAAAACAGAAAACAGAACACAAGAGCTTCAAATGAATTATTCACAAAAACATTAGTTTCAAAAAATTAAAAAAAAACGGCGAATTAGTTAGCCTCAATTTGCTCTAACAATTCATCTTAGCTTACATTTGCCGAAGATATAAAGTTCTACTTTTACTTTTCTGTAAGGGTGCATGATTTTCTAATTTAATGAAGGCTAGTCACTTGTTGAAAAGAAACTATTTTTGAAACAGTTTAAAATGTTCCCAATTTTATTTTGAAATAATTACTAATGTAGATTAACCTTACAGCGAAGAAATAAGAACAGATAACAACACTGCTTTAAAGCTATAGGTTCTTCTCTTTCTCAACCAGTTTTAAAAAATGGCTGCCAGTGTTCTTTCTATGTACAATGACCAGATCGGATTGATGACTTATGAAGCTAAACAATAAGCCCTACAAATATACGAAATAGCTTATGTCCGCATATTAAATGCGTTCATACAGACTTGACGCACAATTTGTATTTTGGTTAAAAATTAAGACTTTGGATAATATTATACTATAATTGTTGTTGGAACGACTTGGAGTAGTTTCATTCGAATAAAGTTGAAAAAATTTTAATTTTCCTGTATCTTCCTGATCTTACCATTTTTTTCATTGCGCTGGTGTACTTTTCGTTAAGAAATAGCATCTCTGAGGTACGAAAAATAAATGACTGGTTTATAGAGAATTTTTCGAGTTTAGCAACCAAAGGAAAGAAACAAACTTTAAGTAGCTGTCCATACTTCATGCTACCAGTTTGCGGTCGCTTGTTCCGTTTGTTTATTTTGCATGCATAAGGTCAAAATTAAAAATGAGAAATTAGAAATTAAAAATCTAAATGAGGTAAAAATTAAACTCAAGAAACTATCTTTGATTAATAATTAAAACCTATTAAAGAAGTTTTTTGTTTTTTTTTTAACTCGCAGATCTAGAGCCAAAACAAGTTAGGGTAAGTTGGGGTAGCTTTGACACTTTTTTTTAAGAGTTGTTACTTCGAAAATTGTTAACCAATTTCGAAATTTTTTACTTCCTTATAAACATCGATTATTTTACTTTGAAAAACTGCAAGTATATTGTATTATGAAAACCCATAAACATATTTTTTTAACATTTTCTAAAAACAGGCGTTTTGTCAAATGTGCCCAACCATGGGGCACCCTTGACTTTTGAAGGGGAACATTTGACATAAAAAATAGTCTCTTTGAAAAATAAAAATACCAGCATTATTAATACGAAAATTAAATATATAATTTATTTGTGTATGTTAAGAAAAAAAATAACGCTAAAAAATGAATAAAATTCAGTCAATTGTAATGCAAGAATTCAATAGTGTTCAAAAAATAAAAAATGTTGAGATCAGTGCGATACAACTGAGTTTGTTCAGAAAAGCTAGCTTTCGTTATTTTAACTCATTTACATACTAATTTCCAAAATCAGTATTAAAAATATATTTGGTGCGGCTTCTTTATGTGGCAGCTGGAATTTCAGGAGTTCAATTCGCTGCGTTTGATTCAATTTCGCTGCGTAACGTAAGAGTAATATCCTCAATAACCGGCTTGACAAAAACCCAACCTCATGTCGATGCTCTACGCAAATATTTTACATTAAAAGTGAAGTCGTTGCACTGGCGTAAAAAGCGGGCCCGCAGAGCCCGCATTGTGGGCGGGCGCAACTAAGACAGGGGCGCCGTCAAGTTCCTTGATGAAAATGATAAATAAAGTGGAGAACGACGCACAGTATAAAATAAGCGGCTAAAAATCTAATATATTTCCAAGTTGCATTTTTTAAAAATAAAATTTTCTTCTTATTCAAATTATATTTATTTTTTTTATTCCAAAATAAAGTTTAAAATTTCTTATATCGGCTACCTTGCTGTTTTTGTTTACATTCTTAAAATATGGTTTTAAGTTTATCATAAAAGTAAACACTAAAAGCGGGATACAAATTTTTAAATATTCAATTTTTAAAAAGCTTAAAAAATAATTTTGAGAAATATTGACTATAAGTTTTTCACAAAAACTTCGTTAAACCAAATAAAAAAAAAATTCTTGCTAATACGGAAGATATACATTTTTTTATGATGACCATATCAGTTGGTCTTTTTTTTTTGACGTTAGCAAATTCTTTAGTAAACAGGTATTTCTTACGTTATAGCTTTTTTTTAATAAATTCTATTAAAATAACATATATAAAATAAGATATTTTTAAAATATAACTGTTGTAATAAATGATAATCATCATATGACCATTGAATTAAAAAAGTCTCTTTTTGTTTTTTTTTTTTTTTTTTGTTTGTCAAGAGTTCTCTTGTTTTCTCCTACGCTCCTAGTAACCTAGTAATAACAGTTTTACTCTAAAAGTAAAAAGCAGGGCGCTTTTAGAAACCTGCGGGCGGGCGCACAAAATAAAGTTACGCTACTGAGTCGTTGAATAATTCCAAAACTTCGCCAACATAAAAAAACGGCTTTTTTGTTTGGGGACAAAATTTGACCAGCACATAGTCGCCAACAACTAACTTTTTGTCATCATTTACTTTTGAGAAATGTCTATTTTCGACATCGGAATATCCATAATCATTTAACAGCCCGATGGAATCAATTGACTCAGCATCACTGACTTCACATTCGCTTTCCTCAGATGATTCGAGCTCTGTATCGTAAGATTTAAGCTGCTTCTTTTTCGATAGGGCACTTTTTTTTGTGAAAATTTCAATGCTCGCATTACTTTTTTGTAACTTTTTTTTTTGCAGTCAACTCCTCTGCTCATTGTTTTTCGGCAGAACTGGTTATGATGCGGAAAACTTATTGTCTAGTAGTTTTATTGGAAGCATGGAGGCGTGGTATAGGTCGTATTGCTTGCGGTGCCAATCTATTCGTGGCATTATTCGCAGTCGGTACAATATTTTTAGACAAATTTATGTTGTTTCCGATGTTCTGAGCAATGGGCAGCAATTCATCTTCTGCGGAGTTTCCTGGTAAAATCGTCGCCATTAAACATTTGTGTATTAAAAGGATAAATTCCAGATGCTTTGAAACCACTCATTATATTTTCTGATGTAAATGTTCTTTGAAATGGCTGATTAGTCAAGGCTCCCAAATCGTATATGGTGATATGTTTTCCAAGGTTTGTAGTCATCAAGTCATTAAAACTTTTACAAAACTTTTTGAATGGACCAAATACTAATACATCCAATGGCTGAAGTCGATGAGAGGTGTGTGGTGGGAAAGACAGCAACACAATCCCATTGTCTCGGCTATAAGCAGGGCGAAGAATGATTATCCAGTAAAACAAGAATTGGGCTTTAAACTGAGCAACGAGTGTGACTCGTTATATGTTTAAGCACATCGATAAAAAGCTCTGCCATCATCCATTCGGACTTAGAATTTAAAATCAACGAGCCTGGAAAACATCCATTACCGAATCGTTCATTGAAACAAATGCGAGAACATATATAAACCGGGGGTAGACGATTTCCGGAAGCATTTACTATGCCAACCATAGTAACCAAGCTGCCACGTTCAGCTGACGTGGCTTGTGAGACTGTTCGCTTGCCTTTTGTAGATAAAATCTGTACAGATATTAAGAAAATAGTAAGCAATAGAAACATACCTATACAGACAAATCTTTTCTTTCAGTCTTACCTTAGGAGAGTCCATGACAGTGATAACGCCTGTTTCATCTAAATCATAGATATCCTTGGCTTGAAATGAATGTTTTTTATACAAAGCAGAGAGGTTTGCATAGAAGCCTTCTGCACATGATTTTGTGAAGCCGATAAGTCTGGCAAAACTTACTTTTTCTGGTTTCCGGAGTGAAATTGTAGGATTTCTTTTGCGAAAGCCATAAATCCAATCATTTCCTGCTTCTTTAAACTTTTTCCAACCAGCGGGAATGGAAATATCGTTAGCTTTGGCGAAATCATACGCAAACTTTCTGAAGTTTCCTTACATTCAACCAAATCAATTTCTTGTTTTTTTATAAAAATTTGACGCGCTGCAAACTTTGATTGAAATTGAAATTGAAAATCCTCCTCAGAGCTACTGTCGTTACCAGAATCAATAATCTGTATTGGATTTTTATTTTTCATCCGCATAATCAACGTTGTTCTCTTGATGCCATATTTTTCCGCGACTGATGATTGAGTTTCAGTCCCATTCCTAATGTCTAAAAGCGCTTTTTTCATATTCTCCTCATCGATACCACAGCGATTGGTTTTTTTTTTTTTTTGTAATTTCGAACCATTTCTGTGTAATAACTATGCAAAAATATTTTACAAATTTAAATTTTTAATGAATTGGTATTATGGGGTACAATTGACATATGTCAGAAGTGCCTCTTTCAAAATCGTCAAATGTACCCCATAAGCTCTCCGCGACTTTTTTCTTTATATTTAAATAAATAAAAATAAATAAATAAAAAATTAGTCTTACCTTTTGTAAAACTCAATTAAAACTCGATTACAATCTCCTTATACATAAATGCAGGACAATTCCAGTTACGCACTCCCGAACACAAAAACACGTGTTGCTTTTATAACCGTTATGCAAGAACTGTTAAACTTCGTAACGCTTAGTAAAATACAATGCTGTCAAATTCCTCAAATAAAATTTATTAATATTGAGGTGCAATCACACCGAAACGCCAAAGTCGAATGTGCCCCAAAGTCAAAGGTACCCCAGTTTACCCTATATATATAAAAAAGCAATTATTAAGCAACATTGCAAAATACAATTAATAATTGACAAAATAATTTATAAATCAGAAATTTTTAAACACAAAATTTACACAATAGTAAAATATACAATTTTACCAAAAGTCAAAATTTTTAAACCAAAATACAAAAAATTTTGATTCCAACCCAGCTAGACAGCTCTAACGTGTTTACAAACACATTGAAACAAATTTAGGTTGTCACCAATACATTCATGCGTTTTGAAGTTATGTTAAACAAGTCAAGTTATATATGTTTATATATCTTGCTCTTTTACTGCCAAAATTATACTAAACTAGAAAAAAAAAAACCAAACAAAATGAGCACTGCAACAGAAAGGAAGTATACAAATAACATTATATTTATAAATCAAATAAAAAATTCAAAACTTTTCTTTTCAGAAAACGAAACAGATTCCTGGGAAACATTTTGACTGGATTATCAACAATTTTAAATCAACACATTTTCAAACAAATGCTGCTGTCCCTGGTGCCATTGTTGCTGCTTATGAAAATACGTGTATTTTTATAAGAATTTGTGTGCTTACATATTAATTTTATTGCCGTAACTGTTGTAAGCAAAAGGTAATTTGTTTATTAGAAAAATAAAAGAAATTCATACACAAATCGTCTTTTGTAATTTAAGCAACATGTCAGAGTTCTATTCTCTGGTTAGGGGGTGGGCATCATACAACGGCGGGGGGGAGAAGTAGGCACAGCTGAATTTGTTATTGGTGTGAGCAGTTCAGATATACTTTTTCTTATCTGTAAAACATGTGTGGCAGACAGAGATACCAGATCACACAGATGAGCGTCTGTCCATATATATAGTATTTTGGTAGAACAAATTTAACGTACAATGTATGGAGAATTTTATATGACTTTAACGTCAAGGTCGCTACGTATATGCCATATATACGGAATATTTAACAGTTAGCTGTCTAGCTGGGAAGTCTGTTTTATTATGCACCTGAAGAGGTCAAAGCATATTAACATTGTGAAAACGTTTGTAACGCACAGGAGGCGTGGCCAGTGTAGTAAAGTATTTATATTCTTGATTAGCGTCAATCCTTGAGTGAAAAGATTTCGAGATTGCGCAGGTGAATGCATTAAATTAAATCAACCAAAGTGGTTCCATATGTATTTGTGTGCTAAATGTAAATCCATAATACGTTTTTTTTCTATCAGGTCAAATTTTTGAGATAAAGGCAAAAATATGTATACCGGTTCTTTTTCTGTTAATTAGACCATATCGGTCAGTTTCAACCGCTTGAAAATGTAGCCATTTCTGTTTACTCAAACTCATTATCATTTGTAGTTTTGAAAATATTAACCTTCAAAAATTTCACATTTTATGCATATTTTTACCCGTTACTTTTTTTTATCTTTCCAGACAATTCCAAAAATGTATTTTTTGTCGGATGAACAATTTTTGAAATTGTAGTAAACATTTTACTTTTTGCCAATGCCATTGTTGGTTTGACAGATATTTCATCATTTCAAATGCATTAAAAAGATATAGTCCGACTAACCGAAAATAACAGTTTTTCACATTTTTGCCTATATCTCCAAAACTTGACCTGCAACGGACTGGGTACATTCATCTTCTTCGGTCCAAAGTTTGACCCTTAATTGTAAACCTGTGTTATTTTAAAATTTAATATGTGTAACGTTAAAAGCACTTAAAACTGGAAAATAGCTATAGCTAGTTTTTGTCGGTGTTTTTATAAAAGTGGCGGTATTTTTACATTCAAAAAGGTACCGCAAAGCAGCATTGGTACCGCACACAAAACATGTTGCTGTATCTTTTTTGCAGACCTTGTTGACTTATTTTTATCTTGCTCAAAAGGAGCTTGAAAAGAGAGCTTTTATCTCGCAGCGAAACATAGTAGAACTAGACAAGGTAGTGGTAGGGCTGAATGTGCTCTCTTTCTTAGTGACCATAACTGTCAAACTCAGCCATTTGGTGTTTTTTCCAATTTTTGCTTTCATATTGCATTCTCATTGGTTGAAGATTTTGTATGTTTTGTCAACTTCGTTTTGACAGTTTCGGTCACCGGCTCTCCGCCCTAACACTACCTTGCCTAATTTTACCATGACAGCGAAAAGGAAATAATACATTTTTCAACACAACAAAATTTTCTATCTTGTTAGCTTTGCTTTGTATGTTGCTCAAATAGAGCTTAAAAAGAGAAAGATTTTTTTCTCGCTGAGAATAAGCATAAAGAAATTGTATGGTTCTGCTCTTATGAGTTTAATTAATTATTTAAATAATTATTAGCACATTTATATAGCCTAACTTTCAAATGGGTAAAAGAGCTACCCAATAAAAAAAGAATTATTTAAATAGCGCCTGCCATTCTCAAGGTCAGAGCTGGCTAATATACGTGAGTCTCCTTTTATATAATAGTATAGAGTATAGATACATATTTAGTAAATTTCTTATTTTTTATATTAGTAAATTCCTAAATTAAGAGTAAAATTCAGATGAAAGTTTTTACAACGCCGACACAAGTAGAATTGTTTTGTCTCCTCTTCTAAAATACGTTAATTGATATCTGTAATTTCAGAAAAGGTTGAATTTTGTCTTGAAGTACTATTTAATGGAATATTCCTACGTCTATAATAACGTAAAAAATTAAAAAAAGATTTTATCATTTCTTAATTGTTTTATTAAGTTGCTCAATAACATTAAAATTTTTGTATAAAATCATTGCCTTTGAAATTTATTAGAGGTGTTAAATTCGCAATGCTTTTAACAATTAATAAAAATCCACTTGGGAGAAAAATAAAATACTTAAAGAAAAGTTACGACAAAAATTACGAACAAAAACGAAGAGGTCAAAAACTTATCCGAATTATGGTATAAATGGGATAAAATATAAAAATTCTCGACGTCAAAACAATAAAATTAATGCAAACATACACAGTACAACAACTGCAAGAAGATTATCAAATACCTATTGTAATTTTCGTTTTTAATATATATCAATGCCTAGCTGACAAAGTATGACTTCAAAAGCATATACTGAGGATATAAAAGTGTAGGGCTTGTTGCGCAGTACCCCATAATCTGGCTCCAAACTGGGCAAAGCACGACTAGAAAAGTTGGATAACTGCTGTTGATCACGCACGTTAGCACCTGGATTACGTGCATTTTGCTTCATCTTTTCTTTGCGAGCAACAAGTTTCTTTGTCTCACGCACAACGTAGATGGATTCTGGAGTTGTCATGAATTCGCGTATTATCTACAAAAAAACAAAGCAGTCCTTATCGTGTTGGATGTATTTGATCCAGTATTAAGCTGGCATACCTTTCTTTTATGCGGGCAATGCGCAAAAATCCAGATCAGGGTGCATAATGTATTAAATATCCCACAGTCTTTGTTGCACCAACGCAGCAGCATCTGGGCGATGGTAGCGAGCCCACCTTGCTGAAATGTATTAGCTGAGATGCTGTTATATCGCGCCAAATTCAAAATAATACAACTGCAGTACTCAATCAGCTGCTTATCAACTTCAGAGCGAATGGCTTGCGCCATAATGCCATAGCAGAAGGTGCAAATAAAGTCCGAATGGTCCATTAACAGATGAGGCACTGTGCGCGATAAACGCTCTAGAAAATAATACAATTTAAAACTTGCAATGGAATTGCATTCAGTTAAGTAGAAACAAATATTCTCTTACCTAATCTGGTCAAGACATGTAAAGCTTCCGAAGCACTAAAACGTCCACGCAGCAGACGCACAGCATCCTTCACCTTCCAGCGTATAGAGTTCATGGCGCTACAGTTTTCCTTGAGTAGTTTTATATTGTTGCGTATTGTCATTAAGCGAACATTGTGCCAGCGTTTACGCACACGATATCCACGCCAATAGCGTTGAATTATTTTTGCAGCTTTTTTCTGTCGCAAGAACTCCATCATTTCGGGTGTCATCAGAGACTGGAAACGTTTGCGCGCTAAAAAACCACGCGCCAGCGACTGAAAACCTAGCGTGCTACTCTTGAGTTGCAGATACTGATTTCGCACTGTCTGCATTTCCAAGCGGCCGCGATACCGCTGCTGCAAATGAATTGTGATGCGCTTGAGTAACAGATAATTGCTATGCGCGACAAGCATGTCGCGATGCGCACGGTATTTGCGCTGTATGCAAATGATGAGCGACCGTATCAATTGGTACTGGCTGCGCATTTTTAGCATTTCCAAACGAGCGCGATACCGCCGCTGCAGCACAATCGCTGCCGCTTGCTGTCGCTGGTAACTCATACGTTGTTGTCGCATCTCCACTGTGGCGCGCAACACTCGCTGTAAGAGTATGATTTTTTGCACAGTATTTAGATATAGATGTCTTTGCTCGCGCATAGCTTGCGTTGCGCGCCACTTACGTTGTATTGTTAGACTACTGCTGCGCAGTCGTTGATAGGAGTGTTTGTCACTTCTTTGTTGCAATATAGCGCGATACCAGGCTTGCAAGCAACTTACAGCATTACGGTGTCGAAGGAATTCACAACGTTGTTGCTTCATAGCAGAGTAAGCACGAAAGCGGCGTTGAATGCAGATTATCTTAGCACGCTTTAGTAGGTATTCCCTTTGTACAGTTCGCATGAGTAGCGTTGCACGATAACGACGCTGCAATTGAATGATTAAAGCACGTTGGTGCATGTAGGCCTGACGCACCGTACGAGCTTGTAATTTGGATCTGTAGTAGCACTGCATATATATGATTAAATAACGTGTTCGCCTGTAAGCTAGACGAGTACGTATCATGCTTTGCTTAGCGCGGTAGCGACGTTGCACGCATATAGCTGCCGCCCTTAGACGTTTGTATGCAGAATTAGCCTCCAGCATTGCTAGACGCGCTCTATATGCTCTCTGCAACACAACAACGGCGAGTTGTTTTCTTTTAAATGTCGCGCGATCTCGCTTCATTAACAAATAGCCGCGCACATGTTGCTGAATACAGGTAATAGCTTCGCGTGTGCCCTGATATTTGGCACGCATAAAACGCATTTGCTTATAAGCGCGATATCTGCGCTGTATTATCAATACAGCAGAATGCTTGAGCAGGAATGCATCACGTTCTCGATGCATTTGAAGCTTTTCACGGAAACGACGTTGCACCAAGATGATTGCAGCACGAAAGCGCATATATTCTGCCTGCTGTATACGCATCAATTTATTAGCACGATACTTTTGCTGCACAACGCTTGCGTAATATTGAAGAGAGATGTAAGCAACGTGCATTCGTCTTGCTAGACGTGTCGCGCGCCACTTGAGTTGTATGCGCACGATACACTGTCTGACGTGCAGGTATGTGGCCAGCTGATTTTTCATTGCCAAGCGGGCGCGATAATAGCGCTGCAAGCAGCAAGCGGCTGCACGCATACGTATAAATGCTGCTCGTTGTGGTTTCATGGCTTCCGTCGCCCGCACTCTTACTTGAAGTTTACTAATAATGAAAACTTGTCGCAAATATACACTACGTTGAACACGCATTGCAACTATAGCTCTACGACGCTGTTGCAGCTTGGTGATGCATTGCTTTAACTGCAAATACTTTGCACGTTCTTCTATCATCAGCTGCTTCGCTCTAAAGCGTCTTTGCAGAACAATCACTGATGCGCGGAGCGATTGAAAGACTTGCTTTTCCTTCCGCATTGCCAGCTTTGCTCGATATCTACGTTGTAAGGTAATTGCACTGTGACGCTGCAGCAAAAAATCTTTACGCACACAGCACATAGCTTGATAAGAACGCCAATACAGCTGTATACGACCGGCGGCCGTACGTTTTGCTTGGAAAGCGCGACGTAAGCGTATAGCTTTGAAAAATGACTGCAAACGCGCTGCACCTTGATACTCCATATTAGACTGACGCTGAATATGCAACACTTGATTCACTACATTTTGCCATTTGCGATGCAGCGTAATAGAATGCATAAAACGTTGTATCACCAAGGCTTTTTCATGACGCAAATAGGCGAGCCTGCGTAATTCACCAATGAATTCGGCAGCATAAAGAAGTTTCCTAGAAAAAATCCAGCGACGCACACATCGTTGCAAATAAACGCAGTTGTCGCGTAGTATAAGAAACTCTTGTCTGCATTGTCTGCTTTTAAGAGTCGCACGACACCAATGCTGTATACGCACAATAGCTCTAAGGGTTTGGTAGAATTGCTTGCGTGCCAAATGGCGTCGCATGTATTTTTGCACGACTGTCGCTGCACGCATGCGTTCTTCTTTGTACACCGCGGTAAAACGACGTGTTATAAAACCACGGAAATACGCTTGAATTGTAGTGACAGCAGCCACGCGACGTTGCTCTTCCTTGTAGCGTATGCGGCGCTGTACAAAAACACGCAACCAGGACTTGCGCCACCATTGTTGCAGCACTTGAGCCGCAGCATGAAACTTGGGCGAACGGAATTTATAGATTATCTGCCAAAGCAGCGACAGTGTTTTCTCTCGGTGTCCATCTACAATGTCAGCCGCCGCAATGGAACCCTTTAGCTCGAAATCAGCTTCGTGCAGTGCATGCAGTGCTAAATTGACATTGAAAACGCGCTGCAAACGCGAAATCGCAGGCACACGCAGTTGCTTGCTTAGATCTTCGCGTAATAGTATAATTTCCATGATTCGCGTTAGCCGTATGCCATCGCGTAAGTCCACAGATAGATTGTTAAACGCATAGTCGAATTCATCGAGAAAGGTTTGCTTGTGTTGCAGAACATAGCCCAAGCGTTTCAATTCACGTGTTATGTCACCGATGTTGGCCAGCAGCTCGGATGAGAATTTTAGCAATATATCCTTGATTTCTTTGTAGGGTGATTTTTTAAGAAACAAGCAAGGGTTGTGTTTAACGATATGGTGTTGCTTAGCCTTGTCGAGAAAGAGCAGCAGGAAGAGCATTTTTTGTAGTGTGAATTTTTTAATATGATCTGCATATTCGTCGGACAACGTGTAAGCTTTCGAGTATTTCTGCTCCAGAAACTTATCCCGAAAGAGTCTGTGAAATAAAGATTTAAGTTTTTTGAGAAAAGCGACAATAATCTGCTGAGGTGAGTAAGAAATTAACTAAAATAAGCTAAGGGAGTAATAGAGGAGGCGTTTATTTTGAAAGTGGTTCACAACCATTTATGTTTGAATCCAAATATTTAAGGGTTTACGCTTTAATACATATAACTAATAAGTAGTTATTTTAGACAGGTTTAAACTAAAGTTTCTACGAAGTTTTATTACCCCACAACCGATTATATTCGCGGTAGTATATTTGAAGTTTTGAATGTTTTATTGTTTCGGAGTCGAATTTTAAACTGACATTGGCGTCGGAAGCGGGGGGCAAGGTGGGCAGTTGCCCCCCACTTTTTTAGCTAGATAAACAATTTAAAAGGAAAAGTTATTCAAAATATCAGTTTTTTTACAACGATAATATTTTTATATTATATATTTTCCTCTTCTTTCTCTCTTCTTCATGTTTCATGTGAAGAAATTTTGGTGAACTTTTTTTGCACCACCATTTGTACTGCCCCCCCATTTGTACTGCCCCCCCCAGATGAAATTCGCTTCCGACGCGCTTGTAAACTGATGGTGTATATTGAAATTCAAAGCTTATGTGCAATAGCGAAGTCATTATATTGATTTTTTATGAAATTTCAAGAGATTGTATAGTTTTCAGAGAGTCACTTTTTTGTGTAGGAGGTATACAAAGTTTTCATTCGGTTTGGTTGAATTTCATACTCATAATGCTGATTTAATATTCAAAGTTCATAACGTCGCTGCGCCTACAAAAATAGTTGTGATTGTAAATTTTTTTTTCATATTTTATTAACACTATTTCTCGCCCATATTTCTGCATTTGCCGTTTTTTTAGATACCTTTTGGTTAAGAAGTGATCAAAACAGCTACGTGTTCGCAGAAGTAGAAATGCTCTGAAAAATCAGTTTTTTGGCTCTCCTGAAAAGTTGCAAAAGCTACACGATATGCAAAAATTTCAAGATTATTAAATTGAAAACCAAAGCCTATGTGCAATATTTGAAGTTATTATATTAGTTTTTGTGGAATTTAAAGGGATTTAGCGTTTTGATATAGTCACTTTATATGGGAGGTACGCGTAGTTTTCGTCAGAGTTATCTCATTTTCGTAATCATTTCATTTTTTCAATAAAAGTTTATATACCGAACTTTATTACAACGCCTTCAAAATTATGGACGCAATCGTGTCATCACAGGTGTCGATACAGATATGGGCATTTCCACAGAAAAGTCTACCGTGACCAAAAAATTAAAACTTATTAAAAACTTATTATTTGATGATATTATCTAAGAGAAACAATTTTATTTTATTAATTTAAGCAATATCTACATAAATTCATTAACTATGATAATCAAATCGTCTGCACTGTTTCACAAATCTAAATGTTTCGTAAGCTTTTTTGTTTTAGTAAAAAAGGAAGGAATTGGATAAAGATAATGAAAAAACGGTTGAAGCAAGGAAAGAACAATATATTAAATTTGTTTTTAAATTACTAAATTACTAAATTACATAATTACTTAACTACCTAATTAGTTAATTAACCAAATAAACGACAATGGAAATTCAAGTAACGTAACGCCAGATCAAAAAGCCTAATAAAAATAGAAGCTAGAGCAGATTTTTAAATTCGATCACTTGGAAAATAAACTTATATTATTTTAAGCCCTTCTAAAAAAGTTGTATGCAAAAAGTCTTGACCAATTCAGAGAGTTTTACAAATTTTGTAATCCAAGTCAAAAATCACATCCGTTTTTTTGTAAAGGAACGCCAGCACATATTTTTGCTTATATCTTAAAATCCTTAGGGTCGATTTTTGTCATTGCTTTTACCTAATATAGTGTTACTTAATTGCTACGCAAATATAAAAAGCCTTTTTAAAAATTAGACATTTTCATTTTTTTAATAGATACTTCTCTTCGTACAAATCGTCCGTAAAGCCAGTTTGGAAATGGCCATATATAAAAAGTCTTACACGAGGACAAATGTAATAAAAACAGTTAAAAACGGATAAAAATCAATTAACAAGAATAACTTTATTTCTATTTGTGTCCTCTCATGAAAGAAGTAATTTAGAAATAAATACAATTTTTAAAGTTGAATCAAATATTCAAATTCTTGGTTAACTGAAAGTTAAATCATAGGGAAAATATCTTATCTTCATAGGATAACTGAAGCACACAAGTGCCGCGAACAACGTTTTAAGCGACATAAAGAAAATTGTTCACAATGCATTAAAAACGTTTTAAGTGTAGCAGACAATTTTTAGATACTTTTTTAATACATTACGGAAATACTTAGGTAAATATAGTATTTTGGAAAAAAAAATTATTTTGCGCAATCAAAACATACCTACATAAAAAGACTTCTTTGATTAGATCCTTTTCTTTAAATGAAATTTTCGACACAGAATTTAAGAAATTTATTTATTAAAAAACTCTTAAAAAAAACAAAAATTAATTTCAATAACTCAAAAGAAAATATTTTAAAACCTTCAACAAACTATACAGTGGCTCACAGCTTATTTTATGCAGTGCATACTTTCAATTTTAGGGCTTTATAACAACTAAACTAACAGGAATAGAAAAAATAATATAATATCATTTAAAAGAACAAGATGTTTAGTTTACTAAATTAACTTAATTTATTGTAAAAATATATATTAAGTTGGCTTAAAATAAAGAAACCAGAAAATACTGCTTAATTTCATATCACAGCTTATTTTATGCAGTCACTTGTTATTTATAAATTTTTCTTATTAATTAATGATATTTGATATTTTTATTATTTGGTATGATAGCCCTTGTTGTCCACAACAGATCTAAGGTGGTTTGGCATTAATGCGACCAGTTTTTGAGTGATAGGTGGCGAAATATTTGCCCACTTCGTTTTCAATATCTCTTTCAGGTGGTTTTTGTTTGAAATTTGATGTTTCCGTATGTTATTTTCCAATAAAGACCACACATTTTCAATAACATTAAGGTCTAGCGACTGTGCTGGCGGCGTCATCAATTGTGGGCAGTTGTATATTAGCCTGGTTTGCACAATACTAGCTTTGTGCTTTTGATCGTCATCCTGGTAAAATCGGAAATTCAATTTTTTACCCAGAACCTTTGCTCTCTGCAACAAATTGTTCTTCAGGTTCTGTAGGTACTTAAATTTGTCCATTGTTGTTTCAATAAACGGGAACTTCCCAGTACCATCAGCGGACATTCAGGCCCAAACCATGACGCTGCCACCGCCAGGTTTCACGGTTTGTTTTAAGTTTTTTTTTTGTTGACCTCGGTATTCGGTTTTCGCCACATATAGCCCATACTATCTGAACCGAATAAATTGATCTTCGATTTATCTGCAAAAATAACTAAATTCCAGTACTCTGGGGCCTTGGACATATGTTTTTTGTTGTTGTTGAGTCTGCATAATCTGTTTTTGGGGCTAATGAACGGCTTTTTTCGTATTACTCGGCCATGAAAGTTCTTTTTGCGCAAGACACGTCGTATAGTTTCAGCACTACACTGTTTTCCCAGGTCAGTTTGAACTTCAAAAGCCCTTTTCGGAGCTGAGAGTCTCGGGTTAGCCTTTATCTTCCGTACAATATGCCGCTCGTCGGTTGCATTAAAAATTTTGTTTGGTGCTTCTTTGCTCTTATTGTGCAATCGATTCTCATGGACGAAGCGCTCGATGATCTTTTGCACTATAGAGGAATTGATATTAACCATTTCAGCCATTTTTCGCTGCGAGCTGCTATTTTTAAAATAGTATATAACCAATTCTCATTGTTGTAGCGTTATGCGCGCTCCTATTTTAAATAATCATATAAGCAGACACTTGAAGCAAAAAAATCAGACTAAAAAGCTAACACAAAGCAATTATAGAAACAGAACGAAGGCATAGCTAACGAAAGTGCCGTTAGACAGCGCAGCATTAGATTACCGTAGCAGAGAGAAGTGACTGCATAAAATAAGCTGAGAGATGAAATTTAGCAGTATTTTATGTTCTCTTATTTTTTAAACAACTAAATTTAGGTATTCTCAATTAATGAAAAACCTTTATTTAACTTGACTTTTTGCTCTTTTAAATGACACCATATTATCTTTTGTATTCCTGTTAGTTTTGTTTTTATAAAGCCCTAAAGTTTAAAGTATGCACTGCATAAAATAAGCTGTGAGCCACTGTATATGTTTGATTTTGAACACAAACTTCATACTTTTCATAATTTAACTGCAGATTGATTTATATATTTTTTTCTATTTAGCCATTCTTGATCAGCAAAAAATAATGCACATTAGCGTTGCGATGATAAATGCCTTCTTTAACTCTTCTTCGTTTTTGAGGTTCGCACAATTCGATTAAGGATGTTAAAAAATATATTTTTCATTGTAGTTTTTGTTGTAAAATTTATAATAATGTTCTTTTATTGCACTTATGCTGAATTTTTTGCAAAGAAAGAAGTATGAACAATCACAAATATATATAAGAACAATTTAATTAAAAAAAAGGAAAATTAAAAACGTTATTCCACTTTACCTGCTCTGGAGCGTTTTTTGAAGGTATCGTTTTTTTTTCTCGAAATAAATTCATTGCCACAATTCCTTAATCTTTTATAATCTGTTATCAATTCAATATTCAAGATTGGACTTTTTTTTGCCAATGTTTGTCTATATCTATACTATTATTTAAAAGGCTTCTCACGTATCTGCGACGACGCTAAACTTAAAAACTACTGGACCGATTTTAGTAATGCTTTTACTCATATAAAGCTATATGTTTAAATTAAAATCTTGCATCCTTTATTTTTTTTAAACCACTTTTAAAAGTTATTAAAATTTAAATTTATAAAGTAGCCAAAAAAAACCAAACATAAAAATCATTGCTTCATTAAATTGTTAGACACACAAGCAGCATAAAGCTTTATCTCTCTTTTCCTCTGCAATAGTGTTCCTCATTGTTTCTATCAGTGGCGTGATTTGGTGGGATTTCGGGCTCATTTTTGGATATTTGGCCTATTTGAGAACGTGTGGGATTTCGGAAGCTTAGGTGGGATTTTCTAATGTGTCATAATTTTTAAAAATTTAGATTCTTTACAAAACTGGTTGGCACCACTTATGTGTAATCTTTTACAATTGTTTTTTTTTAAATATGTAAGAAAGAGCCATGTATATTCAACAAGCTTAAGATTAATCACAACGGCAAATATATATGTTGTTGGCAACGCTTTGCAGTGCACAAACAAAAGGTCAGAGAAGGATGAAATGTAGAAATAAAGTTATTTTATACATTTATCTTCTTTCTTATTCTTTAACAGATTAAGAAAAGCTACACAGCAAGTTGCTAACACGAATTCAAAGAAAAATTTGCACATGCACAAACTTGTGACAATTTACGAAGATTAAAATTCATTTAAAGTCATTAATTGTTGCTGCTCAACAATAGTTTAAAAATTTTCAACATTTGTTCAAGTGCCGTTTGCTTCGTCTTCGGTAATTTGTTTCATTTTCTTCATTTCAAAGACCTTGAAAGCAAACAATTGCTGGAAAGCCTGCTGCACATCATCCACATACGATTAGAAGAAGCTTCTTAGAAGGTATTTTAAAAAATTTTGTCTAATTAAGTCATTTTATTATTTGTGATAGTACAAGTTCCCAATACATATGTAGGTATACTTCATTTAATTGATGTCAATGAATTGTTATTCAAATTGATTTCGTTAATAAATAAACGTTTATACTTTAACAAGAGATTCTGGTGATTATTTCTTTTCATAAATTGGATAAAAAAAAACATTATTCATATAAATGTTTGGGTGGGCTTTTTTATGGGTTTTTCGTGTCATTTTGGTGGGATAAGCAGATCTAAATCGGGATTCAATCGGGATTTTTCACTAAATCAGAATCTCATCACTGGTTTCTATTGCGGTGTCGGGTAGCTTTGCACATTTATACTCTCCCACTTGGAGCAGTAGCGTAACTATAATTTGTGCGCCCACCCGCAGGTTTCTAAAAGCGCCCTGCTATTTACTTGTAGAGTAAAACTATGTTATTAGTAGCTTACTAGAAGCGTAGGAGAAAACAAGAGAACTCTTGACAAAAAGAAGAAGAGAACAAAACACTTTTTTAATTCAATAGTCATCTTTTATTACAACAGTATATATTAAAAATATCTTATTTTATACCTACATTAATATTTTATTTTAAAAGAATTTGTTAAAAAAAGCAATAAAAAATCTTTATAAAAAATTTATAAGAATTTTAAAAAATTATTTTTATAATATCAAATATAACACAAATTATAATAAATATTATAAGATTGTATCACAAAAAAGGTAAAAAGAAAACATAACAAAGAAAAAAGTTAAACAACTTAAAGTTTGAAAAATGAGATCAATAATTTTCTTATTGGTGAAATGATAAGTTAAAGATGTTAAGTTTAAATGTTTTGTATTTGACGTTACCTGTTAACTAAAGAATTTAACGTTACAAAATATGACCAACTGAATGATTAAAATAACATCAGTAGCTGACTTGCTGAAAATATGAAAGCTAACGGGTAAATCGGCTTCGGCCATAATGGAGTTTTGCCAAACAAAGGTGAGTTTTGCTCAAAAAAAACGGCTTTTTTGACGTCCCTTTTGACGTTTATTGCACCCTGAGAAATCGTCTGTACGGTACTTTAATTTTATTTAAGCACATATTATTAAATTTTTTGTCATTTATTGTATTTGATTTTAAACAAAACTAATTTGCGAAGGAAATAAATATTTTAGTATTTCTTAAATTTTTTGGAAACAAACGACTCGTCGCACAGCGTAACGTCCCATTCTTGGCCAAAAAGAGAAGGAGTGATCGTAGAGCTATGAAAATTGGCACGAATATCTTTCTTGGCAAAATTAAGAGATGTTGAAAAAGGTATACAAATCCGCCCTCTGCCACACCCACCTCCCATATAAACGAAACCCATTTTTGCCTGAAACTTCATTAAGTCTTGTCTCAAAACAGCGAAATTTGCTACATCAATTTCTTTTGTGATTATAGATAAATGGAAAATTTCATAGGCGAATTCCATGCCCATTAATTATATTTTAGTAACTCAGACTTGAAAAATACTACCAACACAAGTTAACTCCATTTTTGTTAAAATGTGTAAGCTGTTTTTAATACAGCAAGGCAATTATAAAAATTGAGTTGCCATACATCAAATATATCTCGCATTTTAACTAAACAATTCACTATAAGAAAAATGTATATCTTCCGTGTTAGTAAGTGTTTGCAAGAAATTTTTTTGGATTTGGTGTAACGCAGTTCTAATGATGTTTTCGTGAAAATCTTATAGTCAATCTTTCTCAGAATTATTTTTTAAACACTATTAAAAAAAATGCTACTTTGACGGCTTGTCATAACGAAACAGTTGCAAATATTGAAAAATTCATTTTGATTTTTTCACCCAAGATATTTCTATTTAAAACTATAAAAATTTTGGAAAAATTCAAACATCAACTATATTTTTGGCCGCTTATTTTACACTGTTTTATCAATTTCATCTAGGGACTTGCGGGCGCCCTTGGCTTAGTTGCGCCCGACCGCAATGCGGGCTCTGCGGGCCCGCGTTTTACTCCACTGACTTGGAGTATGTGTTTATGAGCGCTTTAAAGAGCGCACTGAAAACAGCCCAGTGGTAAATGGACACATGACGTAACTAAGTATTTCTTAAATACAATGTAGCTGCGAGGCCTCCAACACCTGTACACAATTTTGCTTTACATTTGTTCGGGCATGGCCGCTAAACCACTGATGACATCTACCTTACACAGTAAACTGCTTTTTGCAGATATCTTATAAGACTTTAGGTGATTTTTTTGTGCTGTGATTTACATTGCAAAATTAAATAAATGTGTAGTGGACGGACTGTCAAAAGCAAACATACCGACAGACGGATAATGTGCAATACAGGTAAATAGACGGACATGTAAAAATGCAGACGAAGAGTAAAAAGCTGGAACAAAACTGACATATGAATTTACAGTAAGGTGGAGCAAAAATTATTTGTTTTTTTAAATTTTATTTTGCACGGCAGCGGTAAGGTTGAGAATGAATGTAAAACTTATTATAAAGTGTGTGCGCATTAGTTAATAGGTATTGCTAAGAAAGTACTGCTAGAGTCGTGTCAGGAAATTCATTGATAAAATCTCTAACCCATTTCCAGCTATTGGTGCATTTTTGCACCAGTAACTTTAGAATTTTCTCCAGGTGAGCGCGAAAGTGATATAACCTGGCACTGTAGGGATTTTGTTAGTATGAACCTTTGACAATATACATTATTTTTGGTTTGAGTCGATTCGGTTTTACGCCCACGGCGCGTCGGTTTTTTAATTTTTTTTTTATTTTTTTTTTTATTTTTGTAAATTCCGGAAAAATTTCAAATCGCAATATCGAAAAATGCTTTGCAATATTAAGTATTATAAGTTTTTAATTTTATGTTAAAATAAATTTAGAGCCCGTTTGCTGTTTTAAAATGGGCAGGTACGGCTGTGAAGGTATGTGATGCAGCTAGTAGTGCAAAAATGCACCAGTCGACCCAGCACTTACCTGTAGAGGTACAAATTTTAAATTTTGCCAGATAAAGTTTAGGGTCATATATAGACTCTGAACGAAGTTTCATCGATTTTGGCTCGGTAGTTAAGGAGCCGCCGGAAATGGGTTAAACTAAAACTGTTGGAACAATGTATAACCCAAAACTTCTTGTTTTAAAACATGATTTAAGAAAATTATAAATCTTTCAAAAACTTTTTATTCGTGTTAAATAAAACAAAATGAAAATATTGTTTTTTAGTTAATTAGTTTTTATGATCTATTGAATAATTACATGAATTAAGATTGTGAGCTTTAGATCAAGTGAGTTTTCAAGAAGGCAACAACAACAACAACAACTCTGTATAGAGTCAATCACTTAGCTGACTAGACAGTCTGTTTCGGAAATCGCTACATATTCCTCATCAGTAGTCTTAGAGTGATTAAGCTGTGATCAACTCACTGTTTAAACTAGCATATGAATGTGCAGATCCTCTAATTCATTCTCATGAATTGTATGGCTGCTAATCATATGACACTTCAAAGCAGGAGGCCATTTTAGATCACCGCCATCAACTCTATCAAGGGTTGCCATCTGTTCTAGTTGCTTCTTCATTTATTTCAATATTCAAGTCATGTGTAATTGAACATTTGGTTGTGAAAATAGCCACCTTTCAGTTAGAACACTAGCTTCTGGCAAAGCAAAAAACTCGTTTCATTTCTATGGTGCATTTCGACAAACAATCGAACACCAATGAATATTGAAATAAATGAAGAAGCAACTAGAACAGATGGCAACCCTTGATAGAGTTGATGGCGGTGATCTAAAATGGCCTCCTGCTTTGAAGTGTCATATGATTAGCAGCCATACAATTCATGAGAATGAATTAGAGGATCTGCACATTCTCTATATGAATTGACTCTATACAGAGTTGTTGTTGCCTTCTTGAAAACTCACTTGATCTAAAGTTTACAATCTTAATTCATTGTTTTTTAGATATTAGGATTTTAGATGATTTATGAAAATATCGGGATATAGTATATTTATATCTATAGTACATATATTCATATCTCTAGTGTTATTACAGCAAAAATCTTCAACTGTAACAATAGATCTTCAAGACTCGCCACATCCTAAACCGTTTCAAGAGCACAAATCTCATAGTCGTTGTGAATGAAACCATCAACAGATCAACAATCTGGCCGTTTGAGATTAACAACGTATTTACTATTTTAATACAAACGCAATATAAATTCTATTCAACATCGATAAGTACAATTCTTCTGCAACTATTTTGATATTTATATACATATATACTATATATTTATCAGCTCATATTTATTAATTTTAAAAATCTTATTTAGTTTAAATTGTAGACTCTTCCTCCATTAAAATGTTTCGTTCTCCACCCAAATATAAACAAACGAGTACAGACACAAATACACACTTATTGATTTTTACATCGGACAGTATGTTTTCAACAATTGCAGTGAATAATCCATCTACAAGTACATCTTTTCTACCCAATTTAAGTCAGGATGAAAATTTCGAAATTTGTGCCACATCTGTGAAACTTCCTCAGTTTTGGACAATTTGCCCAGAAACATGGTTTATTCAATTACACAAGAAGTTACAAAATATGAATGCATTATTACTGCACTTCCTCAGGATGTAATTATTACAGTCTTGGATTTAATTCAAAATCCTCCTGAGAATAACCGTAAAGGTCTCTGCCCACTTACGGCGCGTAACGAAACGACTGTAAACCGGCTTCGAAAAGGCAACGTAATGATCAATGCACACTTAACGAAACGGCAACAAAAATTTTAATTAAACAAAAAAATAAGCGCATAATTCTCTAGTACACAATTAGCTTAAATAGCTTTGCTATTAGATGACGATGTAGAAAACTGATAAAATCATAGATTTAAGATTGATTTTATGCTTTAAAAACGACATATCGATGTCGAATTTTTACTTTGCACAATAAACTGTTGGAATCCATTGTAATTTTTGTAAACAAAGAGAACGACAAGCCTGTCAGAATTCTTTGAAACGATCTCCACCGGCTTTTTCGTCGGCGTCAACAGTCGTTGCCGTTTCATTGTCGCTTAGTGAGCATGTATACATAAGAACACATAGTAGTTAAATTTTGTAGTTTCGTGTCGTTTCGTTACGTGCCGCAAGTGGGCAGAGACCTTTATTCGGAACTTAAGAAGACTTTAATTGAAATGAACTCCTTAAGTGAAAAAACCAGAATAGAAAAAATTTTGTCGCACTCGGAAATGGGATGATTCTTGTAGGTTTACGATCAACGTATAAAGAAGATATCGCTGATACTCCAGCTGAGATGGTGTTCGGACAAGATTTGCGTCTTCCTGGGGAAATGGCTTTTTCAAGTTCCAAATTAGAAAATTCTTCTGATTTTGTAAAAAATATACGTGAACATTTTCGAAACGTTAATTCAAATATTAAGCATCATAACATTTCTACATTCCTAAAGATCTTTTTTGTTGCACACAAGCATTTGTCAGAGTTGTCAATAAACGCGTCTTCACTACGTGAAGTAAAGCGCGCTAGGTTTAAGCTAAATTGAGCTGAAATTTTGGCAGTCGATTTGTTTAGAGTGCGTGATGGTTTTAGGGAAAAAATTTTCCCACACCTCCATTACCACCCACAAATCATCAAAAATTTTATATTTCGGACGGTTTTTATTTTATTGGACTAACTGCATCTTTATGTGAAACGAAACGAAGGCTGAACGTCGTGAGAGAAACGAGTGACAACATTTTTTAATATTGTAAGAAAATATAAGCAATACATTTGGAAAAATGTATTTCATTTTCCCATTTACCGGGAAAATGAGAATTAATTCGTAAAAAAAATCAGGAATTGAATGGATTCTTGTGATGCATTTTAGAATATATTCCAAAGAATATATAAATTTAAAGCCAAACCTACGAATTGGAATCAATAAAGAAAAAATTTATTTTGACTTTATATGATTTAAATACAAATTCTAAATGTTTGATAGTTTAAATCATACTTGATTTTAAATACAAATTCTAGTTGTTTGATAGTTTAAAATCGTTTATTGAGCTTAAGGTCAAAGTTAGAACAATTAATTGTTCTAACGAATTTTTCCAAAGAAACAACAACAACAACAAAGTTTTTTCAATATGAAAAGGAAAAAATCACTAGCTGATCTGATTGCAATTTCTACTCTGCTAAAAGCGTCATCAGAAATCTTTGTGATACCCGTGCAAGCGCGCGCTAACGCACTGCACCATCGGGGCGATGAGATTTGAAGCGTCAATTTCTCAGTTTTTCCTCCATTTCATAATGTCACATTTGTTGTTGTATTTCTGTTTTACTTTAGTTTCTATGCTTATGTTATTATATGTAGTCCAACAGCCTGCTGGAAGTCTGCACTAACAAAGCATGTTTACTGAAGTTGTTTTTAGAATTTTTGCTGATTTTGTTTTCAGCTGTTTCCGTTTGGTCGAGCTCTACCATTTGATTAAAGTTTTTTTTTTTTTTTTCTAAATGACCTCTATATTAATTATGTTGACTTTATATGATTTAAATACAAATTCTAAATGTTTGATAGTTTAAATCATACTTGATTTTAAATACAAATTCTAGTTGTTTGATAGTTTAAAATCGTTTATTGAGCTTAAGGTCAAAGTTAGAACAATTAATTGTTCTAACGAATTTTTCCAAAGAAACAACAACAACAACAAAGTTTTTTCAATATGAAAAGGAAAAAATCACTAGCTGATCTGATTGCAATTTCTACTCTGCTAAAAGCGTCATCAGAAATCTTTGTGATACCCGTGCAAGCGCGCGCTAACGCACTGCACCATCGGGGCGATGAGATTTGAAGCGTCAATTTCTCAGTTTTTCCTCCATTTCATAATGTCACATTTGTTGTTGTATTTCTGTTTTACTTTAGTTTCTATGCTTATGTTATTATATGTAGTCCAACAGCCTGCTGGAAGTCTGCACTAACAAAGCAT
Source organism: Dichetophora obliterata (assembly GCA_963920525.1). Lineage (NCBI taxonomy): Eukaryota > Metazoa > Arthropoda > Insecta > Diptera > Sciomyzidae > Dichetophora > Dichetophora obliterata. The sequence goes on along the minus strand of OY986435.1, from coordinate 171,321,204 downwards.
GTTTACTGAAGTTGTTTTTAGAATTTTTGCTGATTTTGTTTTCAGCTGTTTCCGTTTGGTCGAGCTCTACCATTTGATTAAAGTTTTTTTTTTTTTTTTTTTTTTTTTTTTTTTTCTAAATGACCTCTATATTAATTATGTTGACTTTATATGATTTAAATACAAATTCTAAATGTTTGATAGTTTAAATCATACTTGATTTTAAATACAAATTCTAGTTGTTTGATAGTTTAAAATCGTTTATTGAGCTTAAGGTCAAAGTTAGAACAATTAATTGTTCTAACGAATTTTTCCAAAGAAACAACAACAACAACAAAGTTTTTTCAATATGAAAAGGAAAAAATCACTAGCTGATCTGATTGCAATTTCTACTCTGCTAAAAGCGTCATCAGAAATCTTTGTGATACCCGTGCAAGCGCGCGCTAACGCACTGCACCATCGGGGCGATGAGATTTGAAGCGTCAATTTCTCAGTTTTTCCTCCATTTCATAATGTCACATTTGTTGTTGTATTTCTGTTTTACTTTAGTTTCTATGCTTATGTTATTATATGTAGTCCAACAGCCTGCTGGAAGTCTGCACTAACAAAGCATGTTTACTGAAGTTGTTTTTAGAATTTTTGCTGATTTTGTTTTCAGCTGTTTCCGTTTGGTCGAGCTCTACCATTTGATTAAAGTTTTTTTTTTTTTTTTTTTTTTTTTTTTTTTTTTTTTTTTCTAAATGACCTCTATATTAATTATGTTGACTTTATATGATTTAAATACAAATTCTAAATGTTTGATAGTTTAAATCATACTTGATTTTAAATACAAATTCTAGTTGTTTGATAGTTTAAAATCGTTTATTGAGCTTAAGGTCAAAGTTAGAACAATTAATTGTTCTAACGAATTTTTCCAAAGAAACAACAACAACAACAAAGTTTTTTCAATATGAAAAGGAAAAAATCACTAGCTGATCTGATTGCAATTTCTACTCTGCTAAAAGCGTCATCAGAAATCTTTGTGATACCCGTGCAAGCGCGCGCTAACGCACTGCACCATCGGGGCGATGAGATTTGAAGCGTCAATTTCTCAGTTTTTCCTCCATTTCATAATGTCACATTTGTTGTTGTATTTCTGTTTTACTTTAGTTTCTATGCTTATGTTATTATATGTAGTCCAACAGCCTGCTGGAAGTCTGCACTAACAAAGCATGTTTACTGAAGTTGTTTTTAGAATTTTTGCTGATTTTGTTTTCAGCTGTTTCCGTTTGGAAAAAATTTATTGATTCGTTTTTATTGCTGCAGGAATCGATTATGAAGTATATAACAATTTATAATAAAGTAAATGTTGTTAGATTCCTTGCTTGCTTTTATGGAAAGTGAAAAACGAATTGATTCTGAAACAAATTCTGCTATAAGCGAAAAAGAATCAATCTGTTATGATTCGTATTTTCTGTTTGTTGTTGATGTTTTTGTCAGATATATTTGAAAAACGATTGTTCTGTTGTTTTCCTTTCACGCGTTTCTTAAAAATTTTACTTTCTGTTTGATTTGTCAGCGTTGAAAGAACAAACTGCTTCAGAAGGCTCGAAAATTTTAATAATGTATTGTTTGGTAAGTTATGAAAAACCATTGCTCTTTACTTGTTTAATTCAATTCTTAATGTTTTTTTAAATGCAGAGTGCATTTGCAAGGAAGGATACGACCAGGAACAGTCCCAAAAAGATATGAAGGAAGCTATACGCAAGTCAAAATGTAAATACTATAAGGATACATTCAAAGCAAAACGGAAGGAACAACCTACATCATAAACATCAATGTTTTTGCAATAAATGTGTTATTATTATTATTTAAATCTCGTCTGTCTAAATATTATTTATTCTTTCAAATTACCTAAAAATTATCTCTATTAATTTGAATTATTATAATAACATTTTTTATTAATTATTTAAAAAAGAATAAAAGATTTTCAATTCTGCAATACAAACCTATGCATTATGGAATTCATTCATGTATATCTATTCCAAAAGGGCTTCTTAGCGATTCATACTTTTCTCATATTCAAAAAATTCATACTTTTTTCATTTAAAAGAATCCATTTTATAAGCGAATAAAAGAATCGATTTCAGCAGTGATTCAAGTGGAAGGCAGAAAAGAATGTACTACTTTTTGTAGGACATCACAATGTTAAAAATAATCAATTCTAGAATCAATAATTGGAAAAGTGAATGGATTCTTTTTTCATACACAATTGATTCTTTTTTCCCGGTGGGTTATACTAAAAATAATACTAAAATATACTAAAAAATGTGAAAATATGTTTAAAATATATTTTCCGAATAGCATAAAAATTTATATATGACAGTAAGGTGGTCTGTGGCTCCTGCGTCTGCTGGAGAATACTTCGACTCAATATAAAGGCTTAATAGATAATTAAATGACTTAAAACCAGGGTTCAGAAATTTTCACTCATGTAACAGAAATCTCCAACATAAATGAAAATAAACACTATTTGAAGCACACAACACACTATTTTATTTTCATTCCTTTTTTGTGTGTAACGGAGTTGGCATGCTGTTGATCATTCAACATGAATTCTTTGTTTTAATATTTGCTTGTGCGTCACATACTGAAACAAAGATCGATCTCAACAATTCTCTGAGTTTCATGTTTACACTTATGTATGAACTTCAAAATGTTCATGTTAGAAAATTTAGGCCTTGGTGAAAACCAAAACAAATACAATTTTTCCAACATGAACAAGTGGTGTTTGCAAAATTGTCTTTGTTTGTGTCGGTCATTAGGGAAAAATACATGCAATAACTGGTTTTTTGCTATTCATAACTCGATCACTACCGTCGTGTGACGTAAAAAACGAATGCTGTTATGGTTGCTGTGCAGCGTATAAAACTGGGGCCGAATTACAGCATCCGTGATCGAGCAAAAATACGAAGGGCACTACAAGACAAGGGCCTTTCAATATTGTACAATTTTGCTCGATCACGGATGCTGTAATTCGGCCCCTGTTCTTTGGCCAAATGTAGCAAATATTTTTCTAATTGGCGCCGCAATTTGTTACATTCAGCCAAAGAACACTTCAATACGCTGCACAGGCAACCAGAAAAGCTTTCATTTTTTGTCACACGACATTAGTAATCGATTTATGACCGACACAAACAAAGACAATTTCGTAAACACCACTTGGTCATGTTGGAAAAATTGCCTTTGTTTTGGTTTTCACAAAGACCAGGGGCCAAATTGCAGCATCCGTGATCAAGCAAAATTACGAAGGGCACTACGAGACAAGTGCATATCAATTTTGTACAATGTTGTTCGATCACGGATGCTGTAATTCGGCCCCTGAATTCTCTAACATGAACATTTTGAAAACTGAAACACAGAGAATTGTTGAGATCTATCTTTGTTTGAGTATGTGATGCACAAGCAAATATTAAAACGAAGAATTCATGTTGAATGATCAACAGCATGCCAACTCCGTTCCACACAAAAAAGCAATGAAAATAAAATAGTGTGTTATGTGCTTCAAGCAAATGATTGTTAGTGAAGGTGTGTGAATATTCTGAACCCTGCTTAAAACATAAGGCCCAACCAAAATAGACGAAACGAGACGATAGAATTTTGACGAACGTCTGCACTCGTTACGGATGTTTACGGATTCAACTCAAAATTAAACGATTTGCTTAACTCGTCTGAAACAGCTGATCAGTAGGCAATCGAGTATTATTTATTTATTTATATTGTGCATTTTGTAATTTTTAATAAAGATTTGTGAAAAATGAGTGAAATAGTGGCGAAATTGAAACAAATTGATGAAAATAAAATAAAAACACACTCTGCACAGCTGTTGTTGACGAGTTGCTACGCTAACAGTTTGGTTCTTACGGAATAATACGTCTTGTCAAACTGTTTCGTTTAGTTTCGTTCAGTTACGTTTGCTCATTTTGGGTAACATCATTAAAATGCATTTAACCGAACACTTACGTTTTTACTCGTTACGGAGCAAAACGTCTATTTTGGTTGGGCCTATAGATTTATGTATATACATAAGTTTGGAATGGCTTGAAATATGTGAAAAAAATTTTCACAGAAATTATTTTTTGAGCCAAAAACATTATAAAAATTGCAATAACATTTTGACAAAAAATATAATGTTATCCAAAAAATAATAGGGGTTTTTATGAAAATAAATGATATGTTCTATGAAAGAGTGGGGAAAAAGGAAATTTAAAAAAAATTACAACAAAAATAACATTTGGCCTATTCTTTGAGAACAAATTGAATATTTTAGAGGTTTTGTGAAGTAACGGTAAATCTTTTCTCATATCTTCAAATTCACTTAAAATTTGCTTGCAAATTAAAAAATTGAAATTTCAGTCGGTTTTTTCTCATTCTAAGGCTTTTTAAGTACATAAAATTAAATTGATATTTTTCGATTATCTAACCAAAAACTCTAAAAATCAGTACACATGAAAGTTTGATGATGAATATCTTTTGAACGTTTAATTTAATCTCCAAAACATATGATACTTTTATGGAGCAGTTATTTTCCTAAAAAAAATTTGTATTGCGCATTTTATAATAGTCATTTATTGTCAAGTTATAAAATATATAAAAAAATTAAATATGTCTTAAAATAATCAAACTTAAATCTTCAATATCATTAAAATGGTGAGTTTTTCGGAAAAAAATATGGGATACCTTTTTTGTAGAGCATTAAATTTCCTACAAAATTCTTAGAAAACATTTTTCTGTACAATCAATTGATGACGAGTTATGAATTTTTTTCTATTGGACCGAGAAAAAAAACTGCGATGCGGAGCATCTTCTTATTGAAGTTTAGAGCTCATATTTGGTGAAAATTTTTTTATTTATAAATATTTAAAAAATAGTTTATCATCTGGAAAATATGCTGTGAAACTTTAAATCCGAATTCGAACTCAAAGTGCCTCAAATCGAGCATGTAAGCGAGGAACTAAAACCGGCTTCCAGAAAAAAGAGGGCTATCAAAGATGAAGAGTTTCTGAAAAAACGTGATTTTGAAATGCATATTGAAAAGAGCCATTGGCGCAAAACGAAGAAAGTTTTCATCACCAAAAAGAGACGAAGACATTGCAAAAGCTTCTGAATTGCGAACCCACATCCTCGCGTAGAAATATGCTATCGAATGCAGATACGTGCATAGTGTGTGTTTCAATTGTAAGCCAAATACTGTCCTCATACCGTGTAAACACTTGCAGATTTGAAGTGAATGCAATTTGAGTTTACAAGCGCAAAGCCTTGCAGAAGGTCTCACTTCATATTCCTGCTCTATGTGCCGGCAAAAAGTTGATTATTCAGTGCACTGAGGCACTCCTCAGGGGGTTGTTCTATCACCTTTATTATGGAACTTGGTAGTCAATGAACTTCTGAGAAAAATAGAAAAGGTTGGTTGCAAGGTGTTTGCCTATGCGGATGATGTAGCTATTGCTACACAGGGAAGTTTCCTAATACTCTTTCGGAACTGCTTGGATCAACGCTCTCCGATCTCAATACTTGGGCCAAAAGTTGTGGGCTGGGTGTATATTAGGGTAGGGCGATTTGAACATCTTAATGGGCGCTTCGCGTTTCTGATTCTTGGGATTGTACTGAGCAAAAAAGTCCACTAGACCATACGTCTACGGTGAAAATCGAGCTTCCAGATTTTGACTTGCAGTTTTTTCTCAGACTTTTGTCACGTTTTTTTTTATATTTTGGCCAATAACAGCCAAACCATTGAGATTTTCGATCCAATACTAAGACAAAAATGCTTGAGTTGACAAAGGATGCTTACACAAGGAGCGTGCTCACGTACGAGTACTCCGAGCAGTAGTACCCTTTGTCCAATGGGGGACGAAAAGGGACCCACTGTGGTCTGCTTCGGCAAATCCCCAACTTATTATATATAAGACAAAAATCTCAATGGCTTGGCTGTTATCCAATGCTTGGCTGTTTCGATCCAATACTAAGACGAAAATCTCAATGGCTTGGCTGTTATAGGCCAAAATATAAAAAAAAACGTGACAAAAGTCTGAGAAAAAACTGCAAATCAAAATCTATAAGCTCGATTTTCACCGTTGACGTTTGGTCTAGTGGACTTTTTTACTCAGTACAATCCCAAGAATCAGAAACGCGAAGCGCCCATTAACACTTTTTTCCTTCCATACTAATCGCCCCACTCTAGTGTATATCCCTAAAAACCGAACTGGTCCTTTTTACCAGGAAATACAAAATTCTGCGCATAATTCCTCCATGTCTGGATGACACTCTGCTAAACTTCGTAGAAGAGGCAAAATACTTAGCAGTCATTTTGGGTAGAAAGTTAAGCTGGAAACCGAATATTCTTGAGCGAACTAGGAAAGCCAATGTTGCATTAAATGCCTCTAAGAAAGTTATAAGTAAAACGTAGGGGGCTTACTCAGAATATTGCACGTGAGCTAAAGTGAGGCAAATCCTGCTATATGATGTATGTGTTTCGTGGACAGCACTTAAAACACAGTCTAATTGCAAATTGTAAGGGAAAGTACAAACAGCGTTTAAATTTGCTGAAAAACTATTGCTGTCGATAGTCAGATATTGCTTCCTGCCGCGTTAAATTTAGCTGTCAAAGCAACAGTTCACGAAGAGCTATCCTAGTCGATGTTCGGCTGCTGCTGCTGTCTGTTGTGTAAAATTCAATAGTCGAAGCAGCAGTTCTCGATGAGCTGTCGTAGTCGATGTTCGGCTGCTGCTGTCTGCTGCGAAAAAATTCAATTGTCGAAAAAACAGTTCAAGTAGATAAGCTATGATGCTTCTGGACCAAAAACGCGTGTATTTCCTTATGGGCCTCCAAATTCACAAAATTGTGGCAAACTGCGCAGTCGGCGTCGTACGATCGGTCAAGTTGGCCGATAGTAGGGTGGCTGAAGCGTGTTGTTGTTGTTGCAAATTGGAGATAAGCATGCAATATGGGTGGATGGACAGCCAGCTAACTAGATGGAACAAAAAGTGTGTGTAACCCTTTCTCGCCCTCTCGCCCCCTCTATTTATCTCTCTATCCCCTCTCTTTATATCGATCATTCCGTTTCACTGCTTACTTGTTTGCCCCTTATAAGCGGACCCAAAACAACAAGTTTAAGATAAGGAAACAGTAAAGAAGTAAAATATTTGTTATTTTTCCCATGCTTAATTAATATAATATGTTTATGAATTTAAGTCGCTACAAATTTCAAGTTAAAGATGATAAGTCCAAGCTTCATAGTAAGCGAAATAGCGTGCCAAAAACCACAGGTTCAAGATAAGGCAGCAAGGTAGTTGTTAAGCATTTTAATAAATTTAATATGAGTTGGTTGACAAATGTAAAGACAAAGTATGAAAGCAGCAAAGGCGGCTGCGACGGCTGCGGGGGTTAATGATAAATTAAGGTAGAGAATGAAAGTGTCATCATAAGCATGACCATACTCAACTGTGCCGTTATAAATAAAGCAAAACGAGTTGATTTATATATAAATCATTATTGTTCTTTTATTGATTTGTTATATATAAATTGTAAAAAAAATTGATTTTGTATTTAAATTATTCTTATGATTTCATTTGTTAGAGGAGTGTATGGACTACCAAACAGTAAGCTGACGTTTTGTCTGGAATAGGTTTGTTTGCTTTGGTGTAAAACTCAATTCGTACATCAATAGGTCCTGTTTTAACTGCGTCATTTTGATGTGTTACATCAACAACAATAAGCGGTGCTGTTGCCTTATATTCATCAACATTGAGCGGATGTTGAGGAATTTATAGCGTAAATGATCATTATTTTTACTCTGGCTTAAAGTGAAGTCTTATAAAAATTTTTTCCCCTCGAAAATTAATAAGGTCACCGTCTTGATTTAAGACTTTTATCATTATGCTGTTTATTTGTTGACAGTTGACGGGTAAGTAAATGACATTTCAAGGTTTTTCATTTATTTTATATCCTGGTGAGACATCGAGAGGAAATTCGTGAATAGTATGAACTGATGTGTTGTTAATATATGATCCGGTTGTCAAGTTGCATTCAATTCGTATTGTGTTTATATTTGTAATATTTAAAGGTAAATCAGATTCAAACTTTTTTCTAGTTTTATCTGACTGACCTATATGTATATATTCCGTTTTTTCTATCTCTTGTAACGGATCTATAGAAACCACTTCTATAAATTCCTCATACGCCAACTCATTTACTATCAACTTTCTTATACTGAATACCAGCACTTGTCCTATACTGTTTGGTTTTGAAAAATCTATGTCCACGGAGGATACAATTTCAATTTGAAGAGTGTTGTTGTTTGATTTAATTTCCAGGAAAATTGAATCATCAAGGTCTCTTACGGCTGATTTCAAGAAAAACCCAATATCCTCAAATTCATATGAACCAACTGGTATTGTAATAGTATACGGCCCGATATGAAATAAATTGTTGTGGACATCTACAATGGGTATAGAATTAAATGTTACAAAGTCTACAAGTCCGCAAACATATTTTGTTGACAATTCAATTGGTGGAAAATATTTTCCAATAAGAGTTGACGTGGTTCCGCTTAAAGAGATTGTTATAGACATTATTAGTAGTCGTAATGAACTGAGCATCTATACATATTTTCCCCCGATTTAGTATTAAATAATTACTAAAATAGTTTACAACTTTCTTTATTCATATTCAAATTAAATTTTGCACTGATAGTGATATTGATACTTATCTGATATTGATGCTGATACTGATCGGATGCTGATACTTATCTGATACTGATCTGATACTGATCTGATACTGATCAGATACTGATCTGATACTGATCTGATACTGATCTGATACTGTTCTGATGCTAATCTGATACTGTAGTAGACAGTTTTACAGTTAGATGTAGCAAGTCGTTAACAATTATGAATAACTAGTTGACATTAACTAATTTGTTCATGTCAACATTTTCGATTATTCTCATAAAAACGATAAATTGATTCTATTTTCATATGTGTGTTTTATTTGGGCGTTTATTACATAGAATAAAAACATAATTCAAATAGTATTTCCATTTAGTCCTACATCAACTCTCGATCGAGGACATATAAAAAAGAATCTGTTATCAACATTAAACATAAAAATTGTAAGTTCTTGGGATTTCAGCTTTAATTATGAACGAAATATTAAAAAACCAATATATGATGAGAGTATTATAAAGAGGGATTACCATAGCTACTCTCCATATTTAAAATCATTCAACAATAATGATGAGATTCGTATACCAATTCAAAATCAGGACCTCTTTGTCTTACCAAGTGAGAGTATGATTTACATTCATGGCTTCATAGTAAAACGTGAAGGTGGAAAAGATGTGGCAACAACAGGTGTGAAATTTAAAAATAACTTTGTGTCATATTTGTTTGACGAAATTCGATATGAAATTAATGGTTTTGAAGTTGATCGTACACGCAATCTTGGAATTTCATCCACCATGAAAAATTTTGTATCATTGAATAAAGCTGAAAGCGATGCATTAAAAAACGCTGGTTGGTGCCCTGATGAAAGTCTTACTTTGGAAAAAAATCACTTTAGTTGCTGTATACCACTAAAAATGTTGATGGGATTTGCTGAAGATTACACTAAAATAATATTAAATTCGAAGCATGAGCTTATCCTTCAACGTTCTTCATCTAATGATAGCTCATATTATCGAAAAGCTAATGGCTTTTCGAAGTTGGGACTGTCATGTAAATCCTAGGATTTCAGAAAGTAAAAGTACAAAGGTTTTATGGAATGTAAAACTGAGTCAGCAAAATGAAAGACCTAGATTTCTTATTATTGGCCTACAAAATGAGAGGAGCAAAGAGGAAGGAAATACATTTGACCATTGTAATATAACTAATTTAAAAGTTCATTTAAACTCTGATTCATATCCCTATGATGATTTAAATACGCGCTTTGAAATGGAACAGTATGCTATTTTATATGATATGTATGCAAAATTTCAACAAAGTTATTATTATATGCGGGAACCTCAACCATTGCTCAATGTTGCTGAATATAAGGCAACAGCGCCGCTTATTGTTGTTGATGTAACACATCAAAATGAGGCAGTTAAAACAGGACCTATTGATGTACGAATTGAGTTTTACACCGAAGCAAGCAAACCGATTCCAGACAAAACGTCAGCTTACTGTTTGGTAATCCATGATCGTTTAATTGAATACACTCCTCTAACAAAGGAAATCATAAGAATTATTTAAATATAGCAAATCAATAAAAGAACAATAATGATTCATATATAAATCAACTCGTTTTGTTTTATTTATATCAGCATAGTTGCGTATGGTCATGGTTATGATATCGCTTTCAATCGTTAGCTTAATTTATTCTGCTGCTTTCATACTTTGTTTTTACATTAGTCAGCCAACTTATATTAAATTTATTAAAATGCATAACAACTACACTCTTTACTTCTGTACATTATTCTCTTTGTTTTGGGTCTGGGCTTATCACCTTAAACTTGAAATGCTGATTTATAACAACAACAACACCACCGAAGTTTATGTAGCGACTTAAAACTATAAACATTATGCTTGCTTTGAAGCTTGGGCTTATCACCTTCTAGCTATCTCCCCGTCCGTCCATCCATCTGACTATCTGTCCGACTGTCTGCCCATACGTCTTCTATGCTTGCTTATCTCCCACTTCAGCTAGCTTGACCAATCATACCCCCCTAGCTATCCCTCCGTCCGTACATCTTGCATGCTTATCGCCAATTTGCAACAACAACAACACGCTTCAGCCACCCTACTATCGGCCAACTTGACCGATCGTACGACGCCGACTGCGCAGTTTGCCACAATTTTGTGAATTTGGAGGCCCATAAGGAAATACACGCGTTTTTGGTCCAGAAGCATCATAGCTTATCTACTAGTTCACATTGCTGTCGCAGTCGAGTTGTTGTCGTAATAAATTTATAAAAATATTTTTTCATGCAGTACAGAGCAAACGAAATTTTTCGTGAAAAACGCGGAATTTTTTCAAAAAATGACAGAAAAGAGAACATGTTAAAGAATTTCGAAAACAATGAAAATATTACTGTTGATTTTTAGTTAGTCTAGTCAGGCCCCATTCAGAATACTGTTGTATTATCTGGAATCCATCCTATACTAGTCATTCTCTTAGATAAGAAAGAGTCCAGAAGCTATTTACTAAATTTTTGTTTCTTAGATTGAATTGGCAAATAAATTTACTATCCTATAGCACAAGATGCGCCTTGTTTAGCTTGAATTCTCTTGTATGTCGCTTATTATGTTATTAGAGATGTTATTCATAACAATATTCAGTGCCCCAATATACTTGCTCTTATTAACTTTAATGCTCCTATTCGAAATCTTGGTGTGCCTTTTAATTTCCGTTGCAATTCTATACCAAGCAACTTTGCACAGCAAGAACACTTAGCCCATTGTTTATTCTTAACTACCTTAATGTTAGATAAAATTTATTTGTTTTGTAACTGTTCCAAGTATTGTTTTAAGAATAATCTTCACTTGTCATTAAACCAAGTTGGGGTACTTGAACGTTTTAGTAGAATTTAGCAGAATGTTTTATTTTTGTATTAATTGTATTTTTAATTATTAATAATTGTTTAATTATTTTTTGTATCTAGTCTGTAAGAGTTAATTGCTCTCAATGCTCTACTTGATGATGATAAATAAATAAATAAATAAATAAATAAATAAATAAATAGATAGTTCTTCGTTAACTGCTGCTTTGACTATTGAATTTTCAACAGCAGCAGCCGAATATCGACTACGATAGCTCTTCGTGAACTATTGTTTGACTGTTGAATTGTACGCAGCAGTCTGTAGCTGCTGATTGCTTTTACTATTACTGCCCAGCCACAGCACAATTTTTGGTAATGTTGCTATTTGTTGAGCAGCAATTTAAACACTGAGTACAAAGAACTGCGGCCGTATGTATCAGCGGAGCGCTTGGGTCCACTTCATCGGAAGCGCTAAATGCGGTTATTTGCTTAATACCCCTTGATATTATGGGGAAAAAGGATGGCGCAGGAAACAGCCATCCACCTAAGCGTAACCACTCGTACAGGTCATTCCTCCATTGTATCTTGTAGGAGCAGTTCCTAGCAACATAGATTACACCATTACCACTCCCTCACTAGAGAAAAGCTTTGATACAGTTATCCCAACCAGAGTATAATGGGACAACATAGATTACACCATTACCACTCCCTCACTAGAGAAAAGCTTTCATACAGTTATCCCAACCAGAGTATAATGAGACTGGTTACTGCCGCTAAACCAGTTTGGCGCGCATATTTTTATTGACGGCTCAAAACTTGACAGCAAAGTTGGGGGAGGCGTCTTTTCAACGGATCTGTACATCAGAACCTCATTTAGACTGCCAGATCATTGCAGCGTCTTCCAGGCTGAAATAATGGCTATTAATAGAGCTAAGAAATGGCTGAGGTATAGTGAGATATCAACTAAAGATATCTACATTTTTGCGGACAAGCAGCGATTAAATCCCTTGCAGGTGTGTTCCTAACATCACCAACAGCCCTTAAATGTCGCTCGTCTCTTAATGAGATGGCCGATAATTTCGACATTCATCTGGTCTGGGTACCAGGGCATAAGGACATTCCGGATGAGCTCGCTAGGGAAGGTACAGCGGTAACGCTGCTGCCTGACATGGACACGTTAGGCATGCCACTTGCGTCTTGCAAGCTGGTTCTAAGGCAACATGCCACAGAAATATCTAATTTCAGTTGGAAGCATAACACCACCTCTAACACAGCTAGAGAGGTGTGGCTTAGTTTCACTGAAAAATGAACAACGAAGCTCACTCAATTGGCGAGGAAAGATCTCTCCATTCTGATAGGCGTTATAAAAGGACACTGTCTTATAGTTAGGCATGCTCTTGGAATAACAATAGAGTAGTAGCTAAACTACAGCTTTTTCACACTTTTTCCACGTTAGATCATTTTAAGAACCAACCCAAATGTCTATGAAATATCGCAAAGACAAAAGTGGTCCAAAACAATCAAAAGTGAGAAAAATGTACCCACCATAATATGGGTTGGGCTCAGGGACAACACAAGACATAACAACTAACCATGCGTTTACATAGATCTTACTCTACATTCGTTTTCAATCTACTTTTGAGTTGGCCTTTCGACAAGTTAAAATCAAACACGTTACAGTAGTGCTTCTACGGTTAGTGTTAAAATTTATAAGGGAAAGAAATTCTGGAGAATCGACTACACCAGTTATGAGTTGGTGTAAGTAGACGATATCAGCAGATTTTATTCTCTCACTTAAAGATTGCATTTTTAAAAATTTTAAACGATCCTTATATGGAGGAAGGTTAAATGTGTCAGTTCCACTCAAGTCTCTCAGAGCAAACCGAACAAAACGTTTTTGAATTCTTTCTATTCGATCAACATGCACATTGTAATGTGGGGACCATACTTGACTTGCGTACTCCAAGTGAGGACTCACAATTGAATAATACAGGGTTGTAGTTGTTATTAAGCTATCAAACTCTTTGGCCCAGCGTTTTATAAAACCAAGCATAGAAGATGCTTTTTTACAAATTCTATCATAATGCATGTTAATCGACAATTTAGAATCCATGCATATACCAAGGTCTTTGACGGTAGTCACACGACTTAATGCAGTTAATTAATTTTGTAATCAAAAATAAAATTGTTCCTGTTACGCGAAAAGGTCAGAGTTTGACATTTATCTGGATTTTAAAACATCTTATTTCTAGAACACCAAACCTCAAAGGATTTCATGTCTGATTGGAGCATGGCCTGACTTGTCATTAGAATAAATTGTTCTGTATATTTTCATATCATCTGCATAAATAAGCAAATGAGAGTGTTTGATGATGTGAGTAACATCATTAATTGCCAAAATAAACAGCAGTGGACCCAGGTGGCTTCCTTGAGGAACAACCGATTCTGCAACAAATTCAGAAGACAACACGCCTCGGAACCGTATTTGATAAGATAGCTCTATCAAAAACGATTTGATCCAGTTTACAAAATATTGTGGAAATCCCATTAATTTAAGATTTAATAAAATTATATTATGTGGTAATTTATCAAAATCTTTGCTTAAGTCAGTGTAAATACAATCGACCTGCCTACCAGAATCAATAGATTTTAAGCAAAATGTAGTGAAATCGAGGATATGAGACACAGTGGATCTGCCAGTAACAAAACCATGCTGACGAGTTGTCATGACCTGCCCACAGTGAATTTTCACTCGATCGTACACTATTTGCTCAAAAAGTTTATGAATTGAAGACAGCTTAGCGATAGGCCTATAATTAGTGACGTTATTCCTGCAACTTTTTTTGTAAATAGAACTATATATTTACAAAATATATATTTACAAAAATAGGAATATAAGATTTTTCCAAAAAAGAGGAAAATTACTTTCACAAATTGATTTATTAAAAAGTATCGAGAGTGGTTGACACAAAATGAAGCTGCATTGTTTTAACACTGATTTGCTTTAACACGGTTTGTTTTATTACGCATTGTTTTAACACGGTATTTCATCTGGTCCAGCGCTAAAATCTTCATCGATTGATTCAATATACTTAAAATTATCCTCTGAGGTAAAAGATATTTGCTCCAAAGAAACTTTGGGTGCGTTGTTCATATAATCAAAATACGCTAAATGAGGATTAAAAGAAGCTGAACAAAATGATTCTTTAAAAAGATCAGCAAATAGGCCACAAATAATAGTGGAATCGTCAGTAAATCCATCCTGAAATTTGAAAGAAGAAGGAAATCCATCTGTCTTCTTCTTAACATTAATAAATCCCCAAAGATTTCGTGGATCGGACAAAATACTCAGCTTCATATTATCCAAATACTCATTATATAATGCAGCTGAGTGATTCTCAAATTCCAGAAACAAACGTTTGTATGTTTCTAGGTCATTTGAGTTAAAACTACATACATATTTCTTCCATGCTCTATTCCTATTGTTGCGAAGAGTCTTTAAATCCTTTGTGTACCAAGGGTAGCAGAATTTTTCGCAAATTTGAGACTGTATGGTACTGACTGAGAAAACATGGCAAAAAGCTCTATATAGAAAAAATTTATTGAACTAATTAGATTATTATTATTTATTTATTCTATGGTTATATTTAATTTACTATAAAGTAAATGATTCAATCTCAAAAAGTCAGCTTTTTGAAGTTGAATTCATGAACTGTGTCAACAGAGCTTGAATTTACCATATTCTCCCTATCGGATTTATACCAAATACTCAATGGAAATGGAATGGGGGTTCATGCGAGTAACTTCTGCAGAAGTTGCAGGTATGAGGAAGAGGATCGGTATCGCATCTCCTCTTTTCATGCCCCGCTTTAGTACGCAGAAGACATAAGCATCTAGGTTGCCTCATTTTTTATGACCTCAGGGATCTTGAGGAGGTAGACGTTAAGCGTCTACTGCTTTTTATTATTAGTTCAGGGTGGTTTCATGACAGCGCTTAGGAGGGGAGGTACAGATCCCCTGTGGTATCTCAACGGACCAAATATCTGATCTATGTGGGCTACCTTAACCTAACCTAGGTAAAGATGTTTTATGAAAAAGTCGTTGTACTTGAAGAGATGAGAGTCTTTTTGATGTCAAAATAACAAAAAATTTTTAAAATTAAATACACAAAAAACTCCGATGTATTACAACAATATTAACCTTAGTTAAAAAATTTTGAAGGAAAATTCAATTTTGGGCAAACGTTTAATTGCATTTTTGGGATTACAAACTTTATTAAAACTAGTAATCCAATTTCGGGACCAGGGATTACAACCTCAGTAAGTCTAATACCGGATTCGCTATCTACAGTACTTCTGGATATAATTATTTTTTTAATAGGCGGCCTTCGGCCTCTGCTTAAGAATTACAACCCTCAGTAAGTCCAACACCGGATTCGCTGTTTTAAGTACTTCTGCATATAATTCTCTTTTTAACAGGCAGACTTTGGCCGCTGCTCAGGGACTACAACCCTCAGTAAGTTCAACACCGGATTCGCTGTCTAAAGTACTTCTGGATATAATTATCTTTTTAAAAGGGAAAACCACAAATTTTCAGACAAATTCTAAGTATAAAAAGAGTTATATCTAAAAAATTTATGCATGGATTTTTATGTTTAACACCTCGTTGAGTAGATACTCACATTTATACCTTTCTCTTGATACCCATTAAGCTTAGTTTTGTTGGATTTTTTCCAACTTTGTAGGCCTATAACTTCTAAGCCAAATACGAACGTCCCGAATTTTTTCAGATTTGAATTTAGGAGGCCAAAAAAATATTTAAAAAAAAAATTCTTGAATTATTCCTTATTTTCACCTGCATAATTTATAATAATTTAAAAAATCAGCGTTTCTGTAGTAAAATTATAATTTATAAATAGAGTGCTTATTCCTCACTCAGGGCCACATTTATCTTTAACAAGATTTTGGGCGACAGTTCATTTAATAACTTTTGGGCAATCGTTCATGATGAAAAATCGCCCAACATTTTTTTTTATTGGGAAATCTTTCAATTTCATTTTTGGGCGATAGTTCCTTTGGAAAATTTTCGGGGTTTGGTCATTATTAACGGTTGCCTAAAAATTATAAAATGAACGATCGCACAAAAAAATGTTTGGGTTAAGGGTTTACTAAAATTAAGCAAAATGAACAAACGCCCAAAAGTTTTTGGCGTTCGTTCATAACGTACGATTACCTAATTTGTTTGTTTGTTTTGGGCGTTTGTATATTTTTGGGAATTTGGGCAATTATTCATTATGAACGATCACCAAAAAAAAGATGTCTTTATGCCCAAAAATTGTTTCGTATTTAAAAAAAATACGCCCAAAATCGTTTTTGGGCGTTAGAGTCTTGGGCGAGTGGCATACATACAAATTCATTAAATTTAAAAGTATTTTGCTATCTAGTTTATGTAAGTTTATGTAAATTTTTTTAATATTAAATCAATACCTGCTTTTCTAAATATAGAATTTTATTATTTGGGCTTATTGATCAAAATTGGTTTATATGCAACTAAAAACGCAGTTTTAATAATTTTTTCTCCATGTTTTTTTTTAATATTTGTCAACATTATCAAGGTATGGATTTATGTACGAATGATTATAAAAAGAGCGATGGTTTTTCATGATGATGACATTATATGCGATCGTTTTTTGTGTTTCCATCAGAAGATGAGGTATAAATATACGAAAAATGTGCGATATATAAAATAGTTGGACTACAAATTGTACTGCCTTTAGCTGGGGTGCATAATCATCAATTGAGAAAGAAACGACCACCAATATATATATTATTTTAGTAATTAAATTTTGGTAACCAAATACAATGAAAGATAATTTTTTCTTTCGCACAATTTATTATCCAGTATCTTAGAGGATTTGTATGTATATTTGTATCAAAAAATCATAAAATGTAACGTGTAAGAAATGTTTTCATTAGAAAGAAAAGTTAAGCCAATTGAAAAAAACGACATATTTTTCCCAACACCTAGATGCATTGCATTGGAAAAATAAGTATTCCTCTAATCAAAACTTATTTTTTATATTTATAGGTTTATTTCCTAGCATTTTGAAGCTTACCTGTTTAGAATGAACGTGCTCAAACCAACAATGTCACTATTTGAATGTAAATTTATCTTTTCACCGTAGACAACTTCCAGACCTAGTCGGAGCCACAGAGGATTAAAGCACAGAAGCAGTTCAAGAATATAGCGCTGCATCACAACATCCAAATGTAAATTTCGGTCGCTGCGTATTCGTATTGCATTCTTGTTCACATAGACTGCAACTTTTGAGCATGGCTCACGCATTTCTTGACTAAGAAAAAGCTGTACTGCAGCACGACGCAGTGATTCTAGTCGAAATTTAGTTAAATAATTCACGGAATGTTCTTCTTTTGTAGGTGCCAGCATAAGTTCTTTATTACGCACTTCGTTGAATAGCTTGCCCACATCTATTTTGGCATTACAGTCGGCATCCAAGTCGGCTGGTATTGAAACCAATGCATTGAGCCACTTTTTGAAATCATTTTGATGTCTATCGACTGCACGTTCATCCAGGTACATAGTAGATGCCAGAAAAGGATCACACGTAGTGGTCGCGGCAAATGGATCGGGATTGATGTAAGATTGAAGATATAAATCTGAATCGTAAAGTTTAATGCGTGGTTCATTTTTTGTTTTTCGTGGCGTAACAGGTTTCTTAATCAGGGATAAGGTTTTTGCAAGTTTGAATTTATTGGGCTGATTTTGTGACCAGTTCTTAACACGTACTGCAGAAGCATTTGTGGGTGCGAGGCGTTGAAACGATGAATCGACATCGATTCGCTGACGTTTTGGTGGCGAAACTTGACTCAAACCTGAATGGAAGCAGATTACAATATACCATGATCTATAGGAAACGGAAAACTTACCCAATTTATTTAAGGTTTTTGAATTTCCACAGCTGCTAGCTACTGATTCAGTGCTGGGCGATTCTGAGAATGAAAGTTCACGCGATCTCCTTTTGTTGGCAGCAACATCGGGAGACTCTGAACAGGAACTAATTTTTTTCGACATTTTAGACGGGGTTTGTCGCGGTGAGACATGTTTAAATTTATTTGAAAGAATTGGACTATTTTTGCGTGATTTGCAACCGATTTCATTGAGATTAAATCGACTTGACTGAGCCAATATATCGTTTTGGTTAAACATGTATTCGGCATTTGATATTAGGCTATTTTGGCTGGAATAT
Source organism: Dichetophora obliterata (assembly GCA_963920525.1). NCBI lineage: Eukaryota > Metazoa > Arthropoda > Insecta > Diptera > Sciomyzidae > Dichetophora > Dichetophora obliterata. The sequence goes on along the minus strand of OY986435.1, from coordinate 171,302,403 downwards.
AAGTTTTCATTTATTGAGTCGTCTTTATCATAGAACGACTCAGTTCTAGTTATTAGCTGGGAGGATTTGCTTTCCTCTTTACTGTAAGATGTAACATTTTCTTGTGAGGGCTTTAGCGATGAAGTTTGATAGAAATAACGATTTTGTTCTATGGAACGTAAAGATTGTGCCATCTCATTAAGATTCGGCATTGATCCTTGAATGGATATTCTCGTGGCAGTGGGTGACTTGAATGAAAGATCTTTCATAGATTCCGAGTATTTGCGCAATGGGGTGCCAATTAATTTAATATCACGTTTAAGTTGTTCCGTAGCTTCAGTATCGGCAGCACTTGCCTTATCAAAAGTTTTTTGAAAGCAGTTCGTTAAATCGACAACATTTGCATTGTCGTGCACATCTTCTTCTTCTATAATTTCCAAGGGTCTTGCAATAGGTGTTGCAGTTATAGTTGTTGTTTTGTTTAAAACTAAACCACCAAAACTAAAACGACCCTCAATAAAGGACCCATCAAGACTTTCTAAAGATTCTGTGCGTTTCACTTCAAAGGTTTTGTTTGTTATAGAAGCTGCTGTAGAGACTATCTGTGTCTCGTCGAGTGCAGCTTCTATTTTAATTCTAGGAACAAGATGTTCAACATGTTCGTTCTCTTCGGTTAATTCGTCAGCTGTTAGACGCCTTGGCCTAACTTGCACGGGCTCTGCTTGATATTTTGTATTAGCAGGTGTCGAGCAAGAGGCTAGATTATCAAGATCGGAGGAAGTCGGTTTTGTTAATGTGTTTGTTATTGGCGTAAACTTGAGGTTATCAATGAGATTCAGAACATTGTTGGGTGTCAGCGGGCTAACATTTTCCTTATGTGACTCACGGAAGCTTATAAAAGGTGATGCATTGCTAGCAAATTCAACTTTGGTATTCAGATTCCTTTCAACCAATGGTGAAATATGTAATTGTTTCTCTTTTTGTTGTGTTCGCTGCATTGTTTTCTCCCACTGCAGTTGTACCTTCTTTTCTTTTTCTTCCTCAATCTTTTGTGCTGTCTTTTCTTGTTGCGAAATGAAACGTTTTCGTTGCTGTATTTGTATTGCGGTTTTACCATTTCGAGATGAGCTACCTTTTGGTGATTTCAAACGTAGTGTCTTCACATGAGTGTTACTGACACCAGAAGAAACTGTTGGAAACTTGCGAGTGATCTAGAAATATATTGTATTAATGCGGTTTTAAACTGGTAGAGAAAGTGTTAATGGCGTACCTTGGCTGGCTTGTTCGCAATGGTTTTTAAGATTATCATAACATCCTTACGAAAATTTCTATTATCTGTCAACTGCATGTTTTCCTTGCAAGCTACATCATAGAGAGGGTTCCATATCATTTCCATTTCGACTATACTATGAGCTGGTACAATATTTTCCAGCCAATCGATTGTTATATTGTGCTCAGATCTAATGGGTTTTGTAACTTTGACCTTGTATTTAAAAACAAATAAAGGAGTTTCTTTGTAAATTTTTTGACGCTGATCGAAAACTAAAATATCACAAGAATCCAAAATCATAACATATGGATTCTAGATGATATAAATGAGACTAGAAAAGTGTGTTAAACTCAAAAAATGTGGAACAAAAAGAGATAGTTTTCTCCAAAAGATATTGTTTATTCTCAACTCCCAGCTAATTTATTCGGAATTAAAAAGATGCTAAGGTAGGCCGTTTCGTTACGAATTCGTAAAGAAAATTGTATGAACTACTTGAACACGTAACTACATTTCGTTAAGATTTCGAAGTTAAAAGAGAGAAACATCTATATAATTTTGCCTACGAGATAATAATATATAATATACAGTGTTTTCTCTTTATTATTCAGCGACAACACATATCAAAATTTGATATAAATTCGTATCAAAATCGAAACTGTTACGAAACAGTAATGAATTCTTTACGACAGCTCGAAATACTTACGAATTAGACGAAATTTCGACAAAGTCGTCAAGTTTGGCTTGCCGGTTTCCCAAACTCATGTTTTCTATAATTTCAGCCTATTTTTTTTTTTTTTTTTTTTTGTGGATACGATGTTAGACTTTTTTTTCTATAGCCGCAAAGCTATTTTAGTAGACTTTCTGTTTAATTTGTATCACAACTCAGTTCAAAAGTAGCTTAAGTTTGTTCCACAGGACGTAATTTTTCCCATTTTTAAGCGAGCGCATTTACTACTAGACTTAGCTAGTTCTTTATCTATACTATTAAAAAAGTTTCATATAAAAATTAAACTTTTAAAAATTGACCATTTTTGTGGCTGCCGGTAAACTTAAGAACTCTTGACTGGATTTATCTGAAATTTTCACTATTCGAATCATAATTTGTTATAGATATTTATAGAAATGTTTATATATTTAATAATAAAAAAATTAAAATTCGGCGCTTTTTCCCATTGCCTGCCTAAACAGTAAAATATATCTGAAAATTAAGACCTCCCAATTCCAAAAAAAAATGTCAGCGGTGACATGCATCTACGATAAATGGTTTGCCATAAAATTAACATTTTAATAAAAAATTAAATCATTTTCTTGCAAGCAGTTCGTCAGTTGATTGACTTTGATGCTTGTAGCGATCAAAATATGTTGCTTTGGTTTCTTTGTTGTGGCGTGTTTCTTTGCAGCTACAACAGCTGTGCGTTAAGATGAAAAGGGCAACGTAGAGTTTATTGCATTAACTTAATAAATGACGGATTGTTGAGCAAATAAAATAACAAGTGCAATGAACATATGCATTTCAGTATTTTGTTTGGCATACACAATTTAAAGTCTTTTTAGAGTTTTTGTTATTCATTAGCGTGGTTTAATGATTTCTTAATTTTTTAATGGAATTCTTTTAAAATAAAATCTGTTAGTATTTAAATATGTTAAACTGGTACATAAATTGAGTGTTGCTTTAGCTATATGATTGTTTGTACGAATATTTTATAAGTTCAACTATAGTATCCCTCCAGGAAATGTGAGCATTCCCGGATGTTACCAGGAAACATTCCATGGAATGTAGGAAGCATTCCCCTTTGTTGCACACTCCATTGTTTTTTTAACATAGCATGTCATTAGAGGGAAACATTCCTCCCCGCTGTGTTAAAAAGTCATGTGGAAACATTCCTCTCCGCTGTCCTCAAAAGTGAATTGGAAGTATTGCTTGACAATAAATAAAAGTTTCCACATGCATTCTTAAAGAAGTGGTTTGGAAACAATATATATACAAAACTACCCTTAAGCTTCCAAAAGATACGGTGGGGAAACAATATAAATACAAAACGACCCTTAAGCTTTCAAAAGATACAGTGGGGAATGTTTCTTTATCACTTTTAGATGGAAGCCCTCCGATACTTCCTGGAGGGATATGTATTTACCAATACTAATACCAAAAAGTTGTAAGTAGGAACCAATTTTGGCAATCTTATCGTATTCTGTTTGTGTATTGTCAGTACACAATTTCAATTTCTATACAAATACCTTATTTTAATATTGGAATCTATTAAAATAATTAATATTTTCGTAATTAAAATGTATCTTGAAAAACTTTGACCAAGCTTCTTATAATCAATTGTGTTGTGTGTGTGTGTCTTTGTAAATGTGTGTACAATGATTCAAAAACTGGACCCTCAAGTTTTAAGCAGACTCTAAGGCTAATATCTTTACCAAGTTTTATTTTTTAAATAAAAAAAAAAGATACTGAAACGCATATACAAAGACGTTTAGGTAAAAAAAATATATCATGCCAAGTATTTTATTTTTATAATTTTTGGTTCTATGTTTTTAGTTTTTTCCATATACTGGAAAAAGTAAAAAAAAATTTGAATTCGAGTCAACGCGAACATTTTTCTGTCATCAAACTTTTTTCCGATTGTTGTGAACCCAAGGATTTAAGCGCCACCAGTTATTGTGGTGTGTTGGATCTACATTCATGTTTTGATATTCGTTTTATTCTACATTAATGATAGGCCCGAGCTATGGCTTAGGCAAGACTAAGTCAATTAAAGTTTATTAAAATCTTCACAATTTCCCGCTATACAACTTATATATAATTAATTTTGCCTTCTTTTAATTTACCTTTATTAGCAAAAAAAAAAAATCAGATTCCTAGGACCAAGACTGATACAGAAAAGGTGTTTCCCGCGAACCTTTGGAAGGGTCAAGTGCGCTACTAAATGTACGGTAGTGTATATTATACATAAATTCTTTACTCTAGGATAGACTTTTATTTTAACCTTTCCTTTATGTCATGCATTTTATGAAATTTTTTCATATGTTTAATATAGTATAGTTTTGTTTGCTGCACCTTTTGTTTCACAATTATGTTGATGAGAATGAAATAGCAACAAATGAGTCAGTTAATGATGTTAACAGGAAAGATAAGATGAAGTGAAATATTTACATACAGTGCAAAGAAATAGGGACACCTGTATTTTTATATTTAAAGCTACATGAATTATATACAAGGTGCCCCAGATAGAGCAATTCAAGATGATGCAAGGATGATGGTGACCCCATCCACCCTTTAGGAGCTAGAGAAGAAAAACTTTAAAATAGGTGTCATTACATTTTACTCCATGTTTAATGTTACTCTTAACAGATCTCCAAAGTCAATAGCATCTTGAAAAGGAGACTACCTGATATGACCTTCAAACCAATGATATAAAAGCCGTTTTCCAATAGTACCAAACCAAAAGTTAACTGTTTTACGTGTGGTAATTTAAAATGAGAAAGTAGTTATGTTTGCATTGAGTACTCAAGTACTATGGCAAGATTAAAAACCAAGTCAGTAGAAAATGTTATCATAAAAAGACATTATATCACAAAAATTATCAAAAAATGTATTTAAAATTTTATTCAAAGTTTAATTCAAAATTTTTTAGAATTGAGTTGCTCATGACTTTCTTAATTGTGACTTTATGCAAAATGTTTTATAAAAATCTTAATGTCAATTTTCTTCTCAACAAGTTTTAAACTTTGGAAATCGGCTAAGAGATACATTAACAATGCAGTAAAATGTAATTGCTTGGTTTTATCTCTCTAGCTCCCAAAGGGGGGAGGGGTCACCTACATCCTTGCATTTCCTTATTCGCCTAATCAAGGAGAATCACTATCCGAAGGAATTAATGCTATATCTGGGGCACCTTGTATATACTTCATGCAACTTTGAATATAAAAATACAGGTGTCCCTTTTTATTTGCACATCGCTGTATGTACGTATTACGTAAATAGTGCCAACGTTTAGATGCATAATGGAAATGCAGTTAATTCTTACGACTGAAAATCGATCTACAAATTCAGATTTAAAAGGAAAAGCAGCAGAAGCCACACTATATTTACCTATATCTAACACTTTTTTTATATTATTATTTTGTTTGGAAAAAAACTAATGCCTAAAATTTATTCATTATTTATGTCTAAATCGGTTAGTAAAAATTTGGTAAACGGCATTAACTTTTATTTCTAATTTTGTATTTCTATTTAACAATAAATTTACGACATTTTTATTAACAAAATTCTAGAAGCCCTCAGTGCAAGCTCTTGAGAAATTTAGAAAGTTTGTTGCTCCTCCTGTAAAAGCATAAAAAGTGTTGTTACGCCTTTTTGCACATTAGGTGATATAATAGCAGAAATATTTGCAAATCTTTTAAAATTATTTATCGCTGTTATTTGCGTTACTCATTGTTACAGCAAATATAAAAAAAAATAGATTACGTATCGCTAGCAAATTTTGATTAAAAAATATTGATAGTTTTTGATATCGATAAATCAAAAGGCATTTTTATATGTATGTTAAGTGTTTGCTCCCCCTTAGACCAAATTTTTGACGCCATAGACTAAATATAGTCGATTTGATATAAAAATTAAATCAATAAAGTTTCGTGCCGATTGACAGAATTTTTTAAAACTAGCTCAAGAGACCAATAAATGGAGAAACGTTTTACAAGAGTTCGAAACATCTCTTGAAGTAAATTTTTTTTCAAAAATGTATCCATTTCGTTTTTAATGTAATTATTGTTCTTTAAAATGAGTTAACAAACATAAAAATCGGATTAAAAGTACCAGAGTTCTGATATGTTACTTTTAGAAAAATTTTATTTTTTTCTTGTTTCAATAAAAAAAAATTTGTGAAAATCCAAATTTGAGAAATTGCATTGAAATGTTGTTGAAATATTTTCTGAAACAACACTTAATGCAAATGAGGAGCGTCTGTTCAAAAGTTCATATTTAACATTTTTTAAAAAAGCTTTTTTTTTCTATGGTTAAAGAACTTAAAATATTTAATCCTATCATTTGCACACAAAATAAAAAAATTAAGAAACTCGTAAAATTTTTCAATATTTTGTGCATAAAAGTTTATGTTTCTGTTCAAAAGGGCCAAATATGCATACTGAAAAACTGTTTTTGAAGATATTTGAACAAAAGGGACTAATTTCCATACAAGGTTTTAGTTTTTGTACAATATTTAATCAAACGGTCTTATAAAATTTTTTTAAAGACTCAATTACAAGTTCCCTTTAAGGTAAGAGTTCTCTCTTGAGGTTGGAGTTCTTCGCAAGGCTCAGTTCTTGGCCCATTGTTATTTTCAATGTTTTCCAATGACATCTTCACCAGGTGTCAGCACGTTAAAATGCACGCTTACGCTGATGACCTCCAGTTGTATATGTCCAGGCCAATCGGTCTGATAGAGGATCTTTGTGTCAGAGTTAATGAGGACTTAAACATGATAGCTGAATGGGCAAAGAATAATCTGCTCATGTTAAACCCTTTAAAATCACATGTTTTACCAATAATGAAAAATAGGTTTTTTGTTCAAGATTAGCCTCCAATTCTTCCCAATAACGTGAAGCTCAATTTGTTTAGCAAAGTAATTAACCTCGGTTATATAATAAATTCAACTCTGTCATGTGAGGATCATATTAACTCTTGTGTTAAAAAAGTTTATTTTGGCCTGCGAAGCATGCGAATAACTGAAAGTTTTGTGAACGTAGAAATTAGACGAAAATCGGTATTGCAGCTCTTGTTACCTTTAATTACTTATTCGGAAGCAGTATATTGCAAGCTTGATTCGCGGTCGGCGCATAAGCTTTTAGTTGCCTTTAACAATGCTGCTCGCTACGTTTATGGCCTAAGGAAATATGACCATGTAACTATGTTTTCGAAACAATCACTTGGAAGAGGCCTATTAAATCATCTCGAAGCAAGAAGCTGTGTGTTCCTGCATAGAATAATTATCACACAGAGCCCTAGCTACTTGTTCGAAAAACTATCTTTTTGTAGATCTAGCAGAGGCATGAACATTTTAATTCCCAGATATAATTTCATCAACTCCAGTAGATTGTTTTTTGTAAGCGCAATCAGATCGTGGAATTCTTTACCCACACATATTAAAAATATTACTAATAGAAATACCTTCAAGCATTTAGTTTTCGAACATTTTTCTTAAAAACCTAATATTTCTTTCTATGTTTCTCTCCTTTAACTTCTATTCTTTTGCTTTATTCTCTTGATTAACTTTGAAGTGCTTTACATTATGTTATACAGTTTTAATTGTCATCAATTCTTAAATACTATATTGTCTTTTTAACATGTACAACATAAATTTTGATGTTAGTTTAAGTAAGTTTTAGTTAGTTTTATAATATAAGTATAATGTTGTTATTTCCGTCATCTATGTGGCATTCAAAAGATTTAATCTTATTTGTCAACAATATATATAACTCAAATACTCAAATACTCAAATAAGAAAATGATTATTCAATTAATAAAAGTCCTCAATGAATCCTCATTACTACAATGAAAAACCGACACAGAATGTGAACGTATTGAGCCCGACATAGGGCACTTACGTGTTTAATGAATTAATTATTTTTGTGAAAACTTCTTATGTATATTTTATTGTTGTGTTCATTTTATAAAATGCTTAAAACCTTATCAAAAATGCTAACTGAAGAAATACAGTGACTGCACAACATATTTTTAAATTTGAAATATCTATAACTTTAAAACCATAAAAATTTGTTGTCCATGCTTCTTACATCATATATTAGCTGTTGGTCTCAGAATTCTAAACACAACAAAAACTAGAATTTTTCAGTTTTCTTCAATATCATACAATGTCGAAATAAGCTCTTGGAACAGACACCAAAATCCAAGAATACCCAAAAATACGAAAATGAAAAATTAAAACAAAACGCCGTAACGGGGTTCTGTAGCATAGTCTTGAGCTATTGTTGTGAAAATTAGCTATTTTTATTGTTTTGTGAAAAAATTACAAAAAACAAAACTCGGATCAAAAAGTAATAGCTGTTGAAATTGTTGTTATAGCTGGTTTTTTTATAAGTTTTCCACTATCTCTCACTGCGAGCGGACGTGTTCTTACCTTCTTTGTTACAGTTCTAGCATCGCGTTTCTTATTTTTGTTCTCACGTGCTCTTTGCACGTTTTCTTTCTTTATCTTAATTTATTTTTCAACTCCGTTAATTTGCTAAATAATTAATTTATTTTATTTTTTCCACTTGACTGGAGGTTTTGTGTTGCAAACATGGCCCCTGGGCCTCCCAACCTCGGGGGAAATCGATTTTCTATACTAGCTGAAAGTCCACCTGGTAAGAAAAAACGTCCTCGTCAAAGCATCATCACAGATTACCCAGCTCTTCCCATAATTCAATTACGCAATCCAAAGTTTGTAGTCGTGGCAAATCCACGAAAAAAACCTATTTCCGATTTCTCTTGCTTTGCTGTTCAAAGAGCGCTGCATTTGATTTCGAAAGATATCATTTCAATTTCCGAGCTACGAGATGGCAATTTACTTCTTCTTGTCAGTAATAAAACAATTGCTGATAAATTCTTATCAACCAAGGAATTGTTTGGTGTCTATCCTGTTAAATGCTCTCTTCATAACTCTTTAAACTCTACCAAGGGCACAGTCTACGCCCCTTGCTTAAAAAACGTCCCTGAAGAAGAAATTATCAAGGAACTAAGCACTCAGGGCGTAATCATTGCCTACAAATTTAACAAATTAGCCGAAGGTAAAACCATATTCTCAGGAGTGGTTCTCCTCACTTTCGACCGGTACCATCTTCCTGAACAAATCGACATTTCTTGACATTCAGTGCGTATAAGAGAATATAACCCCAACCCAATGCGCTGCAAATTATGTCAATTTTTTGGACACACTGGCACACGTTGCACCATCTCGCCAGCATGTGTTAACTGCAATTTACCCCCACTCTCCAGAAACCTGCTCTCGTACTTTTTGCGCAAACTACTCGGCTGAACACCCTGCCTCTTCCAAAGAATGTACTAAGTATTGGGGTTGGAATTAGTTTTAAAGGTTTTCTAAAGGATGGCGTAACTACAAAGAGAGTATATATAAAGAGTTACAGAAACAGAGAAATTGCTCTTTAAAATATTTTCAAGCATGTAAGGATTGGGTTCTGCCGGCGTGCTGCTATTGTTATGCTGCCGACGTTCTTGAGGTCTGTTTTGGGCAGAGCTGTTGCTAAATCTATGTGTGCACAAGCGAGCTGGAAACATGTTTGTTCTTTTTTCTTCCTATTAGAATTGCGAACATTTGGTATATTTAAGAAACTATGAATGAAATGAAGCAAGCAGATATTCTTATGTTCTGTTTTGATTATCAAGTATGCCCAAAAATTGTCAGCTTTGTTTTGGCTGATTTTTGTATGCATCTTTTTCGCAAAATTTCTAAATAGAAGATTTTTGATGCAATTCTATTTTATTTTCTAGATTTTCAGAATTTTATGTTTTCTAGATCTATCATTTGGTATATTGAAAAAAATATTTTTGAATGAAGCAAAACGCCTTTCTTTCAATTTACCAATATAGATTTGTAGATATCTTTATTTTGTGTTTATATATTCATGAATGCCAAAAAGTGATTAACTTTGCTTTGGGTAATTTTTTATTACATTTGTTTGCTAAATTTTTAAAAAGATGATTTTAAAAATTAATTTAAAAAAATATCAATGCAATTGCAATTATATTTTATTTCAGAATTTTATAATGAAATGTTCTAAATTATTCATTTTTTGTAATATGCAAAGAACTAGTACCTACATAAGTAAAGGATTTTTTTGATTTGTCAATTTAAAGTTGTCTTACAATAAAATGTGCAGCTAAATTTACGCGATTTTATTCTATACACTAGCTGATATACCCGGTGTTACCGAGAAGTTAAATATATTTTAAATTTTAACATATACACACTTCTCGTTTTAATGTTTCTAAAAATGCCGAATAATGAAAGACATGTCCGCGAGTTACTAATTTTCAGCGATTAAGTTACAAAGCCTTGAATTGCTTAAGATTTCATTTATGGTACTTTTTTCTGTTTGCGACTGCCCAAAAAAATTACTCTTATAATAAAAAGAAATAGAAAAACAAATTTTGATGTCAAACTGAAATAGTTTTTGCATAAGAGTGATACGACATATGAAAGAGTATAAAATTGCAATTTTCGGTTTTAATTGTTTTAACAATAAAAAACTTTTGTACCATTTTTTGTAACGGAAGTGTTGCAGTAATTTTTTGCAAGTACTTTAATTGAACTTTTAGACAAAAGAAGATTGAATGAAATATATTAAAACAGAACGAAGATATTTTCGTCGAAATTCAAAACTTTGAATTTGAATACTTTTTTGGCTTTTTAGGTTATCTACAAAAATTCATTGTACTAAGGCAGTTTTCAAGATATGAGAATGTTATTGGTGTCAAAGAAACAGAAATTTTTTTTTTTATTATCCTTAAGAAAATGAAAAAAGTTAATATACTATAACATATATTAAATAAAAAAAATCATATTGTAGGGTACTCATTATAGATAAACGAAAACAGTCCAGGAGGCGTTTATAGCCCTTTTGATTATCAAAACCTCTTTCATAGGTTATCCAAACGCATTTATAGTTTTTATGCTCATTATGCAACAATTAGTTACATAGTCAAAATAAACTTATTAAAATAAGAATAAAACGGTTTTATTTTAATAAATTTACCGCACTTGGTTAAACAATTTTGCAACTTCTTACTCGTTTTTCCAAAACGTCAAATTCATAAAAGAATTCACAGAAATTAAAATGTATAGTTAGAAAGGATAACTAAAAATAATTTAATTAATTAAAACATTAAATTTTGATTAAAAATAATAAATAAAAAACATGAATTTACTTAAACATTTAATTACATTTTTATAAAAAAGAATCTACAAAAATAAAAGCAAAAATTTCTGTTTGTAAATAAAATCTGTTACTGTGCGATCATTGTGTATGTTAAGGGATGCATATCCGCTAAAACGGTTCTCGCCCATTGAATTACGGATGTATGTTTTAAGAAATTTAGGTGATGAAAACTATATTTTATTTCTCTCAAATATTTTCATTTTACACAAACTTAATAAATCATAAATCACAAATCATAAATCATAAAACCTAAAAAATTACTTCAAAGATTGTTAAAACTTTTCATCGGGTCAGAATTCTGAAAAATCAACTTTGAAAAATCAAAATTGTAAGATCTATTTTGAAAATATCATGAATAACTTAGCACATTCCTTAAAAATTAAACTAGTTTTAGGCTAACATCTTTAATTCGAAAGTTAATTGGGAAAAAACTCTTGACTACAAAATAGTCCCAATGAAATGGGCTGAAAATTTTATTATGTAAATTTTTTTTTGTGCCGAAAATTACGAAGAGACTGTGATGCAATGCCGCCATAAACAGAGCTAAAGAAAACGCAGAACTTATAATAGGATCCATTTGCATATTTGGAGTAAACTCCAGCGACAAAACCATGGGTGCTGAAATTTAAATTTTCGGGAACCGCTCAAGGGAAACTTAAAATCATTTGGTGGCTGAAGTATACTTTAAAATCTCTCGAATTTCAAAGGTTTTTTCAGTATATACAGTAGCCTGGCAAGGGTGGGGCGGGGGGGGGGGCGGTCCGCACCGGGTGCACAGACAGAAGGGGTGCAAAATTAACAAATATTTTTTTTAACATAAATCTGTACTAAATTGTGTAATTTGTTTGTATAAACATAAATTGCTTTTAGTACTCTGCGACTGACGTTCCTTAATTTTCACAATTCTACTGACGTGGTAGTACATCAGACATCATTTTGACAACTTATATTTTCGCTTTTTATTCCTTATTTTACCTATTATATTTTAAAGTTAAGAATGTATATTATTTTTTTTTTTAATTTACTAATATATAAAATTAAAAAGACGTATGAAGCTAACATTTATTGATATAGCATAAATAATTTTTGCAAAATATACACATTTTATGGTGTCTGTCATTACCACGTCAGTCGCAGAGGGTTAATAGGAGCGCTTAATATATGTTTTTTCAATGCCTAGTATGATTGAACTTATTATATTGGCTGTACTGTTACATTGCAAAATACAAAAGACAAAAGGTGCAAAAATACCTCAAAGTATTCCTTACAATGCGTTTGTATCAATTAAAACTAATTTAAAATATTCATAGGTATAATATTTGGTGAAGGGTGCGTGCAACCATCATAAAGATTATACATACATTTTTATTTATTTTATACATAGTTATAATTGGATTGATGTCATTTAATATAAACTAAATGTTTGTAATGGATTTTTGGATAGGGCCGTTAAAAAATAGCAGTGCTTCCAATGTTAATTTTTTAAATGCAGAAACTATTCTTGGCTACACGTTCTAAAATTTATATGTATTTATGTTTTATTAATGTTCCAGAACATTTTAATATTAAATTTATATTAAATATGCATTTTGTCTTTAAAGCAGTATTGAAACAATGCAGCAATTTAAGCGTTATTAAAAGTAGCTGCGAATATCCCAATAATTTTCCGTATTAATTGCCTCAGAGAACGTCCCACCAAAGAATTTAATTTATCTTCTAAGCTGTGTGAAATTTCGTTTCAAGATCTTTAGCACATCTGTCAATGGAGTCAAGAACTGACTCAAAGAACAAAAATCACTGTTGGTTTAATCGGCTCTAACAAACAAAATTTTTTAATTTTTCCTTTAACTTTGCAAGACATCATATTTCATATATATTTATTATCGAAATATTATAAATTTGATATATTTATCAAAATTCATTAACAAAAAGAAAATAAGAGGGTGATGTTCGAGTGCCTGGATAGGTTTCATTCGGAACTTAATAGTAGAACAAAATCGATACAAGAAATTGAAAATGTATTTGAAGCAATTCTACCACCAAGCTTGCTATCCACTTCTGAAAATGAAGTACAGATCTTAATACAAAGATTGGTCGCTGTCCATGATGAGGTCAATGAAGAAGAGTTAGCAATTGAAATACCAAGGCTAAGAAGGCACCTTAAAGCTGCAGACATTGCTTTATAAACTCATAAAAACTCGACCTCAATAGATTTTTTTAACTTTATATATGAATGGGGATTCGAAGAGACGTTGCCGAATCTAGCACTTAGTTTAAAATTATTTTTAACGATTTGCGTTTCAGTTGCTTCATGCGAAAGAAGCTTTTCAAAACTTAAAATAATAAAAAATTATTTACGGTCAACAATGGGGCAGTCAAGACTTACAGACCTCTCAAGAACATCGATTTCCATGAATTTATCGAAAAGTTTGCTTCTTTGAAAGCAAGAAAGAAGGAATTTTAAGTCTTGATGGTACCTTGAAGTTTGATTTTATTCATTATTTTTAATCATTAAAAATTGTTTTTATATTTTTTCAGACACCCAATTGATATTTTAAAACAAAAAAGTTAAATGAACTCGATGCATCTTAACAAAATTATTAAAAGATGCAAATAAAAAATTTTTAACAAAACCGTATATTTGCAAATTTTTAGTTTTTTTATAGAGATTTTAGATATGGATAAGGATAACCGTCCTTTGAGGGTGCAAAATATATTTTCCGCCCCGGGTGCCAACAACTTTAGCTACGCCACTGAGTATATATATGTCATTCTTGTTGGCTTTACTGTTATCGTCACTACCATCATCTACAACTGCCGATGTTAAGGGTAGTGATGACAATTGTTAATGTATCACGTATGATCTGACAAATTAAGAAATAGTGCACCATTTAATATTGGAGTGCACAGAAATCATTATTTTTCTAATTCACCAATGGTGAGAACTTTGTGAAAATTTAATATCATATCAAATGTATATTTTATTGATTTTTTAGTCACTAAGACGATAATTTTCAATCAATTAAACTCAATTTATTAAAGTGTAATAATTGCTGAAATGTATTAATTCTTATTAATATGTCGAACCTCTCGGGGGTTTGATCCTCCCAAAACCTCCCCTTGTCTACGGCCCTGCATGTAGTTCCTAATTATTATATTAAATAATAAGCTAAATACTTAATTTGTTTCGAAGTTTTAAATTTAGTGGTGGAAGAATAAGGATTTCAGCGGAAATAGAATTACTAAGTAAAAAACCTCCCAATATTTGAATTCAATTACTTAAAATATTTCATTTCATTCAATTATGTACTTAAAAAATGTTAAATATTTTTATAAATTGATTTATAATACCATCCTGCAAGCACATCAAATAAATTGTTACTTTTATGCATTTCTTTTGCAGAAATCAATTGCTGAATTTCTTTTAAGAAAATCATAATTATATTAACATAATCTAGATTTCTGCATTTCGAACATCCGATAATTTAAAGCATCGCATGCTTGATCAGACATCAGCTGTATTAAAAAAAAATTGCAAAAACTTCTATGAAATGTTGTGAAAATATTTTCTTAAACAGGTTTTAAAAATTGTGCAATAATGTTCGCAAATTTGATCTTTTTTAAAAATAAAAAATTAATTCTAAATAAATAAATGAATTTTAATTAATATTTGATTTAATTTAATATTTTTTCGGAATTTGTAATTAAAATTTTAGAGTAAAAATTAAATTCAAATACAATAATATGTTCGATATTGGTAAATTGAAAGAAAGCCGTTTTGCTTTATTTCACAAATAATTCTTTGAATCTACCAAATGATCGGACATAAAAAAGATAAAATTCTGAAATAAAATATAATTAAAATATATTCATGAAATATAATTTCAATTGCATGAAAAATCTTCCTTGCTAGAAATGTAGCAAAAAAATGTAAATAAAACTCAGCCAAAAAAAGTTGAGAATCAAAACAGAACATTAGAATATCTGAAAATTGGTATATTCAAGGAAATGTTGCTTTGCTTCATTTCATTCATAGTTTCTTAAATATACCAAATGATCGCAATTCTAATAGGAAGAAAAAAGAACAAACATGTTTCCAGCTCGCTTGTGCACACATAGATTTAGCAACAGCTCTGCCCAAAACAGACCTCAAGAACGTCGGCAGCATAACAATAGCAGCACGCCGGCAGAACCCAATCCTTACATGCTTGAAAATATTTTAAAGAGCAATTTCTCTGTTTCTGTAACTCTTTATATATACTCTCTTTGGTAACTATCAATAGATCGCATCGGGCACACCTGTGACTATATTCATTTCAAAGCACATTGTCTAAGCTTCATTTTTCAGTATGTGTCATTCCACTGAAGTGTAAACAACATATATTTTTTTCTCTGTGAACATGTCGACTTTCGTTCCAACAAAACGCAATTTGCGGGAAGGTTTACTTTTGTGCTTCCATTTGAAGAAAAAAGCGGTTGAAGCACAACGCACGCTTACTGAGGCTTATGGGGACTATGCTCCATCGATTTCTACTTGTGAGTACTGGTTCCGTCGGTTTAAAAGTGGTGATTTTGATACGGAAGACAAAGAGCGTCCGGGCCAGCCGAAAAAGTTTGAAGATGAGGAATTGGAGACTTTGCTCGATGAAGACCCGTGTCAAACCCTTCAAGAATTGTCAGAATCATTGGGAGTCGACTTATCAACGGTCGGCAAACGCTTGAAGGCTATGGGAATGATTCAAAAGCAAGGAAATTGGGTGCCGTACCAGTTGAAGCCGAGAGACGTTGAACGGCGATTTTGCATGTGCGAACAACTGCTTCAACGGCATAAAAGGAAGAGTTTTTTGCATCGTATTGTCACTAGCGATGAAAAGTGGATCCATTACGATAATCCTAAGCGAAAAAAATCGTGGGGACCACCCGGCCATGCATCAACATCGAGGGCCAAGCCGAATATTCATGGCGCCAAGCTTATGCTGTGTATTTGGTGGGATCAGAAGGGTGTCGTGTACTATGAGCTGCTAAAACCTAACGAAACCATCACTGGGGAACGCTACCAACAACAATTGATGCAATTGAGCCGAGCATTAAAGGTTAAACGGCCGGAATATGCCAAAAGACACGACAAAGTGGTTTTTCAATATGACAACGCACGGCCACATGTTGCAAGAACCGTCAAGGAAACGTTGGAGGCGCTGAATTGGGATGTGCTACCCCACCCGCCTTATAGCCCAGACATAGCCCCTTCCGACTACCGCCTATTCAGATCGATGACGCATGGCTTGGCTGAGCAGCGCTTCACTTCTTACGAGGATACCAAAAAATGGGTCGATTCGTGGATTGCCTCAAAAGACGAATCGTTCTTCCGGCGCGGAATCCATATGCTGCCAGAAAGATGGGAAAATGTTGTAGCTAACGATGGACAATACTTTGAATAATATACATTGTACCGTTGTTTCTAAATAAATGCTCAAAAACCGAAAAAAAACCTTTAAAATTAATTCCAACCTACAATACATGCAACAAAGAGATGTTCTTAAAATAAAAACGCAGAAAAATCGCTGATGTGTAAGCCCTTTTACTCAAAATTCAAAGTTCAAAAAACCGTTTTCAAACACAAAGCAAACAAACAATGTAAATGAATATAGCTCTATATCCACCAACGAAGATTTCTCCATCTCAAATCCATTCTCTGATAATCATGTGCGAATTAGTGAAGATGAGTTGTAGTTCATTTTGCTAAAAGCAGATATTTTAAATAATATCCGATAAAGATAGTTCAATGGAATATGAAAGGATACATAAACAATCTTCACGAATTAAAACTACTTATTAAGGATGAAGATCCAGATATAATTTCTGTGCAAGAGACTCATTTAGCTTTCAAATCGAATAACGTTATAGCACCCAAGCAATATAAAGGCTACTTTCACAACCTTTCATCTAACATCTCCTCCAAACAAGGTATTGGAATTTTAATTAAAAGCCATATTCCACATAAATTTATTACAATTAATTCAAATTTATCTACCATGGGTATTTAACTTAATATTGGATACAGCTTTACTATATTTAATATGTACATTCCCCCCCCCCAACAAACTTTTTTCCTCTTAGGAAATATTTACTTGTATTAATAATACTCGCACTCCATATATTATAACTGGAGATTTTAATGCTTGAAGCCCATTGTGGGGATCCATTGAAAGTAATAGAAGAGGACAAATTATTGAATACGTAGTATTATGTGAGAATCTAGTAGTTTTAAATGACGGAACTGCAACTCACTTCTCTACTCACAACTCCATCACTCATATATACCCTGGTGGAATAGTAATCTCGAAAATCTCAGAAAAGAAAAACAATTACATTGGCAAACATTTAAACGATTTAGGTCCATCACAAACTTAGTAAATTTTAAGAAATCCAACGCTTTGTTTCGTAAAGCAGCCAAAGCAGCGAAAGCTGAGAGTTTAGAGAAGTTAACATCTAAGATCAACCCGAAATCGAGTACCAAGAAAATTTGGTCAAACATTAACATGTTATCAGGTAGAAAGAACGCAGCATTAATAAAAACCAATCAATGCGGCGGGAATATATTAACTTCCTACAAGGAAATAGCTAATCTTTGTGCATCTCCATCTCCAGCACTATGCGTCATCTGCCCTTTCTAGCAAAAATCATGTGACGATCCTTGCTACAGATTTTGAGAGAGCATTTGATCGCGTCAGAGTGCATGTGGTGCTTCAGCAGCTTGCGATTTGGAGGGTTGGTCGAAAGGTTTTTAACTTTGTCAAAGCTTTTTGACTAGTCACAAATTTCGAGTCAGAATCAACTCAAAACTTTCCGATACTTTTTCACTTAATGATGGGATCCCTCAAGGTTCCCCATTATTTGTTATTTTATTCATAACTGCATTTGATAAATTAAGTAAAATTATTCTTAAGCATAATAAAGTCGATCATTCCATTTACGCTGATGATGCAATCATCTTTTCTAAAGTAAGCGATATCACCAGAGTTAAAGAAATTTTCACTGCAATATTAAATTAAATAAAGGAATGGAGTAGATCCTCCGGTACTAATCTTGCTTTAGAAAAGTGCAAAGTATTGCATATTTGTAAAAAAATAAATTGTTCTCAATTTAGTTTAAGCTATAATAATGTGAATATTGAATTTGTAAAACACCTTAAAAGGTGTTATTTTTGATAATAAACTGAATTTCAACAACAATGTCTACATTTAAGGAAAAACCTCGCTGCCAGGCTCAATATTGTAAAATACTTATTCTCCAAACATTTTTTAATTCATGTATCCACATTAGTCAATATAACTCAATCGTTAATTCTCTCAAATATAGATTATGCCTTACCAATTTTTGGATGGTGTGCTAAAAGCAATTTGAAGCTCTTTGTGGCGCCATATCATACTGCCGTTCGAAGAAGCATTGGTGCGTTCCCTACATCTTCAACTAAAAATATTTTGGCAGAAGCTGGTCTTCCAAACATAACCCAGCGAGTTAAAACTACAACGTTTCAACTTATCCCAAAAATTTAATACAGCAATAATGCAGTCTTATTTAAATTGCAAATGCAATCAAATTAAAGCGAGTCAAAAAAGTTAAATCGACGATTCAGCAATGCATTGATTACGCCAAATAAAATGATCTTGGTATGAAACCTCATCGCACTAAACAAAGCTCTGAACCACCATGGTTTTTACAAGATTCATCTTTCATTACGGATTTGCAGGCGTTTCCCAAACGAACATCCAACCCGTTAGCCTACAAACAGCTATTTTGTGAAGCCACAGAACCCTACGTTAGAAATAATTGGTCCTTTTTGTACACTGATGGATCTAAAACCGTAGATCATACCACATTCGCGATAGTACACCAAAACGGGATGCTCTCGCGGTCAAGCTTGCTACAGACTTTGCTAAGTGTAACAAAGGCAAATGTATTATATGCACAGATAGTAAATCTACCATAGAAGCCTTTCAAAACATAAATAACGACAGTGAACTTGCAACTGCAATCAAAAATAACTGCATAAAAAATCAAAATAAAATAAAAATAATGTGGGCCCAGGAACGCAGGAATCACAGGAAACGAACTAGCAAACCAAGCCGCATCTGCAGCTAGACTTTAATTTCCATCCGAAGAAAAATTTTTAACAATACTCTACAAACCAATTTATTAAAAGAAGTAAAAATAGAAAATATTACTTTGGTAGACAATTATATAATAAAATCATGCAGTCTTAGTAATATAATTTAAAACAAAAAATTTTTTATATCCGAGCTGAAAGCCCTGGCAGCTATTGCTCGTTTTTTTTTATTTTTTATTTAAAAGATTTTATATTTTTTAAATAATTATAATAAATAAATAAATTTTTATGTTCTAGTTATTATTTTTTGGGAAAAAACAACAAAGAATGTGAATGGACAATCTTGATCACAAATGTATTTAGTTGGAACTGCGACCACATAAATATTAATTTGAAAATCAAAAGTTTTTATTGTCTTTATAAGTTGAAATGCGAGAGGCGATATTGTCGTATTTCGAAATTCGGCTGCGTTGTCTTAAGCTTTCCGTTGTCTTTCGGCCGCGTGAAATTTAATTTTTCACGTGGAATCGAAAAAGGGAGTTCTCATTTTTAAGATAAAGCTCAGGAACATTTTGGAAATTTTAAATGCAAATTTGTTCATTAATTCGGTTTATCTACAAATTTACATCAAAAATTTCCAAAATGTTCTTAAGCTTTAACTTAAAAATGAAAACTCCCTTTTCCGATTCCGCGTGAAAAATTATTCATGATAGGGCTGAATCTATGCCGAAGTCCTTATATTATCTACTAGCTTAAAAGGCTGTCCTACGATAGGTCCTGCGCACACTTCCTTTTTGGAGCCATTTGCCGAAAGCAAAATTAGTGCAAAAAGCCGAGTTTGGTAACAATCATATTCATACACAACTTAACAAACTGGCCTTGCAACCATCATATACGTAGCATCTCAGTTGTCGTTTCGCGGCTGATAAAATTATATTTGTTGGTACAATCCACTCAAATCGAGTCAAAAAAATTTCATTAAATTCGTAATAAATATTTTATAAAAGGGTGAAAAAACGATGTAGTTTGATCAAAATTTTGTAAAAACCCAATATTGTACTGGTAAGATAAATATATTTTCTCTGCATACTTTCAGGCTGAACATTTTTGAGAACAGTATCTATGTCTTGTAAAAGTACTTTACTGTCAAAAAAATAATTACAGTTTGAGAAATACTGTGTGCAGAGCAGCATGTTTGCCTTTTATGTATTAAGATGTGAATACTTACAGGCTGAACAGTTTGAGAGATATTAGACACAGAGCAGCGTGCTTGCCTTTTATATATTAACATGATCTGAAAGCATAGGTCACAATTCAGTTCAAAATTAAGGTGGTTTGCAACTTTATACGCTGTTGCGTTGTAGTTGCATTATTGCTCATATATTCGATTTTTATACTTTCTAGACCCTAAGGGGGGTTTTAACCCCTAAGTAAAGTACTTAAACAATTAAAATAAATGTTTTAACACGTTTTTATTAGCTTCACTTCATGTATGTATGTGTGTCCCGTACAAATCTTGGAATCCATTTTTAAGCAACTTCCCGATGAACTTGGGTTTTGAAATTTAAAATATAGCTCATAACTGGATGACAACACATATAATATAGGAACAAATAAAAATGCTATACAGGGACCGTATGGTTTTTATCAAAAAAAGTCGGATATTAACAGTTATCATTTAACTTTTATTTTTTCCCACAAAAATACTAGTTATTTAATGCCTTTTTTTCGGGCAAAAATAACTGTTAATTTTTACTTTTATTTTTTAGGTCAAATATAACAGTTATTTTGTGCCTTTTATTTTTTCAGTCAAAAATATCAGGCAATTTGAATTTTTTTAAAGGCCACTTGAACGGCAAAAAAAGTTTTATGCAATTTTTATCGTCTCATCAAAAAAAAATGCAAAAAATAACAGTTAATATTAATTTTTATAGTCAGTCAAAAATTTAAAAGGCATTTAATATTCGCGAAGCCGCTGCCATTACGATAATAATGGTATATTTAAAAAAGTCCTCCGGCCACTTTTTCGTTATGCCTTTTTCATCTGAAAATTGTAAAATAACAGTTATTTTCGGTCCCTGTGCTATATCTTCAAAACTACTAGGCCAATTAAGCTGACCTATTGGCAGTAAATTTCCCTCAAGTAGAGAATTATTTAGGAAAAAATGTTGCCAATCCCCCTTTTACCGCCCACAAATTAATTAAAATGCTATATCTCGAAAACTACCAGGCTGATTCAGCTGAAATTTTGGTAGTAAATTTCCCTCAAGTAGAGGATGGTTTGGAAAAAATTTTGCCACACTCTCTTTTACCGCCCACAAATCAATTAAAATGCTATATCTCAAAAACTACCGAGCTGATTCAGCTAAAATTTTGGCAGTAAATTTCCCTCAAGTAGAGGAGGATTTAGGAAAAAATTTGCCACTCCACCTTTACCGCCCACAAATCAATATAAATGCTATATCTCCAAAACTACTGGTCGATTAAGCTAAACTTTTGGCAGTAAATTTCCTTCAAGTAGAGGATGACTTAGGAAAAAAAATGTTGCCACTCCCCCTTTTACCGCCCGCAAATCAATTAAAATCCTATATCTCGATCACTACTGGCCCGATTGATCTAAAATTGTATCAATTTATTTGTTTCGACTAAGAGGTGGTTTAGGAAAATATCACAATGCTAGAAACTTAAAATGTAATTTAAAATATCAATGAAATTTTTTAAACAAACAAAATGAGTGATGGAGACGCAAAAGTAAAAAATAAATATTTAAGTAAAAAAATTTTTAATATAGCACGTTTTAAATACGAACTGAAAAGTATAAAATAATTTCTTTTAGAGTGGGGCTTTTAGTTCAACTAAAAACGTGGGGAGCATGCTATAGAGAATATTAACCCTGCACCACTAACCTTAGGGTGGAATCCACCCAGTCACTGTTTCTATGAAAGATTTCTAATGCAATACATTCCAAGTATAACTTACTGGACTAAACACAATAGATGTCTGCAAACTTGAATCTATCATCCATTCAAAGACTTCTATCCTGACATTCAAGGGACTTGGGTTAAGAAATCATTCGTTCACTTACGTATTGTGATTGTTAATAACACGTCTTACTATTCTCTATAGCATGCGCCCCACGTTTTAAGTTGAATTAAAAGCCCCACTCTAGGAGAAATTATTTTATACTTTTTAGTTCGTATTTAAAACGTGTTATATTAAAAAAAAATTTACTTAAATTACTACCTTGAACAAACTTTGTCGATAGCACATTATAATACCAAATCCAAATTCTTTCGATCAGGCCATTCGACTACAGTCGAAGATCAAACGCGGCTCATAATAAGGGCTCCTCAATATTCATTTATTAAAAAAAGGCTAGATTTTATTTAACATTCTCGTTTAACATTTTTAGTTGATACAGGCGCCGCTATTTCCGTTGTTTCTCCAATAAATAAAATAGCGTGTAAAAACTACGTACTTTCTATTTTATATGCTGCAAATAAAAGTATAATTATAACTTTTAGGACTACAACTTTAGACCTCAGTCGTCAGAAATTCGCTAGGAAACTCATTATTGCTGACGTGAGCAAACCAATATTGGGTTCAGACTTTCTCAAACATTTCAATCTTTAGCGTGATTTAAAAAACCTTTTGCTAGTTGATGGTTTAACACTTTTAAGAGTAAAAGCTGAATTTTCTACAGAACTTAAAGTAATTCAAAATAGTGATAAGTTGTATAAACTACTCGCAGAATTTCCCTCTCTCTTTACTCGGTTAACAGAAAGAATCAATGAATTTCCAATTAATCCCCCCAAGGTTTATCGTCATATATAAACTACAGGACCACCAGTCAAGGCCAAAGTTCGTCGATTAGATCCAAAGAGACTAGAGATTGTTAAAAGAGAATTTAAATATCTGCTTGAAAATGGCATCATACGACCTTCAAAAAGCTGTTGGTCAAAAACCTTACATAATTTGGGTCCCAAGACACAAAGGAATACAGGGTAACGAAGAAGCCGATGGTCTAGCGCGACAGGGTACAGCTACAAAATTAATAGGACCAGAACCATCCTGCGGATTGGGCACACATTCTATAAAAGAAGAACTAAGAAGGGAGGAGAGGGAGAGGCATAAACGTTCAAACCTCTGGAAAACCCTCCCAAAGCTAAGACAATCCAAATTGCTCCTTAGAGATTTTAACACTCGGAGAGCAAAATTGTGCATAAGCTTAGGCAAACCGAATCTAAGGATTCTAACGGGGTTCCTTATAGGACACTATAAACTCAAATACCACCTGGGGAACTATGAGCTGAGTCTAGAGCAGGTTTCATCCCTTGAACCTAAGAATATTCTCAAATTCATTAGAGAAATAAGGCTGGATGAAATTCTGTAATCCGCAAACCCAGCGGAGCTTTGAGAAGGAGGTACAATAGATCTAATTTAGGTCGCAGTACGCATCTCCACCATACAACATTAACATTAACCTTACATAATATTGTAAATTTACAGGCGTAGCCGCGGGCAACATTTACATGAAATAATCTTTAAAAATTAAATAACCGGCATTGATGGTATCGCTCCAAATAATTCATTATTGAAAACGTTGTTTTTTTTAATTTTCAAAAACCTAAAGTTTAAAAAATCACCCTTTATATAGCATATATATAGCAAGATTTTCGAGCCCATTTTTCAACTTTGGACCCCTATAACTTCTAAACCACACGAGAGCGGCCCTTATTTTTTCTGATTTATAATTAGAAGCACTTAATACGTTTGTTCGACAAAGCAAAAAGTGAAAGTAATTCATTTTAGCCAAACAAAAAATATACCAAGAATTTGAATATTTCTTTGAAAAAATTAACATATTTCTGTGTCGATTAAGCGATAACAGCTTAAGTCTGATTTCAAAGGTTTGAGAAATCTTTGTTCAAATTTTTCAATCGCCATACAAGTTATATGAAAGGGTCTCTTGTTTTTGTGCCATAACTTTGGTGAGGGTCATTG
Organism: Dichetophora obliterata; assembly: GCA_963920525.1. Lineage (NCBI taxonomy): Eukaryota > Metazoa > Arthropoda > Insecta > Diptera > Sciomyzidae > Dichetophora > Dichetophora obliterata. Next base: position 171,278,083 of record OY986435.1, on the reverse strand, counting down.
TAGATGCTCCAGATTTTTTGTATATAAAGCTATATGCGTGGAACACATCTATATCAATAACTCAATTCTGTTTTAAGTCGACTTGAGCGATTATTTCTAATGAACACAGATTTGTCGACAATTTTAAAACATGCAGACTTTTTAGTGTTATTTCAACCCCTTATCATGCAGCAACAAAAAAAAAGACAGAACGATACAAACAAAAGAGATCGAAAAATTAAGTGATAAAATTTTACGCGCTCAAAATAAGTACAATATGGAAAAATTTGTAAATAACTTCAAGCTAATTGGGGACAAGCAGCAACAGAAACGGCAAAGTGCAGCTGGAGCTTGAACTGAAATCGAACAAACTTTAAAAGTTCTAAAAATATTTATAAAGTTGCTATGGCCAACGACCGAGTTTCATGTTCTTGAATTTTACTTTCATTGAATAACTTTTTCAGGTCAGCAGTAATAGGAAAAAACAAAAAAGTGGTTATAAAGAAATGCATTGAATGAATAAAATTACCTCGATGGCGTCTTCCGATGGATTGACGATTTTAAGTAGACGCTTTGCGGTTTTTGATATCGGTACATCCTCGAACTGCACAATAGCTTTGGCTGAAAATGGAGCCATGATAACATCGGTCGGTTGGCGCGACTCCAGACGCTTTCTGTTAAAGTGGCGCGTTGGCGTGAGTATGACCTGACAATAAGGATTTTGCAAAATAGATTTGCACATTAAATTTTAATTAAATATATAATTTTACCTCGAATGCACTCATTTTTGCAGGCCAATGAATATGATTTTATTATATTTCAAATGGCACTTTTATTTTTAAGCAAATACTCTTTTATAAATAAACAATATGACAACATATATACATTTACGCACGTACAGCACACAAGAAACAAATAATTTAAGTTATTTTTGTAAATTTTTCACAAATTGAGACAATTAAATACAAAAATCAAAATGACGCCAGAAGCGGTAACCGTTTGTTTTCGATTTTTCGTAGCTAAATGGACAGCTGTCAAAATCTTTTCACTTGACATGGCTACCAACCTCAAAAACATAACCGGCCTTCAATGATGGTTCTTGTATGGCATAAACAAGCATAGTTTATTTAATGCTCTACTTCCTCAACTGTGAGCCAGTGATGTGATTTTCATTTTGCTATAAATCCCAAATGCATGTACAAAAATCCTTTTTTTTGTGACTTAATACCTTTCAAAATATTCTAAGATCTCGCGAAAAATTCCTCCAATTTCAATGTCAGAATAAACAATATAAGTAATATTTGTTTCTTTATATGCTTGATTTTATAATAAACACTTAGTGAAATAAAAATCTTATTTATTGCTTAAAAAATTCATTGTTGAGTTCATTACATTATTGAGATAAATAAAGTAACTTAAACCATAATGATATACAATACAAAAATAGATGCGTCGTTGGACACACGAGAGAAGCGAAGCTTTTTCACAGTTTCATAGATTTGGTTATTTATTAGTTTTTATAATAAAATAATTTTAAATTCAAAAATTTAAAATAACATCAAATTAATTAAAAAAACACAAGTTATAATCACACCAGTAAATTTTATTACATATTAATATTATTTTATTTTTTTATATATTACATCCATTTTGAATTATTTTTGTAAATGTTTTTAATTATTATCGAATTTTATTAATAAAATTTAGAGGTTTATGATAACTTAAAAAGCAAACGTATGGTATGGATAAGATGTCGGCGATATATATTAAAAAAAAACTGCATCAATAGTTGTTCCTTAGTGTTGTACAAATATTTGGAACGCTTAATATTTGTAAATTAAATTTATCAAAAAGGAATTGTTGAAGTGCCTTTGAGGATTCATGTCTAAAATCGCAATTAAAATCTCCACCAAAAACAATTGGCATTTTGTGATAATTTTTACCCAGTTCAATGGAACCTGCTTCTGCAGAACATACTTCTCCATTTTTGAAATATCAGCTAAAAAATTTTGTAGCTAAAGTCTGTTTAAATATATTGAAATATCCCCCAGCGACTGTATTGTACTTATCTTAATTATAATTACGATAAATTGCAACTCCTCCAGAACGACAACTATTTTTCTGAAATGAAGACAAGCAAAATAAGTGATATCGATACATTCATAATTTTGCATTTTTGTTTCTGATAGCAATATAATGTCACAGATTTGAGTTATAGAATCGGTAAGATCTTGAGAATGCGCATGGAGACTCTGACAATTTAAAGTCATTGCAGAAAAGAACTGTTTGCTCTCTATCAAATTTTTTATAGTAATACATTTAGTTTCCAATTTGTTAAGAGAAAAACTTTAAAATTCTCGAATTAAATCAACATTAGAAAAATCATTTCGCCTTGCATGATGAAATATAAATTGTTGAGGATTGTCATCAGAGGTTGTGATAAAAAGTCCGTCAATACTAGTAACACGAGATAAAGCGACGTAGAGTAATTGCAAGGAATGCTTATTGTCATATTCGTAAACAATCTGCGAATGATCCACCCTGTGACTTATGAATAGTTACAGCCATTGCAGGAATTAATGGAAAATGATTTCTTGTAACTGTGACTGTTTTATTTTTATTAAGAAGTATGCTACTGTTTTTTCGTAGAATTGGCACAGCTCTTCTTCCAACTTGAATCGATTGAGCGTCAGCAGAAGCTTTCATTCTTGTTTTCTGACCAATTTTAAACTCATCGAATTTCAGCCAAACTTTTTTAGCCTGGTCATTCTGGTCAATTTCAGTGTGCACTAGTTTTTGTTTAAATGCTTGTAATTGTTCATTATTTTTATTGCGTTCTATTGCGCGTAAAATAAAACTATTAAATAAATCTACAGAAGCATTACTAAAAAATAATCTTATTCCATTTGGACACAGGCGGCTGGCAGTTTTCTTCGTAAAAAATCTACTCTATTAAATGTAACTCGTTTTGCTCAAGTTTTTTACCATCACCAATCTTCTTTAGCAATGACGAAAACTGTTTATTACTTTGCCGCATAACTTGTGTTAATTCATAAAATTTAAGTTCCAGCAGTTCTTAAAGTTAGTTAGGGAATAGACTTTTCTCATCAACAAAAGAAAACACGTACTTAGCGATTTTAACGACAATGGTGGTAAGTAGAATCACAGAGTAATAATAACCAGAGGTCTCAAAACAATCCACCTCACATTTGGAACTTAAGTATAGTTCCTGAGTATCAGGTGGAACTTTTGGCAATGAAATCTAGCTCTGCTAGCGTTAACTCGTTGCTCTGTTGACGCTACCTCTGTGTGACGATATGTAGAATAAGGAGCATGTGAAAGAAGAACACGCAACAGTGCAATCGCCTAAAAGCGTTTGATAAAGCGAGAAAGAAATGTTGCCGCTTCTTTTTTCTTCATTTAAAATTATATGAATGAAATTCAATTGAATTGTAGATGTAGCTGAAATAAAATAAATTTGGAAGTTTCCATATTTTTCATATTTTTTGTTTGTTTGCTTTGTTTGGGCTCTGAGGAAAGTCTTATGCCTGATTTCAACATCTTGATACTAGGCAAACAGAAAACATGAAGCAAGTTCCAGCTTATTTTGAAACTCGGATTTCTTTCATCCGCTCTTATGCTAGCAAAGAAAATTGCATGTGACAAAGGGAGCAAGGAATAGGTTTGTTTTGTTTAAGTTGTTGTTTTTTTTCTTCCTAATGTCGTGGTTATGCTAGCCAAACCATGGTAGAATAACCAGGTAGATGCACTAGAAATACGCTCTCTCCGACAACAAAACAATAACAAAGGCGTAATTATAATGTCAAAATGAGCTGCTTTGAAAATGATATCAATTTTGACTTTTTTATTGGATGATTATCAATTATAATCAATTCTTAATTATAAAATATATAATTATTTTTTGCACTGCACAGCTGTTACTCCGATTAGCAACTAACCTCAACTTGCCATTAACTTAACCGGCACTTAAGACCTAACCGAACATTGAGAAAATGCTTTCTTGCTAACAGCCGGTCAAAGTTCCGATTAGTGCCTAACCGGACATTAGGGGTGTTCACATTTCAAACCGCTCATCAAATCGTTTGTCAAATACAATAGAACAACATGAAAAATCCATGGAATTCCCACGTTGTTCTATTGGATTTGACAAACGATTTGATGAGTGTGCACAGGGCAATTAGGGCTGTTCACATTTCAAACCGCTCATCAAATCGTTTGTCAAATCCAATAGAACAACGTGGGAATTCCATGAAAATTTCACGTTGTTCTATTGTATTTGACAAAAGGGCTGTTCACATTTCAAACCGCTCATCAAATCGTTTGTCAAATCCAATAGAACAACGTGGGAATTCCATGAAAATATCACGTTGTTCTATTGTATTTGACAAACGATTTGATGAGCGATTTGAAATGTGAACAGCCCTAAACGATTTGATGAGCGATTTGAAATGTGAACAGCCCTATTGAGAAAACGGCCTTTTATTTTAATTTTAATGTAGTAATTTCGCATGTTACTTATTGCCGAACGGATCGAATTAAAAACGTAGCTGAAATTTTAAGGACAATTAATTTAATTAATTTTTTCAAAGTCCCAGCAAGTTATTAATTACATTTTAAACATTACAATTTGAAAATTACACAGAGCACAATTACTTGCAACACAATACACATAATTATTTTAAGATTGTTTCTTGAATTTAGCACATCCGTTTCCATTCCGGTGGACTTAAACGTAAATGGGGGGGTGCGATAAAACCATGCGAGATAACGCCATATGGCTTTATCTCCCATCGCATTGAGAGATAAAGCCATATGGCGTTATCTCCCATCGTATTGAGAGATAATGACATATTTTATTTTTGGCAATTGAGAGACAAAACCATATGGCGTTATCTCTCAATTCATTGCTGTTCCATTGTTATTGTTGATTTGATTGTTATTCATTATATTTATCCTTTTACAGAATTTTTACACCTCAATTAGAACATTCTGTAAAAGGGAAAATCATTAGCTTTTGTTTTTTCAGTGAAAACTAAGGATTTTCTCAATGAAACGTTTGAGGTTTTCTTTTACAGAGAAATTTGTTATTAGATTGGCTCTCAGATTCTCGGCTATAAGAAACATTACCAAAATAAACCTTTTAAAATAAAATATCAAATGAGATATAAAGCCATGTGAGATAACGCCATATGGCCCTATCGCTCTTTGTGATGGGAAATAAAGCCATACAGAAATTTTGACAAAAAGATGGCTTTATCACTCTTCGAATTGAGTTATAAAGCCATATGGCGTTATCTCGCATGGCTTTATCGCACCCCCCCAACGTAGGGGGGTGCGATAAAACCATGCGAGATAACGCCATATGGCTTTATCTCCCATCGCATTGAGAGATAAAGCCATATGGCGTTATCTCCCATCGTATTGAGAGATAATGACATATTTTATTTTTGGCAATTGAGAGACAAAACCATATGGCGTTATCTCTCAATTCATTGCTGTTGCATTGTTATTGTTGATTTGATTGTTATTCATTATATTCCGTAACTCTGCTTATGAATGTCATATTGTATCCACGTGTTTTGTGATTAAAATGGAAAATAGTGAAATACTTTGTGAATATAAATTAATTCCGGGTTTCAGAAAAAATAATAACAATTCTTTTTTTTTTGTCAGTGAAATATAATTAGCTATTTATCCTTTTACAGAATTTTTACACCTCAATTAGAACATTCTGTAAAAGGGAAAATCATTAGCTTTTGTTTTTTCAGTGAAAACTAAGGATTTTCTCAATGAAACGTTTGAGGTTTTCTTTTACAGAGAAAATTGTTATTAGATTGGCTCTCAGATTCTCGGCTATAAGAAACATTACCAAAATAAACCTTTTAAAATAAAATATCAAATGAGATATAAAGCCATGTGAGATAACGCCATATGGCCTTATCGCTCTTTGTGATGGGAAATAAAGCCATACAGAAATTTTGACAAAAAGATGGCTTTATCACTCTTCGAATTGAGTTATAAAGCCATATGGCGTTATCTCGCATGGCTTTATCGCACCCCCCCAGTTTAAAGAAGCCGTACATAGCTTTACAAATAAATTGGTTACTGAACAATCGAAATAAGTAGTCGAATGAAAATTATATTAAAAGTAAACTTTCATTTGCTTCATTTAAGGCAAAACTACAATTAGTTATATATTATATCTTTAAACACGGCTCATTTTATAAAATTTTTAAGATTTTTGTTTAGTTTTTTTACACGTTCATAAATAAAATCTGGGTACTCAATTGATTTATACGGTTACAAGTAAATTATACATCCCTATGGCTGAAAGAATAAACATTAATTGTCAATAGTGACATTATAGTTAAGCCAATGTTTTGCTCTCTCGTTTTTTGCTCTCCGAATTGCATCTACCTGGTTATTCTGCCATGAGCCAAACATGATTGCCGAACATTTTTTGTTGTTATTGTTTCACGTATAAAATGAAGAAATGAACTTTTTCTCATATTCATTTTCTCGCTCTCGGACCGAACATTTTGATTGCTGATTGAAACGCCAAACATGCCGAACTTTCCAGTGTTGGCTGTAGTCATTTTGTATAATAGCATCAAAAAAGGAGGTAAAAGTATTAAAAAGTGAAGTTGATTGTGTCAGAGAAACAGCTAGCTAGCATGTCAGATATATGCAAACCATTTTGTTTAAGATATTATAATAAAAATTCAGAGTAAGTAATATCAGTTCGTATATTTTAATTCGTTAATTTTAAGTTCAAAAATGCAAATTAGGGTTGTGCTTTTTTGTGTTTTGACATACTATTACATATAATGCAACTGTGCCGCCAATCATAGCATAACCACCAAACAAACATTTCAGTGAAGAGAACAAATTAACAAAAATGAACACCGAACATGTTTGGCTAGCATAACCACGGCATAATAGAGTCTCAAAGCGATCGCAGTATTTGTTTTTGTTCTTGCTAGATTTGGGAGATAGGAAAAAAATGAATGAAATGAAGCAAGGTCATTGTTTGCACTTGCCAAAATGATATTTGTTTTAGATACAGATATTTTCCTGATTTTTATTTACATTTATTTAGCTCGTATTTTATTTTGACAAATTTAAATTAATTTATTATTCAATTTAAATTATTACACTTTACCAATTAATACTTTTTAGCTACTTTTATATAATTTTTGTTTTTACAATTATTTTTATTTATTTTTTATTTATTTTTATTATTACACTGAAATTATTTATTGTCCTTATGACCTTATAAATGAATATGAAAGAGTAGAGAAAATAGAAATTTTAAAAAATTTACAACTAAAGCAACTTTTATCCTATTTTTTAGCAAAAATTTAATATTTTAGAAATTTTTTGAAAACAATAGGGCTATTCCCGATTACGGGCAAATAGCGTGGCATCGTGGCATTTGCAAAATATGATGGCAAATATTTTCAACACAACAACAAAATGTACAGATTTGCATTTGCCCGACTGTGTCAAATTTGCAACACTAAAATCGTATTGCATACAGTCGAGCATGGGCAAAACTTATTTGCCAATCAATCAGCTGTCACATTTTAACCAAACGCCGCTAATAAAACAAAATTAATAGACTCTGATATGGAACTCACTTTGATAAATAATACACTTTGATAAATAATAATGAAAAACACCACAAATACTGTTCGTGTTGTTTTTTTTTTCCTCCAAAACAGCTGTGAGTTTTGTTTGCAACAGTGTTCTAAAAAGTGTGCTCACAGTTGATGGCAAATATTTGGTAGGGCATACATTTGCAAAGCTATTTGCCCGTAACTGGGAATAGCCCTAGTATAAAATATTCTATTGCCATGGTGAGGCAATGGTAAATCTTTTGTCATTTCTACAAATTCACTTAATCGAACACTTTCAGATAAAAAAAAATTGTTGAAAATCGATTTAAGAATGGCGATTAAAAATTAGCAATGTTTGCTTGCTAAGACAAAACTTTAAATATCAATCGGTTTTTTCTCATTCTGAGGCTTAAGAAAATGCTTTGTACTGATAAAATCTATAGTTTTCGAGATATCGCAATAACTTCGATATCATAATAACGGACATTTTTTATTTGTTTTTTACCCTTACAATATATTTTCGGAAAAGCTTTCGTTTACCGTTATTTTTATAAACCAACAACTTTTTATACAAATTCGTTGTACTAAGAAAATCTCTATTTTTCGAGATATAGCCAAAAGTTTGAATACATAAAAACGGAATTTTTTCAAAATTTAGGAATAATACATACACTGAAGCAAATATGTGTTGAACTCAAATAAAATACAGCTAGAAACAATTTAATTTAAGAAAAGCATAAATGTAAATCAACCTTTCATTTAGTTAAAATGAATTTTCTTTATAAATTCACAAGATTGCATTGGTACACTGAAACTTCCCTAATTCGAAGTGTCAAGGAACCAGAATTTAACTTCAAGTTATGGAAAATTCGAGTTACAGAATAAAATATTATGTAAATAATTTAATTTGTGTCTGCGAAGTTATTTCTTTCGAAAATGGTTGGTTATGGAATATCTTCAACTTCATCATCATCAGATTTATAACTTTCATATAGTCGTTAAGTCAATAAGCATCTTCTTCAATACTGTAAAATGAGCCACACTTACACAAAACATATACCAACAAGATACAATAACTTTTACATCTTTCGACGCAAGCTCACAAAGATGCCATGCAAATTTTTTAATGCGTGTAAGTAAGAGAAATTCGAGTTATGGAGATGAATATGCATGAAAGTCCTCCTAATACAAATGAGATTTCGATTCGACTTGAAGAAAAATTCGAGTTAGGAAAACTTGACCATTCTGTAAAATTTATTAAAACACTTTGAAGAAAATTAACTTCATGAGGTGGCGTTGTTTTTTTTTATAACAGAAAAGGTAAAAAATTTTCGTTTAATCGGAACAACTTTTGCTAGTAAATGCCATGTCATAGGAAAGCTTGTTAAAAATCAATTTTTAGTTTTTATTATTTTAACAACAAAACGAACTTTTGAGTAATTTTTGGATTAAATAAAATAATCATAAATTCACATTTTAATGGCTGTCCCTATAAATTTGGCAACATACTGTAAGTAAGAGGTAAGAAAACACGATAAAATTAAAAAATGGCATCGCAAAAAACGTTTTAATTTAATTGATTTTTATATGAGAACAATATTTTAAAATAACCTTTAAATATATTTGTTTCCAATATTAAAGTTTTTGTTTAAAATTATTTTTAAATAAATGTTTTTAATTTTAAAATTTTTACAATAAAAGAATATTTAAAAACATTTTTTTAAAAACAAAAATTATTTCTTTAAATTTAACTTAAAAAACATTTATGCTTTTCTTAAATTAAATTGTTTCTAGTTGTATTTTATTTGAGTTCAACACATATTTGCTTCAGTGTATGTATTATTCCTAAATTTTGAAAAAATTCCGTTTTTATGTATTCAAACTTTTGGCTATATCTCGAAAAATAGAGATTTTCTTAGTACAACGAATTTGTATAAAAAGTTGTTGGTTTATAAAAATAACGGTAAACGAAAGATTTTCCGAAAATATATTGTAAGGGTATATATAATAAGTTAGGGATTTGCCGAAGCAGACCACAGTGGGTCCCTTTTCGTCCCCCATTGGACAAAGGGTACTACTGCTCGGAGTACTCGTACGTGAGCATGCTCCTCGTGTAAGCATCCTTTGTCACCTCAAGCATATCCTTATAGGTTAGTTGACCAATCTCGGCTTCGCCAATAAATGGGCGTCCCAGAGTGGTCAATCTTATGCTTGCCAGCGCCGGACACTGGCACAGAATGTGTGCTGCTGTTTCCGGCTCCTCTAGGCATAACCTACACGCATCGTCCTCGGTCAGAGTCATCTTCCCGAGATGGTACATGAAGGGACCGTGTCATGTGACCAGTGCAGTAAGCCAGCTTAAAGTCCTTCGATTGTATCGGATAACTTTTGCTGCCTCACTATGAGATCACTTCACGGCCGCCTTTGATTGCCTGCAGTTAACAGCTTCTTCCCACCTTTTACTGTGTTCCGAGCCCGTCCATTATTTAATAAGGCCTGCCACCATATTTTTGCCTATGGCGATACGTGGTTCTGGTCCACAGAATTCTTCTGCTGATCCTGCTCTTGCTAAAGAATCAGCTTCTTCATTCTGTTCTATGCCAGGGTGTCCTCTCACCCACATAAGTGTGAGCTCATTCGTCTGGGCGCACCTATTGAGTTTTGTAAGACATTCTATGGCCAACCTGGAAGTGATGTCTGTCCGTTGCATACACCTAATCACAGACTGATTGTCGAGAGCGATGACAATTTTCTTGCCACTGATCCGGCCATCTATCAGGTGGTCCAGCGCATGCACTACGCCAAGCATTTCTGCCTGGTATACAGACACAAACCTCCCCAACCTCAGTACACAGGATAGGCTTAACTCTTTGGAGTACACGCCTGCCCCGGCCCGGCCATTCATCAGAGAGCCGTCTGTGAATATACTGATATCGCTACCAGCGATTTCTTCACAAACGGCTCCATTCGTTATAAGAGTTTTATAACATTTTTCTGTTATTTTTACTCTCTGCCTTCCATCCATAGGCATAAACGCCTCCCTGACATCTTTCTGTACAATATCAAGGATGCGAATATGACCATGCAGGGCCGTTGCCCCATGCCACGTAGCATTTCGCAACATCCTGAGGGCTGACAGCGCCGCTGTTTTCTTTATTTCTAAATCCAACGGCAGCATACCTAACAGAACCTCCATTGCGCTTGTTGGAGTGGTGCGTATTGCACCTGTTATTCCAACACACGCCAGCCGTTGGACTCTGTCCAGTCTCTTCTTAATGGTTTTTTGGCTGACTTTTGTCCACCAAATCACCGAAGCGTACGTGATGATAGGTCTAACCATCATAGTGTAAACCCATTTCATAGCCTCTGGGTTTAGCCCCCATTTGAGGCCACAAACGCGTCTGCACTGGAACAGAACCCTCTTGGCTCTTTGAATCCTATCTTCTACATGCTCGTTCCAGTTCAGTTTGCTATCAAGGGCTACCCCTAGATATTTAACTTTCGTGGACATGTTGATTTCAGCTCCAAAAAGTCTGAGTGGTTCTGTACTCAGGCCTACCCTCTTTCTAGTAAAGAGAATAATGTCTGACTTGCCTGCGTTTACGGTAAGGCCTTGTTCTCGACACCACTCCTCCACCATTCGGAGTGCTCCCTTCATGATGTCAGAGATGGTGTCAATGAACTTGCCGCGGACCACCAACGCAATGTCATCTGCATACCCTATCGTGTGTTTACGGTAAGGCCTTGTTCTCAACACCACTCCTCCACCATTCGGAGTGCTCCCTTCATGATGTCAGAGATGGTGTCAATGAACCTCTTTTGAAGGTGGTTGGTCTGGAGAGTCGTAGGGAAGATACGCTGAAGCTACCATACAAGCACCTGTACCATCCCCAATTCTCACAACGGTGAGATCCGGGGAACATAGGTGTGGCATATGTACCGCTAGTATACCATGTCTCACCAAGATACAAGTCCGTCGTCTGCCATCTGTTACTGGTTGGTACAGCGTGGCCTTTCGCTCTGAGAGACCTTTAATTCTATTGTGAAGAATCCAAGGTTCCTGAAGCATTGCTATGTCAATTCCATCCTCCTCCATGCAACGCATCATCATTGCTGATGCAGCCCTACTATGGTGTAGATTGAGTTGACACACAATGAGGTTTCCCTGGTACGGGTAAAAAATGGGTTTTCCTGGTATTGTAAGGGTAAAAAACAAATAAAAAATGTCCGTTATTATGATATCGAAGTTATTGCGATATCTCGAAAACTATAGATTTTATCAGTACAAAGCATTTTCTTAAGCCTCAGAATGAGAAAAAACCGATTGATATTTAAAGTTTTGTCTTAGCAAGCAAACATTGCTAATTTTTAATCGCCATTCTTAAATCGATTTTCAACAATTTTTTTTTATCTGAAAGTGTTCGATTAAGTGAATTTGTAGAAATGACAAAAGATTTACTATTGCCTCACCATGGCAATAGAATATTTTATACTGTTTTCAAAAATATTTAAATTTTTGCTAAAAAATAGGGTAAAAGATGCTTTAGTTGTAAATTTTTTAAAATTTCTATTTTCACTACTCTTTCATATTCATTTATAAGGTCATAAGGACAATAAATAATTTCAGTGTAATAATAAAAATAAATAAAAAATAAATAAAAATAATTGTAAAAACAAAAATTATATAAAAGTAGCTAAAAAGTATTAATTGGTAAAGTGTAATAATTTAAATTGAATAATAAATTAATTTAAATTTGTCAAAATAAAATACGAGCTAAATAAATGTAAATAAAAATCAGGAAAATATCTGCATCTAAAACAAATATCATTTTGACAAGTGCAAACAATGACCTTGCTTCATTTCATTCATTTTTTTCCTATCTCCCAAATCTAGCAAGAACAAAAACAAATACTGCGATCGCTTTGAAACTCTATTATGCCGTGGTTATGCTAGCCAAACATGTTCGGTGTTCATTTTTGTTAATTTGTTCTCTTCACTGAAATGTTTGTTTGGTGGTTATGCTATGATTGGCGGCACAGTTGCATTATATGTAATAGTATGTCAAAACACAAAAAAGCACAACCCTAATTTGCATTTTTGTACTTAAAATTAACGAATTAAAATATACGAACTGATATTACTTACTCTGAATTTTTATTATAATATCTTAAACAAAATGGTTTGCATATATCTGACATGCTAGCTAGCTGTTTATGTTAAGGGTTACTTGAAGACACAATCAACTTCACTTTTTAATACTTTTACCTCCTTTTTTGATGCTATTATACAAAATGACTACAGCCAACACTGGAAAGTTCGGCATGTTTGACGTTTCAATCAGCAATCAAAATGTTCGGTCCGAGAGCGAGAAAATGAATATGAGAAAAAGTTCATTTCTTCATTTTATACGTGAAACAATAACAACAAAAAATGTTCGGATCATGTTTGGCTAGCATAACTACGACATTAGGGCTGTTCACATTTCAAATCGCTCATCAAATCGTTTGTCAAATCCAATAGAACAACGTGGGAATTCCATGAAAATTTCACGTTGTTCTATTGTATTTGACAAACGATTTGATGAGCGATTTGAAATGTGAACAGCCCTATTAGGAAGAAAAAAACAACAACTTAAGGGGTGTTCACATTTCAAACCGCTCATCAAATCGTTTGTCAAATCCAATAGAACAACGTGGGAATTTCATGAAAATTTCACGTTGTTCTATTGTATTTGACAAACGATTTGATGAGCGATTTGAAATGTGAACAGCCCTTTAAACAAAACAAACCTATTCCTTGCTCCCTTTGTCACATGCAATTTTCTTTGCTAGCATAAGAGCGGATGAAAGAAATCCGAGTTTCAAAATAAGCTGGAACTTGCTTCATGTTTTCTGTTTGCCTAGTATCAAGATGTTGAAATCAGGCATAAGACTTTCCTCAGAGCCCAAACAAAGCAAACAAACAAAAAATATGAAAAATATGGAAACTTCCAAATTTATTTTATTTCAGCTACATCTACAATTCAATTGAATTTCATTCATATAATTTTAAATGAAGAAAAAAGAAGCGGCAACATTTCTTTCTCGCTTTATCAAACGCTTTTAGGCGATTGCACTGTTGCGTGTTCTTCTTTCACATGCTCCTTATTCTACATATCGTCACACAGAGGTAGCGTCAACAGAGCAACGAGTTAACGCTAGCAGAGCTAGATTTCATTGCCAAAAGTTCCACCTGATACTCAGGAACTATACTTAAGTTCCAAATGTGAGGTGGATTGTTTTGAGACCTCTGGTTATTATTACTCTGTGGCATGGCAGAATTAGAGAAGGTATATGCATTTCAGACTGTGCTCTCTTTCTCATAAGGGCTGTTCACATTTCAAACCGCTCGTCAAATCGTTTGTCAAATCCAATAGAACAACGTGGGAATTCCATGAAAATTTCACGTTGTTCTATTGTATTTGACAAACGATTTGATGAGCGATTTGAAATGTGAACAGCCCTATAGCCAGAATTGTCAAACTCATGCATTTTGCTATTCTTGCCTATTTTCGCTTTCTTATCGCATTCTCATCGTTTTCAGATTTTGTATGAGCTGTCAACTTCGTTTTGACAGTTGCGGCAGTCTGCCTCTCCAAAATGCATATACCTTCTCTAATTCTGCCATGCTCTGTGGTCTTGCCAAAGCCATGGTAGAAGAATACAGGTATATGCACCAGATGAGAGCATACTGCCGGAATTGTCAAAACGAAGCAAAACATTTTCTTTATTTTCTTTTGTTTCCATTCGCCACACAGCTAAATTTGACAGACATGGCAGTATGGAAAGAGAGCACAGTCAGCGCTGCATATACCTCTATCCTTCTACCATGGCCCATGATACAATTATTTGACAAGGTAGCCGTGACAGTTTTTTGGCGATTGGTAGTTGTCAAAAACAGCTAAAGAATGTTGTAGTTTGCTGCTGTTGACTAGCTATGTGATTATTTTTAACTTACCTTTGATGCATTAAATTTATTCGCGAAATTGATTGAAATGTTTTTAGTTTGTTGCGGTTGACTAGCTATGCTTAATTCGTCGCTTATTTTTTCACTTTTCTTTGATTAATTGCATAAACAGCTAATTTTTACAACTACCCATCGCCGCTCATGAGAAAAAAGCCAGTCTACGCGGCTACCTTGTCAAATAATTGTATCATGCCATGGCCAATTATTCTGCCATGGTTCGCTGCCGTTCTTTTGCTACGACGAATAATCTGCAGTTAATATTGGCCGCATTCCAGCCGAAAAAGTGCTCAGGTAGCGAAATAGCATAAAGCAGAGACCGTACTAAGTATGCATTTTATAATAACAAGTAAAAAATAATAATTATCTTGTGACTTTTAAAATTTTTAGCAAAAAAAAAATAATTATTTCTGCTTTTTATTTTTTTAAGGCAAAAATAAAAATCAAAATGCTCGATATTTTTTGGTCACAAAATAACTGGTATGTTTTGATTTTTATTTTTTAAAGCAAAAATAATAAAGTAAAGTTTGCCCGATATTTTTTTGGTCACAAAATAACTGGAAAGTTTTGATTTTTACTGGTCCGATCGTCATTAAATTTTCACAATAGGATATTCTTACGAAATAATAAATTCTTGACTATATAAAGTTGTGAGTGGACAAAGGGGCGTGGCCTCGCCCATATAACCCAAAATTTAAAATCGTCATATCTTGGGCATTTTTTGACCAACGGCGGCAGTTTTTGCTATATATGGTATTGGCATGAATAGAAATACGTACCAAAAGAAAAGTGGGTGGAGCACGCTCCTTTGTTTGCGATATTTATTTATTTTATTTATTTATTTAATATTATTACTTACAACAATAAATTATTATAACTAATATGTACAGCGAGTACTAGCTGCCAGGGCTTTCGACTCGGTAAAAATAAAAGTGAGTTATCTTATATAAGCTATATATCTAAAATAAGATTGCAGTTTTTAAAATAGGTTTCAATAGCATAAATGTTGGGAATTGTAATAGATTTTAAAAATTCCGTAGGAATTGTGTCTTTAAAAGTATCATGCGCTGCTGGGTAAATTGGTTACAATCGTTAAGAATATGTTCAATAGTTGGTGGTCCATTGCAAAATCTGCAGTTCGTTAAAGGGTTGCCATTTAAAAGATGTTCATGAGTGAATTTAGTATGTCCAACTCGAAGTCGGACAAACAGTCTGGTTTGTTGTCGGGAACATGCCACAGGATAAATTGCTTTAGCTCGGTCAGTATTGAAGTTTTTGTACCGGTGATTGTAGATGGCCCACTCCTCCAAGCGATTTTCGTAAAGGTGTTTCTTAATGAATTTTGCCAAGTCTTTATTTTCGGATGTGCTTACAGTTGTGCATGGTGATTTTGCAGCGTTTTTTGCTTCTTGGTCTGCATTTTCATTTCCTGTTATGCACGAGTGGCCAGGAATCCACATTAGTTGGAGTTTCTTCGGATGTTTGATGTAGAAATCACGAATATTGCATATAGTTTCGTTATTATTGTTGATGTTCAGGATGCCGTCTATTGTGGACTTGCTATCAGAACAAATGACAAATTTCCCTTTATTACGGACGCAATAATCGATGGCAGTTTGTATTGCCAGCGCTTCGGCGGTAAAGGCTGAAGCATAATCTGGAAGTAATCCTTTAGCAATTAAGTTTCCATTTTGATGCACGACTGCAAACGAAGTTCCATCGCCGGATTTCGAGCCATCAGTAAACACTAGTGTATAGCCTTTTGTTTTTAACTGGCTTTCTTCGTCAGCAAAAAGTTGTCGATAGATAGCTGGACTTGTAGTAGATTTTGGATAACCTACTAACTTTAGTATGAAAGATGATTGGCTAAGCCGCCAAGGGGCTCTCTATTATGTTTTATAATGCGAGGTTTAATGTCTAATTGCATGGTCTTTAAACCTTCGATGCAGTGCCGAATGGTCGATTTTATTTTGTAGGTTTTTTGGTGCGCTAAAGCCCTGATTACATCTTGGTGTAGAATAGCGTTGTTGCAGTTGAACAGCTTTGGTATAAGAAGGTATGTTGTCCTTACAATTCGTTCCGGTATTGTTGGTAGGCCAGCCTCAGCCAAGATATTTTTGATTGGTGTTGTTGGAAATGCGCTGATGCTTCTCCGTACTGCTGTGTGATACGGTGCGTACAGGCGTCGTATGTGACTCTGTGCACACCAACCGAATATTGGTAGTGCGTAATCAATTTTTGATAGTAATAAAGATCTAGTTAGATTTACCAGTGTATTTATATGTATCAATGAATGTTTTGAAGATAAATATTTTATGATATTGAGTCTGGCAGCTAGTTTTGTTCTAAGATCAAGACTTTGTTGTTTATAAGTAAGCTTACTGTCAAAAATAATTCCTAAAATTCTTAAATAATTAACAAATTCGATGATAACATTGTTATAATAATATAAATTTTGAACAATTTATTTTTTTGCAAATATGTAAGACTTTACATTTATCGATTGAAAGAACAGCTCCTGAAAGCTGTCCCCATTCTTTAATTTTATTTAGTATATTCGTAAAGGTGCTTCTCACCGAAATATTACATGTAGTTTTTGAAAAAATAATTGCGTCATCAGCGTAAATTGCATGATCGATACTTTTATAGTTAGATAGAACTCTTCTCAGTTGGTCGAAAGCGATAACAAAGAGAATAACTGATAATGGTGATCTCTGTGGGATCCCATTGTGAAGTGGGAATGTATCAGATAATTGATTATTTATCCTAACTCGAAACTTACGATTGGTCAGGAAGGCCTTCACGAAGTTAAAGATCTTCGGACCAACTTTCCAAGCTTGGAGTTGTCCCAAAACTACATGCACTCCTATGCGGTCAAAAGCTCTTTCAAAATCAGTCGCCAGAATGGAGACATGATTTTTATTTGAAAGAGCATTCGACACGCAGTGCTGGAGATGCAATAACACGTCTAAAGTGCTTTGTTTGCGTTTAAATGCTACTTGATTTGCACTGATAAGGCTGTTTTTGTTTAGGTACCAAGAAATTCTTTTAGCAATTATTTTTTCAAGAAGTTTTCCCATACAAGGTAAAAGTGAAATTGGGCGATAACAACTAATATCCGAAGCTGGTTTGTTCGGTTTGGGAATCGGTACAATCTCAGCTGCTCGCCAAGACTGGGGGTAAATTCCCTAATCAAAAATATTATTATACAATGCGAGCAGTCTGTCTTTTGCGGAACTCGGCAAGTTTTTAAGCATTGGGTATGATATTCTGTCAAAGCCGGGAGTTTTTCCTTTGGCAAGATGCAAAGAATTTTCGAGTTCAATCATCGATATTTTGGTGTCAATTTGCTTAGCTGCCGCCGAAAGTCTGCTTAAATTGTATACATTTTGCAAAATATAATTTTTATTGAAGGCAAATTCTTGAGAAAAATTTTGATCCTCAGAGTAGAGGGACCAAAACCTTCCAAAAGCGTTACCTATGTCCAAGGAAGATGTTAACTGGGAATTGTTAAGATTTATAACTCTAATATTAGTATTGCAATTGTTTCCTGTTAACGTTTTTATGTCGGACCAAATTTTTTTTATGCTTGAATTGGGATTGATGTTTTTTGTAAACTGTTCAAAACTATAGTATTTTGCTGTTTTTAAAGCTTTTTTAAAAGCAGAATTTGATTTTTTATACCGTATTAGGTTCTGAGTGCTTTGAACACGTTTATAATTTTGCCAATGGAGTTGTTTTAATTTTCTTATTTCTCCAATCTCTGTGGACCACCAAGGAACGGTTGATTTGACAAAAGTATTTCTGGTTTGTGGAATAGCTATGTTAGCTGCCGATTTAATTAATCTATTAAGCTGAGCTGCTTCTTTATTTACATTGCAAGTTGGTGATATATTATTATTATTATTGTAAAATTGTTGGAATTTAGGCCAATTGGCGAGATCAGTTTTAAATTTGGGTTTAGTCTTAATTTTCTCAAAACTTAGGTTTGTTAATACTTCCGTAACTATTGGGAAATGGTCGCTTCCGTGGAGGTCGTTTAATCTTACCCAATTGCATTTAGGTGCAAGATGGGCAGAACACATTGTCAAATCGACATGTGTGAATGTCTTATGAGTTGAAAAGTGAGTTTAACTACCGTCGTTTAATATAATAAGATTTTCTGCAAGGATGACGTCTTCTAAAATATTTCCTTTGTCGTTACATTCTTTTGATCCCCAAATAGGGCTCCAAGAATTAAAATCGCCTAGGAGAATAAAAGGTGTATTAATTTGACTTATAATTAAAGAGATGTCATGCGAAGAGAAAGATTGTGAAGGTGGAATATATAAATTTATTATGGTAAATGTGAAACCAATGTTTATCTCTAAAGCCAACACTGATATGTTTGAAGTGACTGAAACACACTTATGGGGAATATGCTTTTTTATCAGTATTCCAGTTCCCTGTTTTGATGAAGCATTAATAGGCAAATTGTGGAAAAAACCTATGTAGTTCTTTGGAGTTATTGCGTTTTGGTTATTACAAGAAAAATGAGTTTCTTGTATAGCAAAAAAGTCGGGTTGTGTATCTTTTATAAGAAGTAACATTTCATGATAATTATTAAGGAAACCATTCATGTTCCATTGAACAATTTTAAACTTCATAATGATATAAAAAAAGGGGTATTTTGATATTATTAAATGTTGTCGCCTTCCATTAAGAGTTCGTCGTATATTAAGTCATGAGCAGAATTTGAGTATTGATTTAAGATCGAGTCGACTGAGCTAACATTGCTGTATGACTCAGCGAGCTGAGAAACAATATCGCTAGTGGAAGAGTTATAAGAGAAAGTGGAAGTTGTGGTTGGATTGTAATCGCTATTTTTTCGGATTATGGTGTGTGGAATTTGTTGGAGTAGTTTGGGTAGAAGGGGAGATTGTTGCAGAAGAAGATGGGTTAGAGGAAGGAGAAAGAGATGATTTTTGGACTGCTGAAGAGTGAGTGGCAGAAAGTGCCTCTGTGTTTGCTAAATTATTACTGTTGTTGCTAACATTTGGGTTTTTATTGATATTTGTTTCTTGTGTTTTTTTTTCGCTTGTAATATTTGTTTGTTTTGTTATTTTAGTATTTGATTTAATGTTGTTTGAATTTACAGTTTTTGATTTGGCTACCTCTGCGTAGCTTTCAGTAGCGGAATCGCTTCCGTTGTTTTGTTGTTGTGTGGTTGTGTTTTGTTCTATATTTCTTTCGTAAATTGTATTAGCAGCGCGCATTGAGCACTTGTTTTTAGTTTTAATTTCTAGAACTGCTTTGTGTTCAATAAATTTTTTGCATTCTTTGGAGGATGCGGGATGTTCTAAAGAACAATTGGCACAGAAAGTACGAGTACAATCTTGCGGGGCGTGGGGAGGAAAATTGCAGTTGACAGATGCTGGGGACTTGGTGCATCTTTTGGCGGTGTGTCCAAGAATTTGACACGTTTTGCAGCGCATAGGGTTAGGAAAATATTCTTTTACAAAAACTGAGTGCCATGAGACATCGATCTTTTTGGGTGCTAGGAATAAGTCAAAAGTTAATAGAATCACGCCACTTGGGACTGGTTTGCCTTCAAGAAACTTATTAAATTTGTAGACTGAAACAACTCCCTGGGATTTTAATTCGCTGACGATTTCTTCATATGACACTTTGTTAAGATAAGGTGCATAAATTGTGCCCTTATAGTAGTTTAGTGACGTATGCATGGCGCATTTAATGGGACCAATACTATTAAGATGTTTCGCTAATAAGAATTTTTCGGCGGTGGCTAAATCTTGGACGAGTAAGAGCAGATTTCCATCGCGTAAGACTGAAATGGAAACTATATTCTTAGTTATCATTTGAAGAGCTTTGTGGACAGCGAAACAAGAAAAATCTGATAAGGTTTTTTGTTCATCAAGCGAGGCAACAGTTATAAATTTATGATTGGGAAGTACCACTGCTGGGAGTTCAGGATAAACCTCTTCATTGTTTTTATTTTTATTTGGTTTTTTCCTTTTTGCTTGGGGACATCTGTCTGCCAAAATGGCAAATCGATTGTCCCCCACAAGCGGGGGTGGCCCGGGGGCCATAATTAATAGTTTTTAAGAAGCTAAACTCAAAAAAAAAAATTGTCACTGTAAACAACAACAAATTACTATATATTCGTTTGAATTATAGACACGATGATCGCGACGAATGCGAAAAGAAAACACAAGACTAAGGAAAAGAGAACCTATCG
Organism: Dichetophora obliterata; assembly: GCA_963920525.1. Taxonomy (NCBI): domain Eukaryota; kingdom Metazoa; phylum Arthropoda; class Insecta; order Diptera; family Sciomyzidae; genus Dichetophora; species Dichetophora obliterata. Next base: position 171,257,223 of record OY986435.1, on the reverse strand, counting down.
CAGCGAGTGTTAGTCGGTGACTGTGTTTGCGATATATTGGAGGCTGGACCTGTTAACCGATCTTAAATTTTCACAGCGTGCAGCTTTGGCTCAGGAATACTTATAACATGATAATATTTTTCGACCATGCACACTTCTGCACTAACTTTTTCTTCTCTAGCCCCATTCTCTTTCTCCCACAACTGTCTGCAAAGCAGCTGATTTTGTAATTGCTGCTTTTTGATTGTTCTAAAAATAAAAAGGGGAGCATGAAGCAAATTACATGCGGTTCAGTGCTGAATTCGAATTGGTTTACAACAAAAAAGGGGAGAAGCATTGCAATAATTAAATTAAAATTAAATAAATAAATTTTTGTAAATATATAAATACTTTTAATTTTATTTTATAATGAGGAGGTAGCGAAGCACACCGGGTTCAGCTAGTAATTAATAATTATCTATTTTCACTTCACAGCACAACTTCAGCAACAGTTAACAATTTGCAGCAACGTTTTTTTAGCTGTCAAAATGAAAGGAGCATAAGTAGCTCAACTAAAGTAGCATACCATTTTTTCGATACCTAACTGTGCGTTTAGACCGCCTGAACGAACGAAAGAAACCTTGTTCGTTCGCTCGGTTTAAACACTTTGCCCGAACGAACAGTGTTTGCTATAAATTTATCGCGAACAATGTTTGCCCGGTGTAAACAGTAAATTAGGGCGAACGAACGAAGATTCCTTCGTTCGCTCTGATCGAACAAGCTTCGATCTTTTTGGGCGAATCCGGTGTTGCGCTGTGTTTAAAGACAGAAACGTAGCAAAGAGGAGTAGCCTTAGAGAATAATTTATGAAAAGTACTAAAATATGTAGTAATTTAGTTTTATGTTTTTACAAGTGTTCTGTTAACTTTCGCTGCAATATGATTGTGTTGTGTAAAGGGCCAAATGAAGTTTTTAAGCGGAAAACCCTATATTTTATTTATTTGAGGCGACTGTTTATTTGAGGTCATTTTTTTTTAAATAACTATATAACTTTTAATAAAAATTTTGAGTTTATGGATAGAAAATATTATTAAATATATAGCAGGAGTCCGCAATAGAGCTCGTTCAAATAAAAAAAATATATTTTAGGTTCTCCTGAAACTTTTTGAGTTTTTAATCGAAGATTTTAGAAAAATGTGGATATTAACCAAAATGGTAGTTGAAAATTCGATTTGTGACTAAAAGCAATTCTTTAAAGTTATAACATAAAAAGGATTTCTCTAAAATAAAAATCGAACGACTGAAAGTATCAATTGTATTTGCTTAATAAGTGCATACAATTTGGGAACAATTTTTATTTAATTGACTTAAAATTTACGAAATTTATTGACACACGAAAAATGTGAAAACATTCAATTTTTGTTTGTCGAAAAACTTAAATGGGCCCTTAAGTTAAACACACGTCTTTTCTATAATAACTAATACGAGTAATATATTGTTATGGAGTGGCAAACCATTTGTTGTTGAGAAACGGGGTATAAGTTTTAGTACTAATATAAAAATAAGGAGTTATCAACCCTGCATTTATTGATGTTCGGCCTAATGCACAAATTGCTGTTTACACCGCCTGAACGAACAAGATGGCGGCCAATGTTTGTTCGCGAATGATGTTCGTGCGGTCTAAACAGTACTCCGAACGAAGAATTTATTGCAATAAATTGTTCGCGATAAATTTTTCGTTCGTTCAGGCGGTCTAAACCCACAGTAAGATGGCGACCGATCGGGGAACATGTTGTTTGAGCACATTATGATACATACCATTTAGCCCGAAAGTTGTGGAGTAGCTACGTAGCAAATTTTCGGCTGAATGGGGCCAATGATCCTTATGTATGGATGCACCCATAATTCTATTCTATTTTGACGTTGAGTTCTTTTCGTATAAAAATATGAAATAACATCTTCATCACTCGAATCGCTTTAACTACTTTAATTTTTTGTTTGTATTTAATATACAGCGTTGCGTAAAATAATAGCAACAAAATCAGTTTGCTGCTAAAAAATCCTGCATCTTTTTTAATATTGGGGACACACAAAAATGATTATAGCAACTAAGCATATATTCATACATCATATTTAAAACAAATCATATTCCAATTTGGTTTTGTTTTCTTTATTAAATTTAAAATTAATGTGACTACATTCAATTTGTCTGAGAGCAAAACAAAAGCAACAAAACCTGAAAAATGTAAAAAGAGAACAGAAGTTCCAAGAACTATCTGTAAAAGTTCCGTTATTGTAAAGCACGTTTTGTTTGTGAGTCATAAACATTTAAGATTAGTTTTGTTTTTGCGCTAGTTGTGACGTTGACTGTTCCATTTATAATGGCAGGTTATAAATACCGTGATGCTCTAAAATTAACAATTATTTCAGAATATAAAATAGAAAATTCGCAAATATCTAACGCGAAACAGTTTGATTTTAATCGGTATTGACCAATAGTTTGCAGATTAATAAAGAAGTATAACATCACAAAGGACGTAACAACGGTACATTGAAGAGAGCAACAGCGGAAGACATCGCTGCGTGATAACAGGAATATTTGTGGCGTGTTCAAATGAAATCCATTTGCCACATCCAAAGAAGTTGTTCGGTGGTATTATGGCCTGGACTTGTTTTTCCTATAATGAAATTGAACTATTTAAAAAAAAACATTTTAGAAAGCAATATGCGACCACATGCAGAGTGGAATATGCCGCTTCAGTGAACATTTCAGCGCGACAACGACCCGAAGCACACTTCAAAGCTCATCACAGATTACATTAGAAGCAATGGGAGTCAAGCAAGTTGATTGGCCGGAAAAATCACAATGACTTGAATCCCATCGAAAATCTTTTTGGGATTTTGAAGGTAAAACTTTCTGGTCAAAGGTTTTCCAATAAGACTGCACTTTATGAAGCCCTGGAACTTAATTGCACAGGTTATCAGGAATAATAAATCTTATACCAAATATTAATTATGTTGCTTTTGTTTTGCTCCCAGACAAATTGAATGCAGTCATATTAATTTTTAATTTAATTAAAAAAAAACAAAACTAAATTTGAATATGATTTGCTTTTAATATGATGTATGAATATGAATATATGCTTTGATTCCTATAATCAGTTTTGTGTGTCCCCAATATTAAAAAAGATACACGATTTTGTAGCAGCGCTCTGATTTTGTTGCTATTATTTTGCGCAACACTGCAGCTTCAATAAAAAGCTATTTGTGTTATTAATTTTTCAAGGTTGCGTTGCGAAGTGACTTGCTCATCCGAAGGCATAGGTTGCAATTCAGTTTAAAATTGGAGTGGCTTGCAACTTTTTAAGCTATTGCGTTGTAGTTGCATTACTTTTCAATTGCTCCATGTGCAAAAGGCCTTACGTATTCGTTCTTGATTTTAAAACCATCATCCACAAGTGGTTGTTCCAGTAGCCCACATCTGCCATTTTTGAACTGTAGCTGTTTGACAAGAACATGAATACCAACTAAAGAATATATTTTTAAATAATAAAATTCAATGTGTTATTTGCTGCAATGCTTTGTATTTGTATTTTAATATATGTATGTATTTAATGTTTGTTTTTTAATATATTTTAATATAATATTTCATAATGATTTGTATAATAAAATGATATAAAATATGTAATATTTTTAAATTATTTTCAGAATTACAAAAGTTTGAAAAAATAAACGTACAAAGTAAATTTTTAATGATAATTAAGCATCATAATTGGCTGCATGCCAACGAAGGGATATCCTGTTTAGTTAACATTCTCCAAAGTTCAAGATATGAGCTGAAAATATGGGGGAATATATAGTTTTGTTTTAAAAAATATATACAAGTACACGGTTAAAAATGTTGGACTACTTTTTAATCCAAACTTAGGTTTAAAGGAATTTTTAATGCAAAAAGTACTATTTTTTAATCCGTAGGTACTTTACTTTAATTTAGCTGGGTCTCGAACCCACTTTCCTGAGGTAACTTTCATGCATTCGTAATGATGTAAAATAAGCGAAACCTTGTTAACATCTGAGTTCGACGAGTGGATAAGGTGTTGGACCAGCACATCAGAGGACGTGTGTTCAAATCATAAAATGGTCAGAGTAATTTTTTATTTTAAGTTGATATTTATATTGGTTAAATATCGGTAATTTTTGCGGATTAAAAACCAATCTTTTTTTTGGTGTTGTCCTATGTGTAATCCAAAAAAGTTTAAAATTTAGTCCAAGATTTTTAACCGTGTATTAGTTTTAAGTCCATTTTTTTCATGTAACATGAAAAGCATAAAAGAACACGGAGAGTAATAAATAATAAAAGTTTTTTTGAGACGATGTGGAATATTACTCAAATTTTGAAGACACACAAAATTAAAGGGGTCAAAAGCTAGTATTTTTATGTCTTTCGACCCACTAAATCAGAATATCAAATAATATTGAACATTATTTTGTTTTAATTAACATTTCTTAAGGAATAAACCACTTCACACCCACTTTTGAAATGTTTCCAATGAAAAACTAATCGATTTCGGAATTTTTTAATTATTTAATTGCCATGTCTTGGCCACCATATTGCAAAAAGCAATCAATGCGATTAAAAATTAAAAAAAAATAGTTATACAAAATTGCATTTAATTCAATACAAAAGGAAAGTAAATATAAAAAAAAAACATGTTTTAAAATTCTAAGCAAATGTGCTTTTTCAAGTACACTATTTCTCAACACACAAAAGTTTTAAATCCATTTGCTCTTATTTTGACGACATAGCTTACACAATATTTTTAAAATTTTTAAGTTAAAAAATTGCCTACAGCAATGAAAGTTAAAGCAAATACATTTAAAATGCATGTGAAAATTTCAGTTTAGCTTGAGTTTGCTTAAAAAACAATTACCACTTTTGTCTTCAAGTTTAAAACATGTAAACTAATATTATTACCGTCTTTGAAAGCTGTGTGAAATATTATGCCATTATGAAATATTATGCCACACATAAAATCTAAAATAAAAAATGGAACACCTCGAAATTATTTATCCAACATCTGTGGTGGATTTTTTGCTTAGAATTAAAGAAGAAAAAAGCAGAATCAGAAAAAAAACTAAAACGGGAACCCAGTAACAGATATCCAGAGTATACTGGCATTATGAAGGAAACCCTTCTCTAAGCTTCTAAATGGCGACGCTGACAACAGTACCGCCAGTAGAGATGATATCCTGGAAACCCAGCTGTCCTACTATAGTTATGTCCTGACAGCTATAACTTGACTTAAAATAACAAAGCCGCGGGAACTAATTAGATGCACTGAGATTAGATTACTGAGATTACTGAGATGCATTCACGAGCTTCTATTACAAATATGTTCTGAGGAATGCATTCCAAATTATTGGAATTTCAGGGAGCTCTGCCCAATCCCCATGTAAGGTGATTCCACTATTTTCGCCAACTGCTATGAAATAATCCTTTTTAATATCGCATATAACGTCCTGTCGAGCGTTTTTTTTAAAGATTTAAGCCGATCGTAAATCAATTGATTGATACTCTACCATGACTTTATTTGGTATACCTACAAAATTAATCCGTTTATGCAGAATTACTCTTAGCAATACCAACAGTGCAGTTAAAATCAGGAAGGACCTCTTCCTATCATACTTTAACAAACGAGGTTTCAGACAAGGTAATTCCTTATCATACGACTTTTCAACCTAATGATGGAGAAGATCATCCAAGCTGCTGATAAGCATTGTAGTGGCACAATATTCTACAAGAGTATACAATAATACGCTCAAAATCAGCGCAACATTCTCCAGATTAGGAAGAGCGTCAAGTCAAATGGGTCTGGCAGTGAATGCAGATAATACGAAATACTTGGTGTCAACAAACAAACATTCCCAGCGTCTTGGAACCTATTTTACAGTTGACAATACCTGCTTCGAGGTTGTGAAGGGCTTTATCTATCTGGGATCCAGCATAAACTCCACCAACAATATCAGCAATGAGATCAAACGAAGGATAACTCTTGCCAAAATGTGTTACTTTGGGCTCAGTAAGCAATCGATTCTCTCGACAAACGAAAATCGCGCTCTATACATCGATCATCATGCCAGTCTTACTTTATTTATTACAAAACTGGACGTTGAGCAAAGAGAAAGTACCTTCGCAAGATTCCATAGAGAATCTGCTTCAATAGCTATTACCGAAAACGGTGAAATAATGAACTGTACGAGCTGTACGCCTTAGATTAGACCAAAATCGATCTGAGGTTGTAGTACCAACTTAGTAAGTTAGTAGGTAGAATGAGAAAATATTTGTCTCTAGGTAACAAAAAAATTACTCCGCTCTAATATGCATCCAAATATTATCGAATATATTCAAAACTTACTTTCAATAGATTCACCTGCATCGGCCTTATTACAATTTGCATTGTTTAAGAAGGTGCACACATTAGAGAAATTCCGTTTGACTCCCCAAACTTCGCCACAAACTGGTTGTAATTTTTGGTCGCCGCAATAGGTTTCACAAGTATCCACACTTGGCAAATCACAGGCACCGAAATGCGCAATTTTAACACGAAGACCGGAATCTACAATTGTAATAAAAGATACATATTTATATAAAGTTATTCTTTATACGTTATAAGTTTTAAGAAAAGTTTAAGAAATGGAATAAGCAAACTTAAATATATTCATAGTGTTAAATTTTCAACAAATATAATGCTCAAAAAGTTGAACAATGATTTGTGAATTCATAAAATATATATCTATTAAGACAATACAATTGATAAAAGAACAAATACATTTTTTAATTTTGATTTGCTGTAACTTTGTTTTAACTTTGTAACTTTGTTGAGCCTAGGTTCTTTGGCAGCTGTTTTGAAAAACATGAAAGATTATGGGACTCCAGACCAACATTTTAGAAAATTCAAAAAAGTTCAAACAACATTTAATTAGTTGATTAAAACAGCAAAGAGTTTTTTAAGAATTATATTTAAGACTCTTGTTTGGCACACTTCTATGGCGTTCTGAACTATGATGACACAATTTGTTTAATGACACAAATTTTTGTTTTCTAGGTATAGGATATATGTATATGTCTTTTGGCGAAAATATATGAAATTTTTGCAATGCGATGAATAACTCTTGCACTTACCTTGAATTTTCGTAGTCAGACAACTTGTAAAATTGTTATATTCACACAGGTTCATGGTAAACTCTTTCCCGTCAATTTCGGCACAAAGCTCATTTTTGGGATCTGTAGGTTCCTCACATTTTACTTGACAATTTTGGACTTTGCCATTGGCAACGAATATGGCCAAAGTGGCAAAAACGAAAACTACACTCAGGACATGCATATTGAAAATTTACAATTTAGATATTTCTTTACTTTTGCTCTACTTAATTCACTCCAAGAGTAGTTGCTTTTTGATAAAAATGTTGTAGAAAACCGAGTATTTATAGAAAAATTAGAACTGAGCGAATACAAGAATTTAGTACAAAGTAAGAATTCAAACAAAAACCCAACTAATTCAACACACGTTTACACTTAACAATAACTTAAGAAATTTACTGAACAAACACACGTGAAGAAAAAAAAACACGATAGCAATGTTCTTCAGGTGACAACAATAGCAATGTCAAGCCAGCTGGAAAGCTCTAACGTGTTCTCAAACACATTGGAATAAAATTTGGTTTTCACCAATACATTCATACGTTCTGATGTTATGATAAAAAAGGAAAGTTGTAAACGTTTGTATATCTTGCTATTTTACTGCCAAAAATAGACTGAACTAGCAAAAAAAAAAACAAACCAATCAAAATAAAATCTATCTTCATAGGGGTATTTGAGAGTATAACTCAGAAACGAATTGAGAAATTGCCATGTTTTTTTCGCTACACCATTATTTTTTTATGCAAAAAAGCATTACAAAACGAATAAAAATAAAAAAAAAATCTAAATTTTTTTGATGTTAAGTTAGGCTTGATTTTTTGATCGTATAAAACGTTATTACATTTACATACCAGCGGCGTCAATTTGGTAGGGCTGCCCAAGGATTCTTTGTGTCATGGACTAGAGCGCCACCGATACGAAAGGCGATGGTACTTCTTCTAATCTTCTGATTAAATCAGTTTTATAAACAAAAGACGATTGTTCTTCCAAAAGCACCGTTGCCGCGTATTTTGACAAAATTCTATCGTACTATAAGCTGCGTGTCATCACCGCTTTTAGAAGAAAGATTGTGTATTGTTTATAAGACATTCGTGTCTGAGCCAGAGGAAACCAATGATTTCATTATTATAGAGTTCCTCGAGAGCTCACAGTGCAGTATTTAACATTCAAATTTCAGCAAAAAAGCAACAATTGTGTACTCATAATTTTCTGTTCAAGACAACATAGAGCTAATGAATATATTAGAAACATTTGATCCGGATTCGGAAACATTTTTGTCCGAAGATTCAATAATACAATTTTTTAAACTGTATTCCACCCACGTTAATGATATTGTTCTCAGGAACCAATTGAGTGTGGAGAGCAGAGAACAGCTTGAGTGCATTCAAATGGCGTTTCGATTGTCTCGTCAATAAACGAGCACCGAATGTGCTTCCTGCATTTAAATTAATGCGCAAATGCATGTTACCAATCGCTGCTGATACGAATGCCTAGAGTATGAGCACTAGCGATTACGAACGTCTGCGACACAAGAATGGCAAACAAGGCAAGACATGAGGAACAATCGCCAAAAGCAAGGAAAATCCATGCTTTTATGCTCATTCGCACAAAGGAAAAATATTAGTTGCAGTGTTGCATTTTTTTTATTCTGCGAATGTTGTTACCAGACACAAAAAAATCGGAATATTATAAAATAAGATTTTAATTAGAGTTATTATCGCACACGTTGGCGAAAAAATATGTCAACAATCAACTTCTATGCTAATTTGACTGCGAGGTGGATAGCAGGAATTGAATACGATTAATGTGAAAATTACTTATATTAATATAGCCAATGGTATAAAAAAATTTGTTTGAAGCCATAACCTTTGATTGGAAAGAAATATTGGGGTTATTTTTTCATGTAAATTATTTTTGAGACATTAAATATAAAAACAACATTTTGGTATAAATAAATTTTGCCCAAAAAAATCAAAGGCAAAAAAAATACAAAAACAGTTTAACAATTTTTGCGCAAAACTGGACGATTTTTTGCAAAAGAATGCTATGTCATATAAAAGGTAGTCAGGAATTTTATTTAATAGTATAGATGATTCCCCAAATATTTCGGCTGTAGCGATAGCCATCCGTGAGCTGGAATGGTTTAAAATCACCTCTAAAAATCAAGTTTTTTGTAAAAATATTGGCTGGTGTGGTAGTTTAAGAAATATAAGCGGTCAGAAATAATGGCTATGAAAAAGTTCTTCCAATCAACATCAACGAATGTTAAATTTTTGCTTTCGGATTAATGAAAATGCTGTTTTTCATGCTTATTAATTATTTTTAATTACATACAAAAAACATAATTATTTTAAATGCTATTCTCACTTTCAAGATATCGTTGGGAAGGTTTTGAGTGGCTGCAATTGATTGATTGATTCCTGGTCAGAGTTCCGTATATTGATATATATTAAAACTAAAATATAAATTATAAAATAAGCACTTACTGAAAAATATTGTAAGAAATTCAAAAACAAAATACAACTTATGAAGATATTTTAATTTTTAAAGTTTTGTATAAATCACATGAATTAAATTGTGAGCTTTAGATCAAGTTAGTTTTGTATTAATATTTTGAAATAAAATATTTCCAAAATATGTATGAAAAAAAGCATTATCTTTAATCCGATTGCATACATTTCAATTGTTGATGCAGATAGGAAGAGTTTTTTCGCCATATAATTTCTGGCAGTTTATTTCTTAAAACTATTACACCAACCAATATTTTGAAAAAAAAACTTTATTTTAGAGGCTATTTCAAACCATTCCATCACACGAATCTATCACTAGAATGGAAATATTTGACGAATCTTCATAAATGCTATTGCAACCATGGATTATTTTGAGGAACTGACACAAACAACTTAACCCTTCAACCTTTAATATTCATCGCACAAAGATAAAATATATAATAAAATATAATGAATTATGTGGAGAATGAAACGAATATTTTATTAAATATTCTTATAAAATATTTAATATAATTTTTTCTTACAAGATATTTATATTGTATCTAAAACGTTATCTTATTATGTATTAAAAATTGTTTTATTATAGAAACAATAAAACAGTTGCATATCATAGAAAAATATATATATAATAAATATATTAATAACCAGGACTCGTACTTTGATAACCTAAAAACTGACATAAGTGACATAAAAAACGCAAACAATTACATAAAAAAATAAAGAAAAAAAGCCTTAAAAATAAAACATTACTACACACGTATTGCTGTAAGAATCTTAAGTAAGTTTGCAGAATAAAGTTTCTATCAGTTTTAGGATGGTGATGTGAAAAATCTGACTAAACTAACGTATACGTGTAATTTCACAAGTAGGGTGGACTACACCTAGTAGCACTACATTCAAAATTATTCTAAGCATTAGAATGAAATTAATAAAAATACTATTTATCACTAATAAAAAAGGTTTAACTAATTTTGAATTTAAAAATTTTTAAGATTTATACACTTGAGTCCTTATAATTGCGAGTTTCATTTACGGGTGTTTTCATAGGTTAGTAATAAAGGGTTAAGCAAACTCTTTTTACTAATACTTAAACTAGTTTTTATTTTCAGTTTTACTGTATCTACTATTAAACATAACCGATTTTAATTTAAATGTTACATAATTTTAAATTGTCATCTATAATTTTGATCAAATCATGTTCAACGCCTTTCTTGGACTTTTCTAAATATATTCTGGCACCAAGTTCTTATAGAAATTTTGCAGTTCTTACACCCGAAATAAGAGGTATTTAATTAAATGAATCAAAGTTAAGGACTGAAGTGTTTTTATCAGTTCGACTACACAACATAACCTAAAATTTTAGCCATTCTTTGACAAGGTAACAGTTGTACAAAATTTGTTTTATTAATAAATACTTGCTCGTTTTGAAAAACTCCGTTTGGGTTAAATACTCATTTTCCTGGGCTTTTTCTATAAAATAGTTTAATAAAACTTTGGAGCACACGTCGCTTCTTTACAACAGTTGTCAGAAGGACCTCTTTCTGACTTACACAACTTAGCTCAGATCGTGACATTTGCTAAACCTGCACTTACTCACATTCATAGAAAAAAAACAACAAATTAATGACAAGTTTGTGTTGGTTTTCATCAAACATTTTTTAATTGCGTTGGAGCTTTGGTTATGCTTGTCTTGAAGAGATAAGGAATGTTCATTGAAAGCAAAACATTCTTGTTATTTTACCGACAAACTTTCAATAGTAGTTTGTTTACTAATTTAGGTCGCTTTCAAGATTAACTTTCATGCACTCTTGGTCCAAATTTTAGCTCAGTAATCGTGACAAAGTGTGATTTGCAGCAATCGTTGTTTACGAACTCGAGCGGTATATTATGCATTTTTTTTTTCTTGTGTGCGATTACGGCTGACGACGATTAATACTCGAGTGGCAAAAACTGACGAATGGTCTCTTGCAAATCTCTGGTGGAGAGAGAATATTTGAAAGAAAATAAAACAAAATCAATTAAAGATATGGTGCAGAGTTTAGAATTGTACAATTTACAGAATTGTTTTGACACTGCCAATGACTACCGCATCCAACGAAAGATTTTTCTCCACTTTAAAGAGAGTGAAGTCGTATCTTCGAACAACAATGGGAGATGACCGTTTAAGTCACTTCATGCTGATGGCTGTGGAACCAGAAATGGTAAAAAAGTTGAACATGGAAGATCTTGTTAACGAGTTTGCCCTCAAGCGTCAACGTCGTTATCCACTGGAATAAATCCAATATATATTTTTTCCGTTAAAGGATTAAATATTTTATTTTTATTTTTAAGTCCATGGATGTAAAGCAGGGCTGGGCATTCTAACCCAGTCACATTTTATTTTGTCTTGTTAGTATTGGTGCGCTCTCGAATAGCGCACACTGAGCGAAATAGTTGTCACAATTATATAGATTTGCAAGTTTGTATGTTTGTATCCCTACACAAACTGTTCTATGTGTTTATTTTTTATTTTATGTTTTTATTTTTAGTCATTAAATTAATAATTGTTTATTATTTCTTCTATGTCATTATTGCTCCAGCATTTTATTCTAAGTAAATAAACTAAATTAGTTGATACTTAACATTCTGCATCGCCAGAAAGGTTTCCTGCGAAACAGAAATCACATTCCAATTCAGATTCAAACATTGTTTTTAGTTGTTTTGTTTTTATTTCAATATTATAAAATTTTATTATATACGATTAATCAAAACTTAAAAAAAATTAAGCGTAAAGAATATTATTAATTCAAATAATATGAGAGAATAATGCAAAGAATCTTAGCAGGCAATATAAAATTCTACGAAATAAAAAATATATGCATAAGAATTATGAATCTACAAATCAAAATGTGGGTTTTTTAAGAGTGTACATAAAATTTCCGACATAGGTCTTCACAGCATCACCGTCAGCGAAGGACTGAATTATATTCTCTACTGTTTTGTGTACATGTGAAAAGTTACGCTCGGAGAGCGCTCAGTGAGCTATGTGGCGCCCAGCGCTGATTTAAAGGCTTCTGTGTGTATATTGTAATATGTATTAAATTCATATATGTGTGTATAAAAATGTGTATAGCTATGGTTTTATTAAATGTTATGTTTTACGAAAAAAATCTTATTATGTCATTTAAATTTTCGCCCCCCCCCCCCCCCTAAGGTTTTGGTGAAATGACGCCACTGATTTTTACAATAGAAACTTTAAATCAACCCCACATTTATGCATACATAAAATAACATTAAAAAAGCCATTTTTGGTTTTGAATATTTTTTCAAGAATAATTATTTTTACCAAAGTTTTTTGTGAAATAAAGAAATTCGTCAAGGTTTTTTTTAGAAAATTATGAAAATTAGAAGGAAAACGAAATGAAGAAGATTGAAACAATTAATTGAAAGACGGACAATTAATCAAAACTTAAAAATAAAAACAATTAATGCAATCCTTTGGAACATGACCGAGTTATTCACTTTTAAGGCCAGCAATTTCATTCTTGATTGATTTTCTTTCAATTTCATAAAAAATAAAATTTGTACTAAAAACTTTTTGTGTGTTTCAGGTACGAACGTTTTTGTGATGTCAATCTCTTTGAAATTTAAACAACTTGCATATCGTCTTATACAAAATAAAATTCTTTTAATAAAAGACTAGATGTCTAGATGAAACAAGAATGTTACTTACCACAAAGGTATGCAATTATCAAATTGCAATAACAAAACTTTGAAAATTCTTGCATGGCAGATTATTTGTCTTAAACATTTAAGGTGTTTAATAAATCTGAGGGCCTTAGTATGTCTTGCGATGACAAAAATGGTCAAAAGTTTGGGTATAATTGGTTAAATATAAAAACATGGCTGCCGAGGCACAAAGTGTAAGTGGCTCCGAAGGACCATGGCTTAAATCGCCTCTGCAGACAATGGCACAACCCAGAGAATTATAAATTCCATGAAAAACTTCTTTAGAACATGCAGCTTAGTCGTTCGCAATCGGTATAAAACAAGTATAAAACAATTGCGTGAAAAGGGTTTTTTTTTATAAGATCAGTTTCTAAACAAACAGAAAAGAAATGTTGATAGCTATACATCTTCGGACTTATTCTTATTCGATGTAGTTCTATGTCCTCTTTTATTTTTTAGTGTTTCTATGAAAAAAGTAAGGTATACCGTTTAGAAAAATACATAATAACGTCGTATAAGAATTAGACCGACGATATCGAAATTTCATAGAAAAGTTACTTACTTAAATTATTACCTTACTTCATATTTAAAATTAAATCGAAAGTTAACTTTTTTGTATGTATAAAAGCTTCAAACAGAAAAACATTTTGTGAAAGCTATTGTTTTTGACACCCGGCAGGTGGCACTATTGTTGCTGTGGCAGTGTTTAAAGGGGTATTTGAGAGTATAACTCAGAAACGAATTGGGATATTGTCATGATTCCTTCACTACACCACTACTTTTCATGCAAACAAAATTACAAAATGGTTGGTCTTACCTAGTGTCCGACAGAATATTCGGTTTCGGTTTCGGTTACGCCAGTTTCGGCCAGTTTCGGCCCTTTTTGTCAGTTTCGGATAGAAACTTTTGGTAACAATTTCTTGCATCAGTCATTCAATTCAAATATATAAGTTTTGTTTAATAAAAATATTTACAACGCATTGTACAAAACAAAAATTATGAATTCGCTATAATTTGATTTATCGTGTTAACGCAAAACATTTTGGTTAATTTTATACGTTCGATACTATCATTTTCGATTTTATCATCTCTAATGAAATTAGCGTTAAAGTTTTATAGGTACTGAAGCCAAAAATTGATAATTCAACTTCCGAACGAATTCTGTGTGTGTGTGGAATAAAGGAAAAGAAAACGAAAAATGTCTATTTTTATAATACTAAACCTTTTAAAATAAACCGAAAGTACTTTGTTTTGTAGTTCTATAAAAATTAACATTGTACGGAAGTGAGTAATAAAAAATAAAATAAAAAAATCGCTTTTATTATTATAGTAAACTTCAAAAAATTATTATAAACTTCAATATTCAAATAATACTTTTTTTGTATTAAATTTTTTTTCTTATGTGTATGAAAGTACTTTGGTTTCCTTTTAATAAAAAAAATTTTTGTAAAAACTTAAATTTTCATATTAATAACCAGTTTCAGTTTCGGTTTCGGTTTCGGCCAAATATTATAAAATGGCCGAATATTCGGTTTAGGTCAGACGCTAGTTTTATCACGTTCCACACATATAACACACCCTAAATGCTAATCACTACTGGGCGGAGCCGGGTATTCTGACTAGTACAATTATAGAAAAGGAGACTCACGTATATTCGTCAGCTCAGAGCTTGAGAGCAGCAGCTGCGATTTCAAAAATTCTTTTTCTATTGGGTAGCTATGGTACCCATTTGAAAGTTAAGCTTTATAAATGTACTAATTACTATTTACTTAAATTATTACAATCATATGAGCATGGGCGTCCGCAGGGGGTAGGCAATGAACCCCCCTTGACAATCAACATTTTTTATACATCTTCATATTAAATCAAAAAAGCCATAAGTTTATATTAAAAAATTTTAAGAGAAAATCAAAAAGCTTTCTAAATTGTAAGTTGCGCTTAAACTTAGGGCTTTGAGAACTTTTTTAATAAAAACGTCGGTTTTAGTTATAGAAGTGTAAAATTTTGCGAAACCAAGTATTTTGATAAGATGCATCCTTATCGATCAAAAAGTGGATTTTGAATTTTTTTGTAACTTATGGCTTTTTTGATTTCATATCGTCATATGTTCATTATGTATTTAATATATTTTGAAAAGAAAACATAAAAAAATACTTTTTTAGGTTAATTTATAAATAAAGCAGAGCTAAACAATTCATTTTCAAATAGTATGTTGTACCCGTTGCTGTAAGGCCGTGTTCATATTGCGCGTTTTAGTCGCGATGGCTCTCACGTTTTTTTTTTGCAAACGCTGCTGAAAAATACTGAATTTTGTATATATTTAAATACATTTATTTATTTAATATTCAGTATTTCTCAGCCGTGTTTGCGAAAAAAATTGAGAGCGGTGTCGCAATCGCGACAAAAAAGAGTTTTTTGAACAAGGCCTAATAAGTTACGATACCATTGCATTTACCTTTGTTTCACAAAAACTTTTCAATACGTATTCTTTAATTGACAAAAGTTTTCTACGAATTTAATTCGTAATTTTCAGACACGAATAGAACTCGTAGAATGGACGTAGTTTGGTACACATTTCAAATATTTTATTCGTATTAGTACAAAAAAAATTTATATTGTACTTTACATTTACGAATGATCGTAATACCTAGTTACGAAAAAAAACCTTCTGTTCAGCAAGGGTTTGAACCGCGGTTATTTAGCGTATGGGGCACGTACTCTACCAGTAGGCTACGGCCACTTTGCAATCACACATGTCCTTATATTCGGTAATTGTTCGACAAACCTGTCGGAACGATTTCAGTTGTAAATTTTTTAAACTCAACTAAAACTTCGTACCTTTTACGAATAATGCGTACAGTCAACCTGCGAATGAATTTTTAGTAAATACTACGAATGTAATGAAACAAATTGACGAATGTTAAGGAATGATATTGTAGGATACACACCTTTACGGAATGAATTACATACAAGTAATTTATACTTAAATAACATTAAACAATATTACATTAAAACAAACAACAATAAGCAACATATTTAAACAAAGTACTAGGTTACACACCTTTACCGTATGCATAACCTCATTTTATTTTAGTGTTTAGAAATAACATTAAGAACATTCAAACAATTAAACATATGTTCATGCTCAGTACTAGCATCTATTGCACTCACAGACATTACATTGATATTGCTTAATTACAAACATATGATTATTATATTTTACTTTAATCCTACACTAATTGAGGAACATATGACTATGTTTACATTTTTCTAAGTTCACAAACAATTGCTAACTAGTTTTAAGACTAAGTACTGTTATGTGTAGTATAAAGGAAGAACAATTTCAAAATAAAATTAATTAAGTCTTGAGCTTCCAACTAGCTGCCGACTTTAATTCACTCAAGTTTCTGAGCATTCCAAAAGCTGCCAAACTTGTTTTATTTAAGTAGCCTGAATGCACTTTTCATTGACGGCTTTAAAATGAAAATTAAGTATAGAGCCAGTGGCGAATATACGCCGCCATCTTATTAGGCAGGACCTAAATAAATAAATCCTTTTTCATTTAATAAAAATAAAAAATAATTTTAAAAGAAATAATATCGCGAATCCTTCCATGGCTATTCCGCCATGTCGCGATAATTATTGTCGCCAAAGTATTATTGCATGGCGACCCAAAACCTAATTATTACATGGCGATCCTGCGATATCGCCAAAATTTTATTACATCGTGATCCAAAATATTATTACAATATCCCTTAATAGTCGAAGATCATTCTTCGTAGCAACAGAAAGCAAGGCGCATTTAATTCAATAACGGAAATAAACTTTGACGATAAGCAAATTTATGTTTTAGAGTCATTGTAAACAATCAGAAAACAAAGTAAGTAAATTTAATAAAAAAATTTTTGTTTTCCAAAAAATCGGCTTATTTTTCTATCATAAAGATGATCCAATTTGGATTTTTTTAAGTTTTTCCTAAACTTAATAAAATGACAAACAATTGTACAGCATTTAAAATTAAGAAATTCGCAGCGATTTAGACGAGAGCAAAGCTTCTATCTAATTCAAAAGCGAAAGAAAAATTTAGGAAATTTAATAAAGTAGGTCAATTTTGGATCAAGGACTAATTTTTTTAAAAACCTTATATCATATGAAGCAAATGATTTTACATTAGAATTTATTATGATCAAAAGTTTTTTTATGACATAAACAATAATTTTCACGTTACTTAGCGGCGCCCACCCAGTTTGAGAATTTTCTGTACTTTTTTCGCGTCACGTGCTTATATTAAACCAGGGGCCGAATTACAGCATCCGTTATCGAGCAAAATTACGAAGGGCACGACGAGACAAGTGCCTATCAATCTTGTACAATTTTGCTCGATCACGGATGCTGTAATTCAGACCCATGATTCAGAATCAACCCTTGCAGGAGGTTCTGGAATATGTTAAAAAAATGTATGAAACCCTAAACACATCTAATAAACATGTACCTCTTTATTTATTTATTCATACGTTTTGAATTATAAACTAAATAAATTTTTTTAAATCATTCTGATAAAAGGTATATTTTCTTTTTCGATTGTACGAACTTGCAAGCTGCTAGAACTGATTCATGTTAGAAAAAGAAATAAGTAGAATGGTGTCAATGCGGTGTGAATAGCGACAACTCAAATTTTTAATTTTTGCGAATGATATGGCTAAATCCAAATCTGAAAAATTTTAGTCCACTCGAAATTGGTTTAGAAGTTAAAGGCTTACGAAGTTAAGAAAAGGCCTAAAAATTTAGTTTTTTTTCAGTTTTTCAACAAAAAAATATTGTTTAATATTAGGAAATTTAATAAGGAGTTGAAATCTTGGGGCTCGACAATAATTAATGCGATTTCACAAAATAGAAAAAGAAATGTAAGGGCGAACTTAAACTTGCTGAGCTTTTTTTAAGAAATCGAGGCATGCCAAATCGCTCATACAAATTGAGGCTTTCAAATTCGCCGCTATACTTCATTTTCTCGCAAAGCTTTGCCATCGGCGTTTTGTTAATGAGTTCATCGTAATTTGTATTATTTCTATTCATATAAAAAAACAGAAGCTGAAAAATGTATAAATCGTTCACAATATTTTATTTAAAATATACAATTTCCCTGAAGATGTAAATAAGTTTTGAAAAAAAAAAGTATAGTAGTGAGGGGACTGCCGACCGAAGCGAAAACCTAAATATATAAAATTTTAGTATTCCCTGGAAGACGTTGTCCTGCCACGGACCGCTTTACTGCTTTATAAAAATTTTCATGCTAATCGGAAAAACTTTTTATATTTTCACTCTCTCAGACTTTGATTATATCTTTCAAATAATTTTTATTCAGATAGCATTTTTATTTTATAATTACACCAAACTATATTATTACATTTAAATTGAATATTGCTGATATAAAAATAAAATACAGGGAACACTATTGAATGAAAAATAATCCTCATAAAATAAAATAAATTTTGTATTTTTTATGTATGATATTTTGTTTCATTCGTCTTGAAGTCTCTTTTAATGCATGCATTCGAGATCTTGCTACAAGGAAAACAGAAAACATAGCAAGCATAGTGCAGGTTATTTTCTGACCCCGATTCGGTTCATCCGTACATCCGATTCATCAATAATGCACATTATTTTCGTCTTTTATCATTTCATTATATTTTAAATTGCGGGTATTAATATAAAAAACTGAGTAACACATAAATAAAAATATAAATTTAACTTATTTAAATAATTAATATACACATAAAATACGTATACATAGAAGTTGTATTTACATAAATTACATTGAATTTCATTTACATTATTTTCACTGTTTGCGTCATTGATAATTGAATTATATATATATAAAAAAATACTATAGGTGTATGGTAGCTAAAATAAGAAACAAAAATTTTTTGGCGATGCAGTCCCAGTCATGGTAAAATTATTATTAGGTAGCCTTGACAACTACTTATTTTCTCACGAGCTGCGACCATTGAATTTCACACAAAAGAAATGACAGCTTTCAGCGGAGTCAATAGTTGGCAACTGCTTTTTTTAAATTTGAGTGAGAAACCTTTGCAATGAAATGATCCATTCACAACAGGTGACTCCTCTGAATGAGGCCAATGTGTGTGACACACGTTCTCTATTTTGTTTTCATTCGATGGTTAAAACACGAAATGTCACTCCTACCTATTATTTACTATACCATGGTCCCAGTCAGAGAATATGCTGGCGAAATTTATAAAACTACAAATGTTTTTATGTTGGTCATGAAACTCAAACCCACGCTTTTGGATATTAGCTACCAGGCGCTCAGTTTTTTCGTTTGACATGATTTTGACAAAATTGTAGGTACTGTCTAAAAAGAATCAAAATCTATTTTTTCATGCCAGACTATTAATAAAACTGAGTTTTGTTTTAAAATTCTCTATATAGTTTGAAACGTCCCCCATTTATCTCTTAAGAATGTAGTTGTGTTTCTAGAATAATTACGAATATTTTTGGATTATATAAAATCTTCCTTATAGTAAAATCTACTTATTTTTTGCCTCCCCCACCCGTCCCCTCCTGTTAAGTTGGTTATGTTGGCTCTATTTTTCCCACTATTGTGTCCCCGTTGTCACTCAGTTCTTTATCAATGGTACTTTAAATGTTGTATATATATATCACCATTTCATCGAAAAGATGACTGTGAATAAGAATGCTGTGAAAGTTAATATTTTCATCCGTTTCAGCTATATGGTAATATAATAAAACATATGCGCATCTGGTCGATAAATTCACAGATAGATGGCGCCGCATTTGTAAGTACTGTGGGTACAAAATGTATACCTTGCGGTGACTAGCCGAATGATTTCTACCAAAATTTTCTTCAAATTGATCCCCACACGTTTGGGATTACGGACAGGTAGCGCTATTTTCTGCTTACAGAAGAATATCTTATGTTCTCATGTAGCTAGCAGATTACTTTTACGAAATATTTTGCGAAAATGCTATTGCTACCAAAATTTGAAAATGTGTAATAATACAGTACTGCCAGTTTTTTCAGTCGCAGCGTCATCTAGCCGTCAATAACGGCTAAGTGTTGTCTACTTTTACAATTCCGCTTTCGACTCTTAAAAAAGAATTGGATCAATTTAAATGTCCAGCTCACTTGCTGGATTTTTTATTGTTTTTGCTTTGCTCGCAAATGCGATGATATGATCCTGATCTCCCATGAAAAAAACGCAGCTAATATAAATTTTAGTACAATCATTTTTAGTACAACGAATTTTTCATAAAACATTGATAGCTAATAATGAGAAAAAAATTGTATGAAAATCAAAGTTTTTACTTTTAATGGCAATATCTCCGCTGTTTTTAATATATTTAATTAAAAAGTTTTTTGTTATTAAGTTCAATATATTTCTTAATATAAATCTTTGTTTAGATGTTAAAATGTCCATTGAGTCCCACCATAATATTTCTATAGTTGAAAAGGTAATTTTACTAGCTTTAAGATTGAGTAAAAATAAAAATTTTTTTTAATTTTCAAAATATGTTTTTCGTACCCCTTCTTTCAATTCAATTAGCTCACTGCAAGAGATGGAACCACCAACAACAAAAATTTTCCAAAACTTTTTTGGATTAAAGTTCGTTTAATTATCTTTCTAACGGTAGCTTAAAAATAAAATTCAACATGTTTTTCATTATTCCATAGTTTAAAAACATTTAATCGAGAAGTGTATATTAAAATGTTTATATAAATGACTCTCGAGTAACACCGGGTATATCAGCTAGTTAATATAATAAAATTAAACATTTAAAATTTTTTTCTTTTCAGGAAACCAAGCAGATTCCCGGGAAACATTTTCGGTAAACTGCATACTTAACACTATACTGGATTTCAACTTTAAACATTTTCAAACAACCGCTGCTGTCGCTGGTGCAATTCTGCTGTTTGTATAAAAACAAACGTATTTTATAAAAATTGTGTGTGATTAATTAGTTTTTAGGCCGGCGCAATTTTTTTTTTGTTTATATAAAAACACATGTATTTTATAAAAATTCTGTGTGATGATATATTAATTTTTAAGCCGTAATCTAAAGGCAATTTGTTTGTTGAACATATAAGAGAAATTAATTAGCAAACTGTTATTTAATTTTATGTAATTTTGTTATTTGGAAAAAAAAATGATAGAGCTTAAATTTCTAGGGTAGGGGGTGATCATGACATAACGGAATGGGGGAAACACAGCTGTATTTGTTATTGGTGTGAGCAGTTCAGCTAAAATTTTTTTTATAACTGCAACATGTGTGGCAGACAGAGATGCCAGATCACACAAAAAGGAATTTGTCCATATAATCTGCACATCGTTGTTCTAGCCTTTGCTAGAACAAACCTAACTTGCATTATATGAAGAATTTTGTATGAATATAACGTTTAAGGCCGGATGTCTATGCCATATATGCATTTTACAAAATAAAAATTATTAATTTCTGTCTATAATTTGATTTCTCGTGTTAACGCAAAACATTTGGGCTAATTTTATGCATTCGATACTATCATTTTCGATTCTATCATCTCTATTGCAATTACTATTTCAGTTTCATAGAGCCAAAAATTGATAATTAAATTTCCAAACGAATTTTGAGTATATAAAATTAAGGAAAAGAAAACGAAATATTTCTATTTTTATAATTCTAAACCTAAAAAAAAATACTTTGTTTTGTAGTTCTCTAAAAATGTACATTGTAGGTGCATGCTATTTTGAGTGTGTATTGAAGATATAAAGTATGCAATGCTTTTGTAATAAAAAATAAAATAAAAATTATCTCATTTATTATTATAGTCAAGGTATATTTACCCAGGCACTATAAGAAGCGGCTGCGTTGCAGGCTTTTAGGATTCTTATGTCAAAACCAAATAATGTAAGCCCACACAAACAAATAAGGGTATTTTTTAAAAATTTAGCTCCAACTTTTCTTAAAATATTTTTTCTTAAGTTTGCAGTTTTTTTATTGTTTTAAATATTGAATTTTTCTTATTGTTGTGGTTGATGTGTTTATAGTGCAAAATGTTGAATTTCGCATATTTAATTGAAAAATAATATTTTAAATAATGAACATACAAATTGCCATAGGGTTAATAAGAATTTATATTTGCAAATATTTTCTTTCAAAGAATTCCAAAATCTTGAAAATAAATATAAAATAGTTGTGCCGTTAAAAAATAAAATGCCCCTTTTTTGTTTTTAGTACAGAAGCAACGTTGCTTATTGTCATTTTCTCTGTTTGACATTATAACCCCATTGACTGATAGTTTTATTTATAGTACCAGGATTAATATACCTTGGTTAAAGTAAGCTTCAATTAAGTATTATAAACTTTAATATTCAAATAATACTTTTTTTTATATTAAACTGCTATTCCCCGACAGACGTTGTTTTGCCACAGACCGCCGTACTGCCATATACGAAAATGTCAAGAAATGCCAAATATATTCACCATTTTCAATACAGCTGCCGAAAGCAACCATATGAACTAAATTACCAAATTTTAGTCTAATACGATCAAAACCGTGCGAAATGTAGCATTTTTGTTGTTTTGCAATCGGTAAAAAGGGGTGCGGCAAAATTATTTCCCTTAAAACATCTTGTACTCGAAACAAATCGACTGCCAAAATTTCAGCTTAATTTAGGCCAAGCCTGGAGCACTTTGCTTAACTAAACGCTGACCCCCCGAAAAGTGAGTTTAACTAAAGTGGGATAGGCCTATTTTTAGTGCACTTGCCAAAAGTAACCATATGAACTAAATTAAAAAATGTTTTGTGAGCGGTAAAAGCGGGGCGTTGAAACCAATAATTAGTACAGTTGCTGACAGTAACCATACAAACTAAGCCAACATTTTACCTCAATCGACCCAAAAGTAAATTTTAATGATTTCTCAAAAAGTAGGTGTGGCTTTATAGCGATAACGCTCAGTTTTAGTACAGTTGCCGAAAGTAACCATACAAACTTAGTACCAAGTATTAGTCTTATACGGCCAAAACTGCTTGAAATATAGCTTTTTCACTGATTTGTGGGCGGAAAAAGGGGTCGTGGAAACCAACTCTTTGTACAGTTGCTGACAGTAGCTACACAAACGAAATTACAAAATTGAAGTCTTATACGACCAAAACCGTATTAAATAAAGCATTTTCATTAGTTTATGGGCGGTAAAAGGGGGCGTGGATACATATTTTTAGTACATTTGTCGACAGTAACCGTACAAACTAAATTACTAAATTTTAGCCTTATGCGACCCAAACCGACTGAAATATAGTACTTTTATTGCTTTGGGGGCGGTAAAAGGGGGTGTGGAAACTTTTTTCTCAAACATTTCGTAACTGAAACAAATCGACTGCCAAAATTTCAGGTCAATCGGTCCAGTAGTTTCAAAGTCTATAGGCATCACACACACAGACACATATCGTTTTGCTTTTTATATATATAGATCAACGCCGTAGATATGGGTGAGTTCAGGGGGTTCAAACCCCCCTTAGCAATTAAACATTTTTTATATATTAAATAAAAGCACAGATATTCCAAATCATTTAATTACTATAACACGAAGATAAATTTAAAATTATTCAATGTATATGCTCAGTTTGCTTAGCAGACATTAAGTTAAATATAATACGTTTGCAGAACGTATACATATAAATTGAACAAAATTATTCCAAGTCAGTCTGTGAAATTCAAATGATGATAAGCAATGCTTCATTGTTCGTTAAATTACACTGAAGGTAAATTTTCAACTTTTGAAAAGACACAAAAAACGCTGAGACACGTAAACTTAATTTTTGGTCGTAAAATTTAGTGGCATATTCGTTTTTCGAAATCAGATCAAATTCTCGAGATATTCAGATTTTTGTTATTTGACCGTCATTTGACCTTAATTTAAAATTTAAAATTTTTCATAAAATTTTAACAATGACTTTTTATTATATTTTCGAAAATACCTCCAACGTGAAAATCAAGTAAGCCTGGTGTAATCTATGATTTTTCAAAGGTTAAGGAATTTGGCATTTCTCTCCATTTTGACCAAATTTTAATGTTAAACGTAAAATCTTTAAAAAAATCTTTCAAAAATCTTAAAATTTTTGTACTCAAATTAGTATTTTTATAAGTAGATTAAATTCTGAAAGTGTAGGCAAAATCGAAGGTGGTCGAAATTTTTATTCTCCAAATATAAGGAAAATATAACTAAAAATGGGTCTAAAAGTGACTAAATTTCAATCGGAAATATCTCGAGATTTTGATCTGATTGGGAAAAACTGAGTATGCCACTTAATTCTACGACCAAAAAATAAGTTTACGTTCTCGTCATCTTCGTGTGTCTTTTTGACATCCCTACAGTGTAATTAAATGAGCGTAAAAGTTTGCTTAAATTTGTACATTTGTCGGTTTCACGATTTTTTAAGCTGTGTGTTAGTATCTGTGTGTGTGAGTATAAAATGGTTTTAAAAAAAATGTTCTCAAATTCTAGCGGTGACACTTCGTCTCAAGCACACGAATTAATGTTTGCAGTTACGAGTCCAGAATTTTTCGTGGCAATTCATTTAATGCATACAAAATATTTACGTCAGCTTTGACTAACTGTTGTAAAAAATCGATAAAGATATGTTAGGGTTTAGCTCTATTAAATATTCATAAGGATATTTCTATGAAGGAGGAAACTGTTATCGATTAATTGGCTTCGCGTTCCAAAAAATTTAATGAACTAACTATGTAAGTATCTACAACTATGTATATTAAGGCGCCTAATGCTCCATAGAAAAGAAAAAAGTAGATCGAGTCTTTCCTCCAAAATAAACCTGGGCTTACGTTATGATGATTCCCCAAATATTTTGACTCTACAGATAGCCATCCGTGAGCTGGAATGGTTTGAAATAACCTCTAAAAACCGATTTTTGTGTAAAATTATTGGCTGGCGTAATTGTTTTAATAAAAAAAACTATCAGAACAAATTATAGGCCGGAAAAATCTCCTCCAATCTGCATCAAAAAATTTTTGATATTTTTTATTTTATTTCCATACATAAACTTTAACTGAAAATTTAAATAACTTCATAACTTTATTTTTAATTTCTTACAATAGCTTTTCAGTAGGTGTTTATTTTATAACTAATATTTTAGTTTTAATTTTTTTCAATTTAAGATATCATTAGAAATAATTAAGTTTTTTGAACTTTAGTGAAAATAACTTAAAAAAATATTATTCCAGATCATTTCACTTTTTCTAACTAACCACCAGCCAATATTTTTACAAAAAACCCGATATTTAGAGGTTATTTCAAACAATTGCAGCTCAAGGATGGCTTTCACTAGAGTCGAAATATTTGGGGAAGCGCCTTAGTGTATATATATATTTTTCTTTTTAAAATGTCTGTTTTCGTTATATTACTTAAATAAATAATTGTCGTCCTGCTCCAAATGAAGCGATTGAATCGATTTTTATATTTTTTGCTTCAGAAACCAATCTACAGCTTTGTAAACAGCTCACATAAGTTCAAATAGAAATTGAGTAGGGAAATAAGCCCCGTGGTATCACTATGGGCCTCATTGGCTTAAGTGTATCTCTGAAAAGTGACAGCCACTTTATCCTATCCTAAGCCCTCCTTATGAAACACCTATCTACGGCGTTGATGAAGATATGGATTTGTGGGCGGTAAAAGTGGGCGTGAATTATTTATATATAATGACCGCCTCTTGGAATACCTACACAGCAATTTTCAATATAAAAATGTGTAGAACTCCGGAATTGCCATGATTTCTAAAAAGTGGGCGTATGTATTGCAACTACGCCCATTTTTTGTACAGTTACCGACAGTAACCATTTGAACAAAATTACTAAATTTTAGTTTCTTACGATCAAAACCGTCTGATATATACCCTTTTTTTGGTTTGTGGTCGATAGCGCAACATTGGCTTGTATGGTAGGTACCACGCTCCCATGCTAATCGTTTCCAAACCTCACAGGAACACTCTCAAGATGAGGCTTCAGTTTCCCTAAAAATTTTACAAAGATCGGTTCAACGGTTTTGGAGTCTATACGTGATATAGCCACATAACCACTTTCTTTCTTCGACTGCAGAACAATGCGGCAAATATAGTAAATTTAATACGAAACTTGTAAGATCCGGGAACATTTGTTTGCCTTGTCCATTTTTAATGCAAAGGACTTTTTCCAAAAAGGATTCGATATCGATATCACATTTTAAATGGTTTTCACCTAATTTTAATAAAGTCCATTACATAAGTCTTCAAGTTGCAAAATTAGATCCAAACTTTAGTTTTCATTGTATGATAAAACCTCGATTGGGTGTTATTATTTTTAAAAGTTCTAAGTATTTTCTTTTGAAATCAAATCTTAATTTAATTTGCTCTTAAAACTCAACACAATTTAGTTAAGCCTGTTGATTAACCCTCCGTCGGTCAGATGTTCCAATAACCTTTGGACGGTCGGATGTGGTCTGGCCAGAACCCTATACATTTACGTGTATTTATATGGGAAAGTAGCGTTATTGGTGTCAAATTCAAACGTGATTAGAAATTGTGTATGTTTATAGTTTCGGTTCTTTCTTGTTTTCGTAGGCTTTCGCATGTGTTGAACTACGTGATAATATAAGAATTTTGAAGAAATTGTTACCAAACGTAAAAAACCACTCGTTTCATATTATTAAATTTTTGTGTTTTATTTCAAAGTTATAAATTGATATCATCATATCATGATTATGATTAAACTGGTGTCATTACTTATGATTTATGCACCCGAAAGAAATATAATCAACTTTGGATTGTTTTTGACATACTGGGTTATACATTTCACACAAAAAAGCAGGTCTTGCGTCGTGTCTTTTCACATCCATGTAAGCAAAGTTTACAATCTCTCTTCTTTTCGAGTTTAGTCACTTTCATTGACTGCATAAACACGGAAAACCAACTATTAAATTATTTGAATTTAATTACTTACGCTTAATGGTTTTCCGAAAAAGGCTTCAATCGCAGCACGTGTGTAGAAATGTTTGATAACGTTGACACTGTTCAATCGATTCTCGTTAAGAGAACCAATGAATAAGATAAAGTGTGCTGGAAATTCCGTCTTGCATCCCGTTTATTGAGTCGATCATTTTCTTTGCATCCAAATTTGCAGCCAAAGCCATAAAATGAAGCATATTGAAGAATAAAGCTAGTGTCCATCATCTTGTTGAGCATTTGCAGGTGAAATGGGTGACCAGCTGATCCATGCAATCTACCCCTCCTTTACTTGCATTGTAAAACATAATCGCCTCTGGTTTCATCATTGCACCTTGTCAAAATTTCGTGTTGGCACAGTTAAAACGGATTTGCTTATTTGTTTTTATTTGGAACACTGTGCCTTAGGGGGCATCCATTAATTACGTGAGGCATTTAGGGGGTGGGGGGTTAAGCAGAATCTCACTAACTCTCACGTAGGGGAGAGGGGGGTTCTCGCAAAAATGACGTACATTTTTATCAGCAAGAAACAGTGTAGAGTTATGAGATAACTGGTTAAATTGAGTAAAACGTGTTTCTCTATTAAAATATGACTAAATTTAACATTATAATATTTTTCGCGGTAATGCAAGTGCAACAAAGTAGCATAGTAGCCCGTCGATTGTTTTACCACCGGCTAGCTGATCACGCGATTCGAAGAGCGCTGTGACTTGTGACAGCGACGCATGGATAAGTCTTTACTTGTTGTGTTTACGTCCGTAAATGTTTAGTTCAGTGGTCGGCACACATGAAGCACATCCCAGTAAGTACATTCATGCATACAGCATTGATGATGTAGGCATATGTTTGATGTTTTCTATGCATGCCAGCATAAATGCAAGCTCATTTCCATTTTACATGGCGATGTCAAACAAGAGCATGTGTACTGTGTACCCGCACAATTATTATTGCTGTATGCATGGGGAATTCATAGTACTCTATGCATTCATTGTCATTAATACTGCATGCATACATTACCATTAATACTGTATGCCTACACTTGCATTAATATTGTAAGAAAAAATATTGCAGTTGTCATTAATAAATCATATTATTTATTTCAGTTTTTAAAGTTGCTATATTCTGTTATATTAATTTATATTTTGTTAATAAATTATATACAACTGCACTCCTTAAAGCTTAAATGCACAATGGGAGTTCATATTTTTTAAGCAAGACTATTATGCATGCAAGGTTCATGCCTTACTACTAATACAGAATGCATATTTTAGTATGCACGCTACTGTGTACAAACAACACGTATACTCAGCGAATTTGGATAATTGTTGGTTTTTTAATGACCATACATGCCTTGTCCATGCTTCTGCCTGCAAACAGCATGCAGGTTTTCTGTATGGATGCTACTCTGGACTTACAGGGTAAGGCGAAAAAAGTTGTTTAGCACAAATGCTCAATACAAGCCATGGTTTATGTTATAATGATTCCCCAAATATTTCGACTCTAGCAATAGCCATCTGTGAGCTGGAATGATTTGAATTAACCTCTAAAAATCGAGTTATTTTGTAACCATATTGGCTTGTGTAATTGTAAAAAATAAATTGTCAGATATTATAGCCGGAAAAAAGGTCTTCCAATCTGCATCAAAAAATTCAAATTTTTGCATTCGGATTAAAAATAATGCTTTTTTCAAGAATTTTTTAAAATTTTTTTTCACTAAATTCTGATCATTGATTCCTACCCTTTAGGAAACAAAGCGCTTTGAAACCACTTTGAAAGCACTTAACAAAATCTTAATAGCGCTTTGTTCTTTTTGTAAATAGCGCCTTTTTTAACATTGCCATGTCATTGGGAAAAAGGCCTTCGCTCTTGCAACGGATGGTGATTTGCAAAAGCGCTTTGCTCTCGCTTAGGAAAGTGATTCCAAAAAGGGCTTTGATATAGCTTAAAAAAACGTT
Organism: Dichetophora obliterata; assembly: GCA_963920525.1. Classification (NCBI taxonomy): domain Eukaryota; kingdom Metazoa; phylum Arthropoda; class Insecta; order Diptera; family Sciomyzidae; genus Dichetophora; species Dichetophora obliterata. Next base: position 171,227,880 of record OY986435.1, on the reverse strand, counting down.
AAAAAAGTGCTTTGCTCTCGCTTCGGAAAATGATTCGAAAAAGGGCTTTGTTCTCGCTTCGAAAGGTTATTAAAAAAGAGCTTTCCTCTTGCTTCGGAAGGTGATTGAAAAATTGCTTTGCTTTTGCTTTGGAAAGTCGACGCATTTTGCTCGCGTTCTTATACCTACCCTGTGTACCCGTCGCTGACCTGAGCAAATTACAAACAATAGACTAAATACATTTTAATTATATTTACATACATTTATTTATTTAATTTATGTTAATTAAACGTATTTTACTTTATATATATAAAATAAGAGATCAAAAGTTAAATCAATTCATTTGTGCACTTTGAAATTGTAGTTTCATTTTGAATTATTTCAGCACTTAAAATATCTGCGGCTCTTGCGCCTTCGTCGTTTGCACTTGCATGCGCAGCTTCGTTATTTGTAGCGTCTATTTTCGCTGCTACCAATCTTTTAAAGTGGCGTTTTGAATACCCTAACCACTTGCCACTCATTTTATTACCTTTTTTAATCACTTTATATTACTATCAATTAAACTTTACTTGTTAACTGAATTATTTATTTTTCACTCTAACACACTTTCTTAAACTTTACTTTTCCAATGCTAAAATGCTAGTGATGACACGAATGCTAGTGATGGGATTGTCAGTAGTATCGAAGTAGATATCGAATTCGACAAGATATTCGAAGTAATCACAAAAACTTTTTTGAAGCACTAAGAAAAGCGAAAGCAAAGATCTTTTTTACAGCTCAGCTCGCAGCGAGAGCAAAGCGCTTCACAAAAGCACTGTGCAAAGGTAGAATAAAGCACTTTTTATGTGCTTTTTAATAAAGTGCTTTAAAATTTCCGATAGGGTAGTCAGAATTGCTTAATTTGATATAAATTAAAAGTAAAATATTAATTATAAAATAAACACCTACTGAAAAAATATCGTAAGAAATTACAAAAAAAAAAAAAATATAAAATTAATGAAGTTATTTGAATTTTGAAAGTTTTTGTATGGATATAAAATAAAAAATATCAAAAATATTCATGAAAAATAGCGTTATCTTTAATCTGATTGCAAACATTTACATTTTTTGATGCAGATTGGAAGATCTTTTTTCAGCCTGACAGTTAAATTTTTTACAACTATTACACCAGCCAATATGGTTACAAAATAACTCGATTTTTTGAGGTTATTTCAAACCATTTCAGCTCACGGATGGCTATCGCTAGAATCGAAATATTTGGGGAATCATTATAACATAAACCAAGGATTGTATTGAGCATTTGTGTCGAACAACATTTTTTTTTCTATGAAGCGTGAGGCGCCTTAATACTGGGGCCTCGTCCACACCCTATCACGCAGATTGATGGGCATCTGACTTTCCCAGATCCTGGTGAGCATGACGGAAAGTTATTTGCTCCCTTTTTGACTCGTCACTACTTACCGATTCAACCTTTACATGTCTTCATGGACTTGTCACATGACCTCTATTGCCCCAGTGTACGTGCTGATCTAGAAAAAAGATGCTGCAATACATGCGGTATTAACTTTTCATCCATTACAAGAGCTGCAGAGCATCGGCGCGCAGTCCACCGTGCACTAGCGCGCAAAGTGGACCCTCACGGATTATCACACGTCGAGCTAATGAGCTTCTGTGTGCAAACGATAACGGTGGCTAAAAGGAGCAGATGATTTTACCGAAAATCACATGGACATACTGGTTCCAGTAGTCACTCTCGAGACCGTAAATGAGTCCCCATGGACTGAATAAGAATGAATATTCCTTCACCAATTCTAGAAGTTCTCATTTCAAATGACTTACTTTTACTAAATTAGTATTTTATTGTTCGATTTTTTCATTGCCATTTTAAACTATGATCTCAGTAGTCTTAAATTATGGTCTCAACTAGAAAAAGAAAATCTTGTTTTTTACCTAGCTCTAAATTAATAATTAACGGATTTGAAGTTTATTTATTTTATTTATTTATTTATTTATTTCACCAAGCAAGGCAATTTACTAATTCTATTTACATTTTTTACTTTCTTTTTTTTTTTTTTGCTTACATATTATTTAAACTAATTTCAAAAGAATAATTAAACTACGCTAATATATTTTAAGTACTACTTTTAGGGGATGACGGAGGGGGACTAGACCAAGAAGCATAACTCTGTAGGGAGCAGTGCTTGAAAAGGACAAATTATTCCGAGCCAAAGAGAGACTTTGAGAGGGTTCGCTTAAATGTGGATTTTGGTATGGATGGTGAATAGTGCTCGCTAATATTATTAAAAATTCTACAGCACCTACTAATGGGTTCATTATTTGCGTAAACAGTGTGGTGAATATATTCATTTAGGAGCCGCGTATGCCTAGTGCGTCTAATTGGGTCATTTAGTGTAATTTTTCTGGAGATATATTCGCTATCAATAGTTCCGTTAATAACATCAAATGTGAAACATGAACTCAGTAAAATTCTTCTTGATGATAGAGGCATCAGAGAGAGGAGCCTGAGTCTTTGTTCATACGGTGGCAAGTTGTTATAGTCACGGGGGTCAAAGATATCTCTTAACGCAAAAAGCAGGAATTGTTTTTGAATGGATTCAATTTTGTCGCTATGAGATTCAAAGGCTGGATTCCAAATGATGCAAGCATATTCAAGAAGTGGTCGCACTAAGGTACAGTATAACGTTTTGGTTACCCACACATTTTGGAATTCTTTAGCACGTCTTTTTATAAATCCTAGCTGTTTATTTGCCCTCGATAAGACTTTATCAAAATGTAGATTAAATCTCAGCTTATTATCTAGGACAACTCCAAGGTCTACAATATGGTTGGTTCTGCTCAGAACAATATTATTAAGGAGGTAACTGCATTCTGGTATCAAGTTCTTACGGGAAAAACTTATCACACAACATTTCTTAACATTTAAGTGAAGTTTGTTTTGATTACACCATTGCTCAAGGGACAGCAGTTTCGATTATAGGAAAGTTACATCAACTTCTGATTTAATGATCTTATATATTTTAAGGTCATCTGCGTACATAAGATGGGGAATGTCACAAAGAGTAATAGATAAATCTGAAATGAAAATGTTGAAAAGTATTGGGCCAAGATGACTACCTTGTGGTACACCAGAGGTGACCGGTATATCATTTGAAAAAATGCCTTGAAATTTAACAATCGGGGATCGTTCGCAGAGATAGGATTTGATCCAATTGAGTAATAAACCGGAAATGCCAAATTTACCTAACTTTAAAATTAAGATATTATGGTCGACTCGGTCAAATGCTTTACTGAAGTCTGTGTAAACTGCATCTACTTGGCGTCTTTTTTCCATTTGATTTAACACATCGGAGACCATGATCATTAGGTTAGTGGTGGTCGATCGGCCTTTCCGAAACCCATGTTGCTGCTCGTTTAAGCGGGGATTAATGAGACTCGTCAGCTTATCACATATTATCTTTTCAAATAATTTTGGTATAGCTGACAAGATGGCAATGCCTCTGTAATTTTCAACAGACCTTTTATCGCCATTTTTATATATAGGTGTCAAATGGGAGATTTTCCAGTAGGATGGAAAAACACCTAAGGATAAGGATTTGTTGAAAAGTATAAATAAGGGAATGGCAAGATTGTTTATACATTGAACTAAAAAACTTGGTGGTATGAGATCTGGTCCAGGTCCTTTGTTTGAATCAAGTTCCATGATAGCATTAACAATTTCATCCAGCGTCAGACTGATATTGTTTATAATGTCTGTCGCATTAGGAGAGGGGGAGGAATAGAGAGTCTGGGTTGTGGGAGCACAGAAAACTTCTCTAAAGTGATTTGCAAAAAGATTACAGATCTCTTGGAGGTTGGAAGAAATTGTATTGCCTTTAAACATAGATGAGGGGTATCCAGCTGATTTACGTTTGACATTAACGAAATCAAAATATTTTTTAGGATCTCTAAGAATTTTTTCTCCAATAAGGTTGGTATAAGTTCTATAAGCATCATTTGATTTTATAGAGAACTCATTGTAGAGCTCTTCGTATCTCATTTTGATTTCATCGCTTACATTTACGCCTTTTTTAATGAATTTGTATAGCTTGTTTCGTTGGTTTCTTATATGTCTGAGACTTTGGTCAAGCCATGGTTCTGAAAGTTTATTTTTTTTCTTTATCTTAGGCACAAATTTTTCAATACTTGTGAAAATGCGTTGGTAGAAAAGTGAAATAGCACTATCGCAATAGATCGTTCCAGTTATAGGCATTCAAATCAATTTTTATACTGTCATAATCGGCATTAAGAAAGTCGAACACAATTGTGTTATTAAATGAGGTGGTAAAAGACATGTTGTTACTAGGAAATTCTACAGTTAAAGCAGTGTGGTGGAGTGTATCAGAAAATAAGTGTTCAGCCTGAGTAGTTGCAGTAATCTTTATTTCATCATACGAATTAGCAAAGACTAAATCCAACCAGTTGCCGTTCCGATTTGGGGTTGGATTAACTTGTTGTAGGTCATTGCTATAAAAGGTACTAAGTAAATTAAAGTCTATCGAGCTTGAAAGGTTAACCGGAAGAAGATAATTGTCATTTTCATCGACGATAAATGAGATATTTGGACGATTGAAGTCTCCAAAAATTATAACTTTATCTTCCTCATTTAAGGTTGCGGTTAACGATTGGACTGTTTCACATAAATCGTTGTATGTTGTTTCGATAGAGCAGGGGGGAATGTAGAAGACAACAATGTAAATAAAAATATTGGTCCCTGAGCGAACTTTGATGATACGGTGTTCAAAGAGTGTGTGAGAGGTTGTTGCAACAAGCTCGCTTTCTAAAGAGTTATGAGTTGCAATCATAACACCATTTCCACGGGAGAGACCTGTGTGGCCAAAGTCCCGATCATTTCGATAAACTGTCCAATTGCAGTCAAGAATCTCTTCGTTTTTGAAAGTATCGTTTAACCATGTTTCGGTGAAAACTAGTACTTGGAAGAGGCAAGATTTCGCGTCAACAAAGAGTTTATTAAGTTTTCCTCGCATACCGCCACAATTGTGGTAAAATATGCGAAGAGCAGTCGTTGACGGGGAATCACTAATTGGGCTGCGATTAGGGTTTTGATTATGTTCACTACGCTGGTTAGGAATAATATTGTTGTTGCTCTTTACGGGTCTTTTGAAGATAAGAGATATGTTTTGACCTTGAGCACCATATGTGTCAAGGTCTTCTTTGACTTGTTGACTTGTCAAGCCAAGTTGCACGTGGAAACTGGTGAACAAATGGCGTAATTCATTGACATCGGTAGGTAAGCCGTCTTGCTGAATCAAGACTTTGAGGTTTGTCTTGGTTCTGCCTTCTATACAAGTAGAGACAGGTGCTTTATACATGTAAGCCAGGTAGAGGCGCACATTGTTGTAGACACTGTTCTCTCTAAGACGAGATAGGGCATATCTGCTCTCGGTGTCAACACAAGAGTTCGAAGTTAGTTTCACCTTTGGTGGTTGAGAGGGTCGATGAAAGAAGTGGAACTACCAGGTTGATTAGCGGCTCCACTTGTGATTGGAACAGAAGGAGATGGGTTTAAAGTATGTGAATGTACAAAGTTAGGATATAGTGTCTGGAGCATATTACTCTCATTTTTGTTTGCTGGTGTGACCTGGTGTGAATTGGGATTAAGATTAAATGAGACCCATTTTGGGTGAGAGTGCTGAAGTGTGGGATTCGCTTGATTCGAGTTAGAAGATTTTGTTTTTATGCTATGAATGAGCTGCGGAGTGAAGATTGGAAAGATATTAGTTTTAAGTTTCCAATTGGGATCAGATTTAGAATGTGAATTGGGTAAATTTCTATCCGAGGGTGTGTAGTTTGGATCAGACGAGGTAGGATTTTGTTTATGTGGAGTTTTAATACAATGCGACTTATAATACAAGTTAGAGTTAGAATTATTAGCCTTATTTCTAGCAGTATGTATATGAGAATTAGACTTAGAGTTAAATCTAGAATTAAAATGAGTATTATAAGAAATAGAACCAGAGTTAGACTTAGTGTTAGAGGTTTTAAGCAGCGTCCTAGGTTTATCACTCCATATTGAAACTTCAGCCTTGCCGCCATCTAGACTGGATGTGTGAGAAAATAGCCAGGCAAATTTTGTTGGAATGTTAATTTTGAAATTTCTGCATTTTTTTTTGCGGTTTATGTAAGTTTTCTCGCAGTCATCATTTGGAATCACAATGCCGTACTTATTCTTGAATAGCTTGCAGACCCAGGATACACTTGTTCTTAAAGGCAGACCCTTAATGAATAGTGCTGTTTTATCAATAGCATTCCCACTGGCTAGCTTTTTTATTCAATTTTCCCAATCAGCTAGTGTCCATGTTGTTCCAAAGTGGTGAACCAATTTACGAGGTGCAGCAACTGGGCTTAGATCAGTTTGGTTCGTGATTGTTTTACAGGGAGATGTAGGCGATGAAGGAGAAGACAGGGCTGGTGAATGCAAGAGAGATGTAAAAGAAAAGTTCCATGGTCAAATAATGTTAAATATCTTGGGATCTACCTAGACCAAAAATTAATCTTTCGAGAGCATATCACTAATACGATAAAAAAATTTAATATTGCGATAAAAATGTTATATCCATTAATTAAGAGACATTCAAAGCTAAGCTACGAAAATAAAATTATAATTACGAAAGTTATTTTTCAATCTATTATTTTATATGCTTGTCTAGTTTGGGGCTCTTGTACACAAATGCATTTAAAAAAATTACAAATTTCTCAAACAAACTCTTGAAAATGAATCTAAATTTGCCTTGGCATTTTTCTACAAATGAATTACATAAGAAGTCTAATGTCCACTTAATATCAAATCGTATCCAAACGATAACTGAAAAATTTATAATGCTGAGCCGCATTTCTCATAATCCTTTAATATCTAGTTTATATGAAATATAACGGCTATTAAAAAAAAATTATTTATATATTTTCTTCTCTATTTTTTTTTTGTTAATTTATTATCAAAAATTTAAAAAATTTATTAAATTTGTATATTAATTTTTGCGTTCTTAATTAATTTTTTATTGAATGTAATGTTTTCATGTCTTTTCCTCTTCTTCTTATTCTTTAATTCGTTGTTTTTTATATTTTTTTGGCATTTTTAATTAAATTATCGTTTTTAATGTTTTCTTGTCAATTTCCCTTCTCTGTCTTCTTACTTTCTTCTTTCCATCCTCTTGCTTTGTTTTTTTCATGCTTACATTTGTGTTACTATTGTTATAAGATATGGTGTCAAATCTATCGCACAACAGCGACATCCATAAGAGTCTGATAAGCGTTCTATATAAACAGCATTCAGGCTTGAGAGTGGTTCACTTTAATGCTAGGAGCCTGAATGATACAAAATTTGATTGTGTATGGTACTGCTTTCAAAATTCTGCTGTTGATGTCATTTGTGTCTCTGAAACCTGGTTTCACTCTGACATATATGACTCTTGTTTGAATATAAAGAATTATAAAATGTTTAGAAATGACAGCATTAATAAAAAAGGAGGGGGCGTTGCAAGATATTGTAGAAACGATCTAAATGTTAAATTGTAAGATGGTAATGAGGTGGGGTTTTTAAATGTTGAAATATATGATAATTCTACCAAAGTATTCTTGTCCTGTTTATATAATCCGTATTGTCATTGTAGTTTGGACCGATTGTTTTCCACGTTGTCTGATTGTGCAATAGAGTACGATCAATTCATCCTGTGTGGAGATTTTAATACAGGGTCCGCCATCTAACGTTTTTTTTTTCAATTAGTGCTTATTTCGTGAATGGTAACACTTAGCTCATGTTTGATTTAACAGATAATTAGTTTTATCCTTTCGCTGAACGAATATGGTTGTGTATACGCTTGAACAACGCTGGGAAATATTGCGACATTACTTTGAAAATCATGGTAATGTCGCAGAATGTGTGCGAAAATTGCGTACGGATTTTGGAAGAAGAGAAGCACCGTCAGCTCCGTATGTTCGTTATCTTGTGAAAAAAGTGAAAGAAACTGGCATCCTCATCGATAAACCAAAGCATGAAAAGCCAAAAGCAGTGCGTACACTTGAGAATATTGCTGCTGTGGCAAAAAGTGTGCGTGAAGCGCCATCAACATCAATTCACCGTCGTTCTCAATAATTGAACATTTCGGAGACATAATTGAGACGAATTTTGCATAAAGACCTTGGTATGACGCCATACAAAGTCTAATTGGTTCAGGAGTTGAAGCCAACTGACCATCCAATTAAGTGGGCCTGCGATCGACTTACAGAAGATGCCGATTTTGCCAAAAAAATCATCTTTTCGGATGAAGCTCATTTTGATTTTGGCGGGTATGTAAACAAGCAAAATTGTCGCATTTGGGACACAGAAAACCCGCACGCATACATGGAAAAGCCGCTGCACCCAAAACGAGTCACTGTTTGGTGCGGATTTTGGTCCAGAGGCATAATTGGGCCATTTTTCTTCGAAAATGAGCAAGGAGTGGCCGTTACAGTCAATGGCGATCGTTATCGGGCCATGTTGAATGAATTTTTGTTCACAAAAATTGAAGTGGAGGATATTGGCAACATTTCGTTTCAAAAGGACGGCGCTACATGCCACACAGCCGAAGCTACACTCGATGTTTTGCGCCTTGTTTTTGAAGATCGCATTATCAGCCGCAGAGCTGATGTCGTTTGGCCACCTCGGAGCTGAGATTTGACACCGTTGGACTATTATTTGTGGGGTGCCCTCAAAGATAAGTGTTACGCCGACACGCCAGAGACAATTGACGCTTTAAAGGACAATATTCGTGAAGACATTGGTGAAATACAGCTGCACACAATCGATAATGTGCTAAAAAATTGGACCGATCGTGTTGGCTACTGCATGGCCAGCCGAGGCAGCCATTTGAATGAAATTATTTTCCATTATTAACCGGAAGGATTGTACTTTCAAATAAAAAAAGAAATTTAAGAAAATATCCAGTAGTTTTTTTTATAACATTTAAAAAAAAAAGTTATTTGGTGGACCCTTTACTTCTCAAAAAATAAGACTATCTCATAAATTTTAGAAAATATTTCATTTTTGTTTGGGTCTTATTATATCATTATAAAATAAAGCCCAATAAAATGAGCTCCAATCAAATTTTATATGAGACTAATTTCTTTTGACAGTTAATAAATTTAATGACAATTTAATAAAAATTGTTAAAAACATCCTTTCGAATGGTTAAAAATTACTCCGTTCGGTGTCAAAAAATTATCATTTTGCGTATTATTAATAAACACCTAACAGGGTACAAAACAAACATCCTATCTGATATTTATTTTTTACACCGTTTGGTGTAGGACTCCCTGGAACACCGATCGGTGTAAAATTTCTATACAAATTTTTAAGTGTGTATAAAGAACAATATAAAATTTTCTATTGTTTCTTTTTCCAATATTCTTTACCCCATATATTTTTAGATATCTGTGTGTCTATTAATAGAGTTAAAAAAAATGATTATTTGGCTCAATTTAAATTCCTTGCAATTTTTCACCTGATGCATTAGCTAATGGTTTGGTTTCTATTCCTAATCGTGCTTCAAAATGTGATGGTTTGATAATTGGATATGATTTCAATTCCAGACATGTTGCTTAGAACGATAATATTAATAATTTATATAATAATTTTTTTTAATTTAATCCAAAATCATTCTCTTGAATTTTCAAGAATTTGTGATATATTTCCTTCATTTCCTAATGGGTCTTCCTATCTCTATCATTTCTTAATTTCTACAAATTTATCAGATAACTAGCTGAAACCCGGTGCGTTGCTGCCATGCACCCGTTTCCAAACACCCATCAATTGTTTACAGTGAAACGGCATGTTTAAATTGTGGTCGAATACTGAATCTGTGCTACCTATAATTCCAAAGCTATTCGAAAATCATAAAGTAAGTTAACCATAAAAGCCATAACTTTTGATCGAAAGGAGATATTGGGGTAAATGTTTCATGTAAATTGTTTCGTATGAAATCGTATTTGTTTCATACGTATTGTAGTGTAGTTGCCGAAAGTAACCATATGAACTTAATTACAAATTTAAATATAAGACGACCAAAACTTTCCAAAATATAGCATTTTTGTTTATTTGTGGGCGGTAAAAGGGGTGTGGCAACGTTTTTCCCCCCATAAACCATCACGTACTTAAAACAAAATAGCTGCCAAAATTTCAGCTTAATTTAGTTTATACATGGCTCACTTTGACTCCTCCACGCTTATCTCCAGATAAAAAAGTAAACATAGTGCGACCACGTCCATTTTTAGTCCACTGACCGAAAATAGCCATACAAACATAATTACCAAATTTTAGTCTTATACGACACAAAACGTCTGAAATAAAGCATTTTTATTGGTTTGTGGGCGGTAAAAAGGGCGTGAAAAACAATTTTTAGTACAGTTTCTGACAGTACCCATACAAACTAAGCCAAAATTTTAGCTCAAACGACCCAGTAGTCAGTTTTTATGATTTCTGAAAAAATTTGGAGCAGCTAAAGTGCGACCATGCCCCTTTTTACAAAAAATAAAAAGGCGTGGTAAAAAGGGGCGTGAATGCTCATTTTTAGTCGACAGTAACCATATAAACTAAATTTCCAAATTTTTGTCTAATACGATGAAAACCGTCCGAAATATTGCACTTTTATTGATTTGTGGGCGGTAAAAGGAGCGTGGAAAGCCACTTTTGGTACAATTTCTGACAGTAACTAAATAAATTAAATTACTAAATTAAAGTCTTATACGACCCAAACCGTCTGAAATATACCATTTTTATAGGTTTGGGGCCGGCAAAAGAGGGTGTTGCAAATCTTAACCATCTCCTACCTGAAAGAAATCGTCTGCCAAAATTTCAGCTCAATAGGCCCAGTAGTTTTTGATTCTGTAGACATTTGTATGGGAGTTTATGGGAAAATCTTAAAAATGCCATATCTTTAAAATGCCAGAACCACTGACCCGATTGCGTGCTAAATCGGTTATCCATCTACAGACCACACCCAACGTACCCTGCTATTGTGGTTGAAATCGGTCGACCTGTTTTTTAGTAAGCGGTGACATCAAAATGTACACTTATTTTTATATATATATATATATATATATTAACCAATTAATAACGTAAATTATTTATGTATAAATTGCTAAAATTAATATGATTAAAACGTTTCTCTTAGATAATATCATCAAATAATACGTTTTTAATAAGTTTTAGTTTTTTGATCACGGAAGACTTTTTTGTGGAAATGCTCATATACACGGAATATCATTGGAAAATATGCACAACGCCAGAATTGTAATCGTTTCTGAATATTGGGTGAAGTTATAGTTTGACTACGCCCATTTTTTGCTAAGATTTTAAGAGTAACCATACGAACTTAATTGCAAAATTTTAGTCCAATACAGCAAAGTTCATCTAAAATATATCATTTGAATTGATTTGTGGGGGTGTGGCAAATTTTTGTTTGTTTTTATTATTTGAGATATAAACCTTGATAACAGATGTAGTAAATTTGGTGGCCTAAGGTGTTTCCGTTTCTGAGATCTTAAAAGACACTGCACAATTAATTTTGTGTGTAAAGAAGGGACGGTAAAAGTTGGAAACTCAGAAATAATAATGATATTTCTAAAGTGGGAGTAATTATAGTTCTACCGCGCACATTTTTTGCTGAGTTTTGCTGAGTAACCATACGAACCAAATTTCAAAATTTTAGCCCAATAACACCGAATTCATCTGATATTTAGCGTTTTTATTGATTTGTGGGCGGTAATAGGGGTGTGGCAATTTTTATTTATTTATTATTTGAGATATGGGCCTTGGCAGCAAATGTTGTAAATTTGATTCCTTTAGGTATTATTGTTCATGAGATCTTAACGGACACCATATATATATATGGCAACATTTTTACCGGAACCACCTTCGAACGGAACCATTTTCGAACCTCACCGATTTCGTGCAAACTTCACATAAACCATTTACAGACCATCCACAACGTACCCTGAAATTTTGGTTTAAATCGGTAGACCCGTTCTTGCAGTTAGTGGTTACATCAAAATGTACACATCTTTTTATATATAAGACTTTCATTCCCCGGCAGACGTTGTTCTGCCACAGATCGCTTTGCTGCCTTATACGAAAATGTCAAGAAATGTCAAATATAGTCACCATTTTCAGTATAGCTTTAGCAAATTTTAGTCTAATACGATCAAAACCAAGCGAAAAAAAGCATTTTTGTTGTTTTGTAAGTGGTAAAAAGGTGTGCGGCAAAATTATTTCCCTTAAACCATCTCGTAATCGAAACAAATCGACTGCCAAAATTTTAGCTCAATTTAGCTTAAGCCTGGCGCACTTTACTTCACTCCAAGCTGAACCCCCGAAAAGTGAGTTTAACTAAAGTGGGACAGGCCCATTTTTAGTGCACTTGCCGTAAGTAACCAAATGAACTAAATTACAAAATTTTTGTCTTATACGACCCAAACCGTTGAAATAAAACATTTTCATTGGCTTGTCGGTGGTAAAAGGGGGGCGTGGAAACCAATTTTGAGTACAGTTGCTGACAGTAACCATACGAACTAAGCCAAAATTTTAGCTCAATCGACCCAGTAGTCAATTTTAATTATTTCTGAAAAAGTGGGTGCGGCTATATAGCGATAACGCCCATTTTTAGTACAGTTGTCGAAAGTAACCATACAAACTTAAGTATCAAATGTTAGTTTTATATGGCTAAAACTGCTTAAAATATAGCATTTTCACTGACTTGTGGGCGGAAAAAGGGGGCGTGGAAACCAATTTTTCATACAGTTGCTGACAGTATCCACACAAACCAAATTACCAAATTTAAATGTTATACTACCAAAACCGTATTAAATAAGGAATTTTCATTGATTTGTGGGCGGTAAAAGGGGGTGTGGAAACACATTTTTAGTACAGTTGTCGACAGTAACCGTACAAACTAAATTTAAAAATTTTAGCCTTATACGACCCAAACCGACTGAAATATAACATTTTCATTGATTTGGGGGCGGTAAAACGGGGGTGTGGCAACTTTTTCCCTCAAACTTTTCGTACCTGAAACAAATCGAATGACAAAATTTCAGGTCAATCGCCTCAGTAGTTTTGGAGTCTATAGGCATCACACACACAGACACACATCGTTTTGCTTTTTATACATACATATAGATATTGATTTGTGGGCGGTGAAAGTGGGCGTGAAAACATTCATACATAATAACCTCCTCTTGGAGCACCTACACAGCAAATTTAACTATAAAAATGTGTTGAACTTCGGAATTGCCATGATTTCGAAAGAGTGGGCGTATATATATTGTGACCTAGCCCATTTTTTGTACAGTTACCGACAGTAACCATCTGAACAAAATTACTAAATCTTAGTTTTTTATGATCGAAACCGTCATATATTTATCCTTTTTTTTTGGTTTCTATGGGAGGTACCACGCCTTCTCTTCCAATCGTTACCAAACCTCACAGGAACAATCTCAAGATGTGGCTTCAGTTTCCCTGAAAATTTCATAAGATCGGTTCAGCGGTTTTGGAGTCTATACGTGATATAGCCACATACCCACATACTTACATCCATTTATATATATATAGATTGTTGGTCTATATTGGTGGTATACAAAGAACAACGGTATGAGACGAGAATCTGAAGTTTACTTTGCAACTGGCGCGCCGACGTCAGATACCGCGCGAGTTTATTTCATTTTTTTGTAATAGTAATAATGATTTCTCCATCGATAAAAAATGTAAATGTTATGTAAATGTTTTTTATGTAAAATTTGACGTAGAATACGATGGTTATGTTTAAAACATGCTAAATGGTGGGTAAGATTGGTTAAAATTTATTTAAAAAGTTAAATTGCGTGTAACAATATGAAATTTCTCATAAATTTTTTAAAACTATTTTTTTCTTAAAATTTACTTTTTTATCTTCAAAAACAAAAAAGTTGTCTCTAGCTTAAACAGAACCGAAGATTAGAACCCGTAAAAAAAATTTCATGCAAATTAAAAATTTGGCAGTCAGAATGGTGTTCGGTTTGTAAAAGAATGACCCATATATGTACATTTTTTTTGCTGTAATTTTAATTATTTAAAATTAGTTTTAAGTTTTATTAAATTTCACATCAACGTAACTTAAAAAATGTTTTTTTGAGCAAACATTTGATTTCCTTTTATCATTTTCCTTGCATCTGCATGCTTTCCTGCCTTTGTAACAGAATTATTTTTGCTGTTGTGTTCTTCTTTTTTTCACTTCTGCTTATTTCATTGTTACTGTTCTGAAGACTCAATAAAAGTTACTTACTTACTTACTTACTTACTTACTTTAATTAGCTATTACCCAAATATTTATTTCAAAATAAACCAAAACCTTAAGTTTTCGTTGAATATTATTTATGTACATTTATTTTAAAATTTAATTAATACTGTTGGTCACATAAGAGGTTTTTGTGGACTTTTTTTCTCCAACATGAAAATTTCGAAAAATTTAGTTTGACTTGTTTTTTAGCGCAAATATTTACAAAACAAAGAAGAAAAAAAATTAAAATTGGTTCTAACTAAGCAAAAACTGTAGACATCCGTGCACATAATTGCTTTTATTTTAATACTAAACACAAAATTGTTTGGAACGCCAAAGAAGCTGCCAAGCCAACGAACATCTAGTTTGTTGGATCAATCTGCTGCGGTCTGAAGAGGCTGATGAGTGCCTTCAGAACTGTGTTGTTCTCGGTATTACATCAACCTGGTGGGCTTGTATTGCTTGCGATTGCTGTCACTATATTCCTCGTAGTCGTTCCACGTATCCGATGTGTAGTAAATGTTTTTCATGTAACCAGGAAACGGTGTAACCACATCGATGTCATCGCTCAAATCGTCCTCCGGTGGTTCGACAGCCACAAATGAAACAACAAAACCTTTCAATGAGGTGCTTTTGTCCGTTTGGAAGCGTATCATAATCATATCTGAGTACGATATAATGCTGGGCGGCTTCTAAGAAATGAAAAAAATAAACAAAATAAGAATTTGAAATATTGATTGCCGTTAATGTTTGGCGTTTTTAGTGCTCACTCGATTGCCGCAGTATCTTCCATGATTCTTATTTCGTGGACTGAGTTCTTCTGACATTTCTACATAATCGAAGTCGCAGCGATCAGAGTATTCAACTTCGAAGTGTAGAAATTTAATCTTAACACTGCTCTCTGGATCTGATTGAATGCGCCAGTCACAGAACATATTGCGCTTGTATGGTCGTCTACCGTAGCGCGGATGAGAGTAGAAGACTTGCGTTCGATTGGTTGCTCGTAAATAACCGCCACATTCTGTGCAATAAAGAAAACGTAAAATATGTATTTTAGAAGAATTTTGAACAAAAGCATGGTTAGCGGTAGCTAGTCAATATCGCTAAGTACTTATGGGCATTTTCACAGAAAAGTCTACTGTGACCACAAAATTAAAACTTATTATTTTATGATGTTATCCAAGAGAAACATTTTAATTTAAATTAATTTACCATGATTATCAAATAGTTTGCACTGTTTTACAAGTGTAGTTTTTCTGATCATCGCAAAACGATATATACAATTTCTCGGACAGCCAAGCTGCGATCAAATCGAAGTATTCATCAACTTTAAAGCAGCCAAAGGATGCCGTGCTGTATTAGGCGAAATGTCAAACTTTTTTTGACATTTGCTTAATATGGGTACCTGGGCATAAGGACATACACACGTGAAAACGAAACAGCAGACGAGCTTGCTAGGAAAGTTACATCGGTGACTTTAATGGTTCGGAACTGACCGAGCATGCCGATGTCAACTATCAAACTGCTGCTTAATGAGTACACCACATCTAAAGCCAATGGAAGATGGGCTGAACTCTCAACGTGCAGAACAACAAGGCCTCCAGACTGGGAGTCATCGCAAATGACTTCTGCAGAAGCTGCAGCGGCGATTAGGAGGAAGAAACCATTTCCCACCTTCTATGTTCCTGTCTCGCGCTAGCTATAAGAAGTCATAAATATCTGTGGTCGTTCTTGTTTTCCGAACTTGATGACCTGTCAAGGACAAGCGTCAAACGTCTTAAAAGCTTTATCAAAAGCTTAATGTGGTTCCACTCGGACTGGACCAAGGATAAAATGGGCTCTCAGCACATTCCATCCATACAAGGCAGCTGGAGCAGACGGTATCTTTCCTGCACTCCTGAAAAACAGTCTAGTACAACTAATGCCCTTCCTAATCGCTATTTGTAGAGTTTCGAATGGGATACTATACCCAATGCCTGGAGAGAGGTTATTCTTAGATTTATTCCTTAAACGAGCAGTAGACTTCTTGATCTACCGAATTCGTATAGACCAAAAATAGACACTCCCAAAAATATGCATATCAACAAGGGAAATCAGCGACTCATATTCTTCAAATCCTTACAAACAAGATTGAAAAATCATTGGTAACAAATAATATGGAATCGGGTGCTTCCTAGACATTGATGGTGCTTTTGATAACACCGAATACGCTCACAAAAGCAAATGCATTCAGCAAAAAGGTGTTGATGGAACAACATGCAATTGGGTGTATAACGTGCTGAAAGTCAAAAATATGAAATCAACTTTGGGCACGGCAGAGCTCAGAGTACTCGCCGCAAAAAGTTGTCCACAGGCAGGAGTTCTCTCCCCAATATTGTGGTCCATTGTAGTTGATGAACTCTTAGAACTTCATAGCTCAAATTGCTTCGATGTGCAGGGTTACGCTGATGACATCGTGATCCTTATCAGAGGAAAATACGAGGATACTTTATCGTATCTCCCCCAGAGGGCTCTCAATATAGTAGCTAAATGATGCAGGGAAACAGGGCTCAATGTCAACCCTAAGAAAACCAGCATCACCGTCTTCACCAGGAAACGAGTCAGGAAAAATCTAACTGAACCTACTCGGTGAAACCATAAACTTCTAAAAAGAAGTTAAATACTTAGGTGTGACGCTTGATGATAAACTCACATGGAACCCACACCTTAATAACACCATAAACAAAACAAGAGCCTGATTATGGGTCAGCAGAAGTTTTATAAGTAAAAACTGGGGTGTACACTTCCATCACGAGATCTATCATCTTATATGCTGCACCTATATGGTGGAGTAAGACGATCCAAAAAAGAGCTCAAGCCAAGCTCAGCAAGTTGCAATGACTAGCTTCTGTCTATATCACACGAGCGATGCGTACTGCTCCAACTGGCTTTGGATATTTTGCTTGGTATACCAAATCTTCTTGTCAAGAAAGAATCTTTGATCTTCACAATCAGGCTCATCATTGACAACAATTTGTATTTACTAAGTAACACTCACCTAGCGCTGTTAGACGAAATAACTAAGGACAAGAATCTAAGGTTATTACCCTGCGATCTCTGCCTCTCAAAATACAACTTCTGCAAAAACTTCCAAGTCTTCTTTCTAAACAGAACCACATGGGAAACAGAAAGGCCACGGTTCACTGGTGACTATCAGTCTGATATACTGATGGCTCAAAGACAAATGAAGGTGTGGGAGCTGGCCTTTTTGGCTCAAGGCAGGGAATATCTATATATGCCAGCATGGACACAGGTAACTCAGTCTTTCAAGCTGAAGTCCATGCAATTGAGATCTGCCTAAGAGAGTATGCAAACAAGCCCACTAGGAACGAAAACATTTACATTCACTCTGACAGCAAAGCTGCTCTACTTTCCCTTAGCGCATATAAAATCACTTCCAAACTCGTATGGGATTGCATACATCTGCTTATCAAGGTATCTGCCCATATTAGAGTTCACTTTATTTGGGTACCAGGCCATAGCAGCTATTTAGAAATCGAGATTGCGGACGAACCAGTCAGGAAATGATCTGTAAGTTTCTTCATAGGCCCAGAACGATTTTGCGAGCTACCATGGGGCACCATAACATTAATATGTGACTTAACAGAGAGGCACTGCATTACTAGAGGAAAACCGAAGATAACAGGCAGGCAAAAACATTCATGCCAACCACTTCGCTCCAAAGAACGAAACAATTCCATACTTTAAGTGGAACATCTATTAGACTTGTCAAAGGTTTCCTAACTGGACATTGCAAGGTAAATAAGCACTTATCAACTATGGGAATAGTCCAGAAAGATCTGTGCAGATTATGTACCGAAGATGAAGAAACAGCAGAGCACATCTTGTGTTAGTGTAACGGTCAAATTAGGACCCAACTTCGCTACTTAAGTGCATTGTACCTAGAATCGCACAAATTATATGACAACGACATAATTTTGATATTTTTAGCTCTGTTTTGTTTTCTTCTATCTTTCGGCTTGCATTTTGGCATGATCCAAGCATTAACGTCCTAATTGTGTTGAGTTGTGTGAGGCAACCTCGCATTTTTTGTGCTTTTTCGGAAATCATAGATTTAAAAAAATAAATAAAAATACCGAAAAGTAAAAAAAGTGGGCTGCAGGTGGGTGGCGTGTAACCTGTCCAATATCCAGTGATGTGCAAAGAAATGGGGCCACCTGTATTTTTATATATAAACCTGCATGAATTATATACAATATACAATTAAATCCATCGGGTGGTGATGCTTCTTGATCAGGACAGTATAAAATTTTATGGATTAGGCTCACACCTCCCCATCTTCGGAGCTAGAAAGTGAAAACTTGAAAATATGTGTCACTACGTCTTACTCTATATTTTATTTATCTCTTAAACGATCTCCAAAGTTAATAGCGTCTTGAAAACAAAAACACATGACCTTCAAACCAATGGTACAAAAGCCGTTTTCTAATCGTACCACACTAAAGCTAACTGTTTTACGTGTAGTAATTTCAAATGAAAAAGTAGTTGTGTTTGCATTGCGTACTTAAGTATTATGGCAAGATCAAACAACAAGCCAATAGAAAAGCCAATAGAAAAGCCAATAGAAAAGCCAATAGAAAAGCCAATAGAAAGCTTTATCATTGAAAAAAAAATTAAATCATAAAAATATTCAGAAAATTCAAGTTTTTCTAAATGACCTTGTTATTTATTATGTTGATTTTATATGATTTAAAGACAAATTTTTAATGTTTGATAGTTTAAATCATACTTCATTTTAAATACAAATTCTAGTTGTTTGATACACAGTAAAAAATTTGAGGGTAAATTTTATCTTTTTTATAACATTTGTATGGTATAAACTTTTTTTTTTCCAAATAATTTATAAATTTTATACCACTCAATATTATAAAAATAATAAAACAAACATAATTTAAAAAGTTTATATGGATATGATATCCAAATCAAAATATATTCTGGTTCGAAAGTAAAAAATTCACCGAAATTGGGAAATTTAAAAATATAGTGGTTTCGATGGGTCTGACGTGAAAAATGGTTTGGAAAACTTTATAAGATTTGATGGTATAAATTTGAAAACATTTTTGGTTTGGATTTATATGTACACCAAATAGTATAAAATTTATCCTCATATTTTTTACTGTGTAGTTAAACCTAACATAATAAATAACAAGGTCATTTAGAAAAAAACTTTAATCAAATGGTAGAGCACGACCAAACAGAAACAAACTGAAAATATATCAGCACAAATCTAAAAACAACTTCAGTAACCATGCTTTGTTAGTGGAAGACTTCCAGCAGACTGTTGGACTCCATAGTAATAACATAAACATAAAGACTAAAGTAACGCAAAAATACAACAACAAATGTGAGAATGTGAAATGGGAGAAAAACTGAGAAATTGACACTTAAAATCTCATCGCCTCTGTGGTGCAGTGCGCTAGTGCCTTTAGAAGGGCCGAAATTGCAATAAAATCAGCTGGTGATTTTTTCCTTTTCATATTGAAAAAAGTTGTTGTTTTTGTTGTTTCTTTGGAAAGATTCGTTAGAACAATTAATTGCTCTAACTTTGACCTAAAGCTCAATAAACGATTTTAAGCTATCAAACAACAAGAATTTGTATTTAAAATCAAGTATGATGTAAACTATCAAACATTTAGAATTTGTATTTAAATTATATAAAATCAACATTCAAAAAATTTATTTAATATTCGAGATAGTTATTATCAAAGTTGAGTTAAAAATTGTTTTGAGAATGTAGTTGCTCATAACTTTTTTATGCAAAATGTTTTATAAACAACTTAATGCTAATTTGATTAAAATCTCAACAAGTGAGAAGCTTTGGAAATCAGATAAAATATACAATAAATATTTCTGTTATTTATTTCTGTTGTTATAAATTTTAAATATGCAGCATGTAAAATACTGAAGTCTTAAATGTCAACGTTATTTGCAAATAAATTGAAATTGAAATTGAAATATGGAGTAAAATGTAGTGACACATATTTTCCGGATTTTCCTCTCTATCTCCCAAAGGGGGGAGGGGGTGACCATAATCCTAGCATTTGTTTACTGAAATAATTATGGGGAATCACCAACCGAGGGAATAAGTGCTTTGTATATAATTCATTCAGCTTTATATATAAAAATACGGGCGTCCTTATTTCTTTGTACATCACTGTAAAACAATGTATTTCTTATGTTATAAACACAATCCACATCTATGTGTGGCTACAGAACACGCTGTAGCTGGACAATTTTTATTTTCTAATTTGACAGGCGTTTATTGAAAAACAAATAAAATGGGCTGTGTTCAGGCGAGAATCAAATGATTGAATTAATCCAAATTTGAGGTTTGTTTTTCCAGCTAAAAAATTAACTATGCGAAAGCGAAAAATAACTTCAAACATAAGCAAAATTTTGATGACGCTCAAGACCTGAATCAATAAGTCAAATAGAGTAAAAATTGAACAAAAGAAAGGATTGGCTTAATTATTTGATTGTCGTCTGAATAGTTCTACACTCGCCAGCAATAGTTCTACACGCCAGTGGAACTTATACGTCGCACGCCCGTAGCCACAATTGTATATATAACAATAGTTCTTCACGCCAGTGGAATTTTACATATGCATTTTGTGTGAACTGGAGTATTTTTAGATCACTGGTAAGTATTTGACTTCATGTGCACATACATATATGTACATTCGGAACAATATTTGAGACCGTTCGGGAAATATTTGAGACCGTACACATACCCACGTGTACATCGTCATTTCGGTTTTGGTTCGGTTTTGGTTCCTTTTTTTCCAATTTTCTCCTCATAATGTTTCATTACGCATTCCTGACTGTCCTTAATAGAAATGCTAGAGTTAGTCGAACAATCTGACGATTAAATGAACAGCGACAACGATTGCATCGACAATATTGATTTGATCTAATAGCGAAGAGATTTTCAATCAACGAAGAGATTTTCGTTGAGGTTGTCGTCTGTCATATCAATATCGATTTGGAAGACGTGATTGTGCCCTTGCCAGCTCTTGTTTGGTAACCGGAGAAAGCCAAGGCTGGCTTGCGTTGTGGCGTTATTGCCAATAACATGTCTCTCCATCGCACAGTAGGCTAGAAGACTGTTTATGCGCCAATTTATTATGTGAGCCAATATGAAAAGATGAAAAGATTGCATTTTATGTAATTTTGTCACTAAATCCGAATCAGACATCAGAATTATTCTACGATTTAACCCTTTCGCTACATTGTATCCATATGGATACAAACATTTTTATATCAGTGAAAGTTGCTAGCAAACGGAAATTTAAATAAATATGATGTTTTTAAAGTTTTTTTTTTAAATTTTGGTAATGTCTGTAAAGTTTCGTGTATTTTCAATTCGTTTAGTATATATTTGTATGACATTTTTAAATTTTCGTCCAAAAATTCAACTTTCCGCTTGGAAATGAGTGAAATTTGTATTTTTATAATTTTATTTATTTATTACGTTTTTATTTATTTTCATACGTTTATTTTCTTTTAAATAACGTATGTAATTTGACAATTATTAAATGAAATTACAAAATTATTCACTGAGTGAATTGCCGGAATCTGAATTAGAATTAATATTAATGCATGAATATTTGCGGGCTCGAATGTTGCAGCGCTAAGTTTTAGTTTATTATAATTTGTCCTTTCTGCAAGTGATATATGCGAAATATTTGGATCGGATGATAAAAGAAAATAATTAAAGATATTCAAATTTGTGTGGTGAATACTGTATTTTCGCGTTTTGTGCTCTCTTAAGAATTTAAAATCGTTATTTTTTATTCTTGAGTCTCTTCTCCAAACTGACCACTGACCCCACAGTGCATATATTGGCGACGTATTTAAATTTCAGTCCAGTATGTTCAGTAAAATTTTTTAAAATATCCGGGCCGATAAAAAAATGTTGTTTCAAGAAAGCAACAACTCACAGCGCGCAATATGAGACGCTCTCGACTATGTGCTCTAATTGCGTTTTTGATTTGAAATTTTTACAGTATACTTCCAATATATTGTACTTTCGAAATCCATAAAAAAAATTTAAAACTCGACTACTACACTACATCCTTAAGCTACAAGAATTATTAAATTAAGGCATCTTTTTTACTTTCGATGTTAAATAATTTCAACGGATGCAAACAGCTGCACGTATTTTTTTTTTAGATTGACACATCTACACTATTATATAAAAGGCTTCTCACGTATCTGCGACGACGCTAAACTTAAGAAATATTCAACCGATTTTAGCAATTTTTTTCACTAATATAAAGTTGCATGTTTAACTTAAAATCTTACATCATTAGTTTTTTCAAAAACACTCTTAAAAGGTATTAAAATTTGAGTTTATAAAGGAGCCAAAATAAACATAACATAAAAATCATTGCTTCATTATAATGCTAGAAGACACACAAGCAGCATAAAGCTTTTCCTCTCTTTTCCTCTACTATAGTTTTTCTCATTGTTTCTATTGCGGTGTCGGGCAGCTTTGCAGCTTTGCACATTTCTACTGTCTCATCTTAAGTATGTATTCATGCGCGCTTTACCTCTTTGAAGTTCCATGGGACAACATTTTAATCTCTGAAAAATGAACCTTTGTTCCATGGGACAACATTTTAATCTCTGAAAAATGAACCTTTGGGTATGTTGGGACAGAATAAACCACCTTTTTTTAAAATAGAATAAGTTATGTTATGATTTTTTTTTTAATAATTATAATATAATGATGAGGTAAACAGACGGACATGTAAAAATGTATACGAATAGTTATGAAAAAACAAATATTTTTAAGCTTGAACAAAAACTGACACATGAATTTACAGTAAGATGGAGCGCATATAATTTGATTTTTTGCAAATTTTGTTTTGCTCGGCCACGGTAAAGTTGAGAATGAATGTAAAACTTATTATAAAAACTTCTTCAAAAAGAAACGAACATTTTCATATCTACTTTTATGTCCATATAAGGACACAACAAGTAACAGCTCTTTGTAAATCAAAATTGATTAATCACCCAGACTCACCCAGAAGAATGAAAATGTTTAATTTTTAAAAAGGTTTTTTATATTTGTGTACTAATAAATTAGCACTATCACAACCCTTAGGATTTAAAGATACTAGTATCGCCTGTGGTCGAAATTCGACCAACTTTCTGAAATTTCAATCGTTCTTTTCTCATTCTGAGGCGATGACCTTGCTTTAAGAAAATGTGTTGTACTAAGAAATTTTCAATTTTCAAATTATCGCAATAATTTTGATATCAAAATAGCCGAAAATTTTTTAATATTATCTGTAAAAACATTACAAAAAAAAAACTTTCGTACACCGTTATTTTTCTCAACCTGGACATTTCATACAAAAATACGTTGTACTTTTTCGAGATATCGTCGAATTAGAATTAGCATATAGAATTTACTATTTGTAAGAAATTTTACCATCGCAATATATATTCACACATGTTACTTAATGTAATATTTATTAATAACCATTAAAATATGGTTATTGTAGGGTATCCGTAAGAGATGGCTAAAAATGTCTCAAGTACTTGTTGCACATATTATCAATGTCTAAAATACGATCTAACACAACGTTTTCCCATCTCTTAAAGTTTAGCTCTTATTTAGAAAATGCCCTTTTAACGCTCATATTTCAGGTCGAGGGTCACTAATCAAAAATGCAATCATACTGTGCAGCCAGACCTTTTATCTGATACCTCATTCACTATTCTATCTCTTCCTAGCGCAGAGATTTATGAAATGATTCGGCACTAAAATGATTCGGCACATCTATGGTGTAGTACCTTTCGAAAGATAACCCTTTCCTTGCCCTTATTCTAAAATTAATATCGAAAAAGTGTACGACAACATTTGAGGTTTGCGTATTAATATATAAGAATAATAATATATATGTTTTGGAGTGGTTTGAAATATTTGAAAATTTTTTTCACAGAAATTATTTATTGAGCTGTAGAACTTTGTAAAAATTTAAGAACAACATTTTGAATAATTGAATTTTCATCAAAAAAATTATAGGTAGCTCATGAATTTCGATGATAGAAACTGTTTATTGAATTATGTGTCAAAATGAGGCAATTTTTGCATAAGATGTGTCATATGAAAGAATGTGAAAAAAAACTAATGCAATAAGAAAAAAAAACTACAACAAAAAATAAGTGTGTCGTATTATTTGAGCAAAATGTAAATATTTTGAAAGGTTTTTTAAAACAATATACAACATTGAATTGATAACGGTTAATCTTTTTTTATTTCTCCAAAGTCATTTAATTGATCTTTCAGACAAAGAAAATTTGTTGAAAACCGATTAAAAAATGGCTGAGATATTTGCTTGAAAAGTCGAATCTTGAAATTATTATTTCTTTAACTATTAAATAGTTTTTTCTCATTCCGAGGCGATAGCCTTATTTAAGGAAATACTTTGTGCTAAGAAGATATAAATTTGTCGAGATATCTAAATAATTTTAAGGGGATTGTTTTTTTAATATACTATTTGTGGAAAATGTTATCAAGAAAGCTTTTGTATACCGTTATATTCCTCAACCAACGACTTTTCATACAAAAATACGTTGTACTGAGAACATCTATAGTTTTCGAGATATCGCTATAATTTTTATGTCAAAATGGAAATTTTTCAGACTTTACTATTTTTAAGAAATTTCACCATCACAATATATATTCACTCTTGTTGTATAAAAAAATGCTTATTGTGGGGTATCCGTAAGAGATGGCTCAAAATGTCGTTAGTATTTTTTGCATACCTTATCAATGTCTAAAATTCCCTTTTACATTATATTCTTCCATCTGTTACAATTTAGCTTTTATTTAATAAATGCTCTTTTTACGCTCAAATTTAAGGTCGAGGGACCAATCTAAAATCTAATAATACTGTGCAGCTAGATCTTTCATTCGATACCTCATTCACCATTCTACGTCTTCCTAGCCCTGAGATTCCTTACTTAAAATAATACAAATTTTCAACGTTAATAATTCGGGTCAGAGGTCATAAATTTAAAATCTAAAATGATTCGGCACATCTATGGTGCAGTTCCTTTCGAATGATAACCCCTTCATTTCCCTTATTCTAAAATAAATATCGAAAAAGTGTGCGACGACGTTTGATGTTTGCCTTTTAATATATAAGAAAAGGGAAAATATGTGCTGGCGTTACGCTACAAAAAACAGGCTTAAAATAACATAAGTCTATTTTCTAAGTGATAAAATTTATAAATCTTTTCTGGTTTTTTTTATTAGACATTTTGATCTGGCGTTACGTTACTGGCGTTGTGTTACTAAAATTTCCATTGTAGTTCAAATGGGTAATTAAGTAATTAGGGAGTTAAAGTTAAGTAATTATGTAATTTAGTAATTAAAAAACAAATTTAATATATTTTCCTTTTTTTGCTTCATCCATTTGTTCATTATCTTTAGCCAATGCCTTCTATTTTGTTTAAAACAAAAAGTTTACGAAGCATTTACTAAACATTTGCGAAAAAGAAAAACTACATTTGTGAAAGAGGGCAGAAGATTTAATCACCATGGCAAATGAATTAATGTATAAATTGCGCAAATTAATAAAGTTAAAATGTTTCTCTTAGATAATATCATCAAATAATAAGTTTTTAACAGGTTTAAATTTTTTGATCACGGTAGACTTTTCTGTGGAAATGCCCATATATAAAATTGTATACACTGTAAATGTTCATCATATATGCTGTAACATATTCTGTTTTAGTTTTTGTTCGTGTAAAAGAGACGCTTAGAGAAACGCTAAAAGAGCAGTTCAAGAGGGAATGGCAAAGAATTGACGTCAAATTGCGATTAGTCTACACAAGGATATATAAAGTTTTCTGTTCTGATACAAGTTGGATTTAAAAAGGATATCACTAAAGCGAGTTACTGCTTGCATTATTGCTAAAGTACTGATAGATGTGGTGTCAGGAAAGTCATGAGTAAAATCTTTAAACTAGCATTGATGGAACAATGTATAACCCAAAACTGCTTATTTTAAAACATGATTTTAGAAAATTACAAATCTTTTAAAAACTTTTTATTCGATTAAAATAAAACAAAATGAATATGATATTTTTAAAATGAAACGAAAATAGATTCCTGAGAGAAAACGGTCCTTTTTCACTAATTATTTGGTTACAGTGGAATGTAATGTAATAATATTAAGATTTAAAATTTTTACATGGTACATACTCAATATTTTCATCACAGGCGAAGCAGTGGGTATTTGCTAGTATGTATATAATAGCGATTTAAAAAAAAATATGTTGTAACACCTGACTTTAACTTTAACAGTGTTTTTTATTATATTTTTTAAACTGTTTATAATGAAGCTTAAAAATTAAAATTATGTATAAAACTTACTCTCAGAATTTTGTTCTATGGGTAAAATATTGAAAGTTGGTAAAAAAATTTACAAAAACTATTTAGAAATGCTCTGTATTGACTATTTATTGTGATACACGAAGGAGCAGAAATATTAAATTAACGGTATTTTATTGTGTTTGGAAGGTTAAAAATTCAAATTAAAGCTGTCAACAGATAACTCATTTCATGACAGGTATGACATCAACCTCAAAAACTAATTTTGGGCAGCAAAATTCTTTACGGTTTTTATCATTAATTTGCGCTAGCATCATCATCTGCTCTGTGCATCGCTTCGGGAATACTTGATTTTTCTTGCACTTCACAAATATTGATGAGATTCCTTGTTGAGTCTTAAAAGTTCTAATTGTCTTTAAATTTTTTCTTTACTTTAAGAAAGCTTGCGATTCGGGAAAAGTTATTTACAAAAAAAAAAAAAAAAAGAAAAATGGATACTCAAAACTTAGTTCTGGGTGGCACAAATAGATACATTCATGAATTTGAACTCTACCAAGGCGCAAACGTAAAAGATGCGCAAATTCTTTGCATAAGCAAATGTGGTTGTTTGCATATATTCTAATATCTTGGGAAAGTTTCATAAAATCTACGCTAACAATTTGTTCACGAGTATACCGCTAGCCATATATTTAAGAGAGAACGACATACTTAATGTAGGAAATTTCCGCCCGAATCTTAGGAATGAAGTGGTATAGAAGCTTAAAAGTAAGAAAGTTCTGAAGAAAGAAGGCTGTCGTCATTAATCGGCAGTTCAAATACCAACATGTCGGTGACTCATTAGTACGACAAAAATGTGTTCACTCGGACAACTAGAAAAAGTGTACTTCGATGAAATCCTCCGCCCGGATATCGTTAAAGTGTATAAAATCGCAAGAAGAAATTGGCAAGCAGTTGCCACCGCATTTTTTTCTTCTTGATAGCTTTCTTTTGGATAAATTTGAACAAAATTTAAATTTTTTATTTGAAATTTGAATAAATGTAGGTATTTGACATATACGTATCGCTCAATTTCATCAATAAGGTCACAACTCAAAACACGAGAAAAAGCCGAGTCCTAATCAAATAATAAATTAAATATTGTAATATATAGAAGGCAAGTATGCTGCTCCGTTCCCCATAACTCTCAAACTGTTTTCAAAAACGTTCAGCCTGAAAGTATGCATATCTTAATACATAGAAGGAGAGCATGCTGCTCCGCACACAGTATTTCTCAAACTGTAATTATTTTTTGACAGTAAAGCATTTTTACAAGATCTACTGTTCTCAAAAATGTCCAGCCTGAAAATATGCACAGAAAATATATATGACACTTATCAGTGACAATATTGAGTTTTTACAGTAGTATGTTTTTGATCTTTTTTTTCATCCTTTTATAAAAAAGTTATGACGCATTGAATGAAATTCTTTTGATTCAATTTGAGTCGATTGTATAAAAAAATATAATTGAATCAGCTGCGAAATGACACCTGAGTTGCCAAGTTTATGATGGTTGCAAGGCCAGCTTGTAAAATTGTGTATGAATGTGATTGTTACTAAACTCGACTTTTTGCACTTTTACACTTGAACTAATTTTTTAACACTGCTTCAATACGTAAAGAGTTTTTTAAAGGGGAACATTTGTATTTTGCAAAAATCAAGTGAATAACAAATCAAGCTTTAAAAAGAGAAAAAAATAACTTTCGGAAAATGGCTTCAAAAAGGAAGTGTACGAAGGACCTGTCATAGAACAGGCTTTTATACTAGTAATTAAATAAAACGAAAGAAAAATAAAATATAAATAACACAAAACAGATTCATTTATTTCATGGGTAACACTTAATTTGTTTGTATGAGAACAAAATACTCTGTGCAAAAAAAGTAGCACGAAGTTTTTTCGTTAGCATTTGTGTACATCGCCTAAGAATAAACTAAGCCAGTTAAAAATTAAAAACAAAATCCTGTTTTGACGATTTAGAGGTTCCTGATCCCGAAGAATCAACATTTCGATTTTTTCGCCATACCAACCACATTACAATGAGCCATGAACACTTTTAACATATTTTTATTCGAACAAATGCCAAATCATATAATATTTAAGCAATGAGTTGGTCAGAGCTGAATCACTCAAGACTACTTTAAACAAAACGGGTTCCGAAACAGTGTCTATGTCTAGTTTGCTGTGTGACTGACCTCTGTACAGACTTGTTATTTTTTGTTGTTGTTGCCTTCTTCAAAACTTACTTGATCTAAATAGATCTTAAGTAAAATCATGTAAAAATTCAAAGAATAGCTCACAATTAATTATCAAAAGGACAGTTTTTGTTACGCTGTATGCAAGAGCATAGAAAGCTGTATCCAGATTATAAAAAGAGACCTTTAAATGGAAATATCTTGAATAATGTCTAACTTTTATTTTTTTTTTTTTTAATAAATGAGTATAAAATACGAATATTTTCACTAATCTAAATGCATAAGAGAAAACATCTAAAAAAAAACTATTTTCATAAACTTCCGAGTCCTATCGGCACGGGTTAATAATAACGTAGGAAGATAATATTTTGTATATATGGGATACCCTAATAAACATACATATCAAAAACATACATAAACATACAAAAATTGAAGTTTTATTTCATTTATTACTACTTTTTACTTTACTTTAAACAGCTTTACTTTACTTTACTTTGATTTAAAAACCTATACTTTACTTTATTTTACTTTTAATAACTGTAAAACTTAGTATGTTTTATATCACAATGTAAAATTTGCTATCTATATTATAACCTAAACTCACTTCGTAATCGAAGAAACGATTGAAATATTTAATTTTTTGTCTATATTTTAACCTAAAACTCACTTATTTTTCATAAATAAAACTAATCAAAATCAAAAATACTTAAATCATTTAATATCAACTTCTAAAACAACACTTCACATTGTGAAAGTTTTAAACATAAAGTTTTATGTTTAATTGATGTTATCCTGTTCGCTAATTTTCTTTTTGTTTGTTTGGCTTCTATTAAAATCTTAACGGCTCAACGCATTTTGCGCAAACTAGGTATACATATTAAGTGTATTCTAGCTTAAAATGTTGCATACTTAGTTTTTGTCACGACCTCTCCGAAATTTTTAAGCTAACGATAATTTTGTTAATATAATTCTTTTTACTATCACAGTTTTTTGTGTATTTAATTTAAAAAAATTTCTGATTATTTTACATCAAAACCACTCATATATATTCAAATTAATGTAAATTTTCAGTACATCGACTTTTTCATAAAACATCGTTTCCTAAGAATGAGAAAAAACGACATGAAAATCAAAGTTTGGTCCTTCGATACAAATTCTTCGCTGTCCATTAATATGTATATTTCATTAAAATTTATTTTGTTCAAAAGTTAAATTAAAGCATATCACAAAAATAGTTTGAACTGTACCGTTAAGTCAGTGTTTATATGTTTTATGATTTTGTCAAAAACGGTCAAAAATATTGACTTTTTACTCAAAATACGACTCAGAAATTGTTTTTGTTGTAAAAATGAAATCAAGCAAAAAATTACACATCTGACTACCTTTCATATGACATAGCATTTATTTGCGAAATTTATTTTTTCCAAAATGCTGTTTTTATATTTTTTACGAAAAATTCAAGCCTCAAAAATAAGTTATGTGAAAAAATTATTACAATATCTCTTTATAATCGAATGTTTAGGCTAAAAATCTATTTTTTGGTACAAGACTATTAATAAAACTAAGTTTTGTTTTAAATTTCTCTATATCCTTTGAGCGCCCCCGCCTCAATTTTTTTTTTTAAGAATGCAGTTGTGTGTCTAGAGTAATAACAAACATTTGAGTTTATATAAAGTTTTCCTTATAGTAATCTGCTTAGTTTTTTGCCTCCCCATCCCTCCCTCTCGTTCCTCCACCAAGTTTGATTTTTTTTTTTTCAAATTGAAAACAGCTTTTTCCTATAACTGCCAGGTTTAGTAAAATGTCCGGTAAAATGCTCAAAGCAATTGAAAGCCATTGAGACATCAGTTACTCATTTGACTTTAACCCCATGTTTGTCATAGTGTACAACTGAGACACAGAAAGCAAAAGAACAAAACAAAAACGCTCACCTGTTGAATATGTCGCCATGAATCCTTTACGTTGTAGTCCGGCATCCGTCTTGAGCACCATAAACATTTGATTTGTTGATGCCACTACGGCATAAGGCTCGTGTCCACCGCAATAAGTACCAAGTGTGGAGCTGTTCTCAGACCGACCATCGTGTATGGCAACATAATCGTAAATGCATTCCTGTGCAGATTTAAGAAATACCGGAAGCGGAAATGTTTGTCAGAGCTTTAGTTATGTTGAAAAATATGGTTTTTTTAAATTATTTTTCCCTCACCTGATGATTCTCCACTTCGAATTCATGGAAAGTTAAATGAATGCGATGTCCCAGCACTGTTTGAAAGTGCCAAAAGCAATAAGTGTTCCTCGGATAGTTTTCTGGATAATTTGGACTGTAGATGACGCCGAACGAGTTAGTTATTTCAAATTTGCACTTTGTTTCAGTGCAATTGTGCATATTTGCATGGAGAGTGTGACCATTTCGACAGCTGCAAGTGTAGGAGCCAAATATGTTACGGCAGTGATGTTGGCAGCCGCCATTATTGAAGCTGCATTCATCGACATCTGTGATAAAAAAAGCAACACATGTGTTTTATTTTGCATTTCAAAAGGAATTAATGTTGCGCATACGCCATGGTATACAAAGAATTATTGAGAGCCGATAGAATCCCAGTGTACAATTGTTTCCGACATGTCTGATTTCCGAAATCGTCTATTAAATGTCTGTTATTTTATCAGACGTTTAGCCGAATTACTCTTAAATGTCTATCGACATTTCTACGACTTAGTCTGCACATAGTCTGATCTTTTTTACTAACATAGTCTGCACAATCTCTGAATTTCCTTCGGAAAACTATCCGACATAGTCTGCACATTCTCTGTAGGAAATTTTATGTGTTTGATTCCCTTATTATTTTTTTGATTTTGTCATTTGATGGTAAATAGTTTGTGCTGCAGAGCGTTGTTCTGCCTCTGCCGACAATTTACCGTTTGTTTTTGCACATTATCTGTTTCTGTTTTGTGCGACATGCTTATTAGTGTTCACTGTCTTCAAGTGTCAACAGGTTATTGTGCGCGCAAAAAAACAACCAATAATAAAAGTTACAAAGAATAATATTTCGGTGAAGGATTTCTACTTGATAAAATTACTTCAAGGTACCCTCTTACATTTTTTCTATATTGCTTGAAACTATAATACATTTGTATATATTTTTTTATTTATTCAATGGAAGTTGCTGCGGAAAAAATTCCACAAACAACCAAATCAACAATTGAAGGGCACATTAAGACATATTTTAATTCGTCTAAAGACAGACTTAACAAAAAACTTAAAAGGCAACACGAAGATTGAAGAATTTCTTAACTATTTTTAACTTTTTAATTACAAAACTGAATTTTCCACATGTTTATTTAATTTTTAACTTTTTAATCATAAAACTGAATTTTTCACATGTTAATTTAATTTTTAATGAATTTGCTTTAACACTAAGTTACACACATTATGTCCTATGAACCCAATATACCTTTTCGGAATGGGGAGAAAAAATAAAAATACACGTGTAACATCGATTTTCATGTACACTTCTCTGGCGCCAGAACTTTAAACATAAAAAATCTTACGTGTACATGAAAATCGATGTTACACGTGTATTTTTATTTTTTCTCCCCTTTTCCGGAAAGGTATATTGGGTTCATAGGACAAAACAAAATCTCATTTTTGTAACTCGGTGCAATTTGATCTCAATTTCATTTTATAAATAAGAACAATATATGTATACAAAAACCATCAAATGACTCTTATTGCTTTGTTTACAAGGTATCACATTGGACAAATTGTCAGAATTGTCTGGACATTCTCGGACAAAATGTCCGACAAAGGTCAGAATTGTCTGGGCATTCTCGAACAAAATGTCCGATAAAAGTCAGAATTGTCTGGACATTCTCGGATAAATTATCCGACAAAGCTTAGAATTGTCTGACCTTTGTCTGATGTTTGTCTGACAAAATGTCAGATATCCCTCCGAATTTCCCATCAGAATTCGGACAGACTTCTGTCAGAATAGTCGCCAAAAACTTTCGAATTTTTCCAGACAAGTCGGTCCGAGTTCTTGTCAACCACTCATACGAAAGTCGGTAAGAATTCTGACGAAAGTCGGCATCAGACTCGGAAACTTTTGCCGACTTTCTGTCAGAATTCTGACCGAATTCCGAAGAATTGGTACACTGGGATCTTTAGGAATTTCTTGTGGTTGTGTCATTAAAAGATGATACACAAAACTTTGACCCTTTTTCTGGCCGTGTAACAAAACTGTAACAAACCGAATAAGTTCCTAGTTAAATACTTCATTCAAACTAATTAAATAATTTTTGCACAACAGCCACAAATGGTAGAATACGATTTTGAGACAAAAAGGCAAAAATAGGCAGTTGTATTGGAATTAGTCATTTTAAGCTCGTATTTGTAAGAAAACATGATCGTTGAAGTTTCAGAAATTCTGTTGTGTTACTTTTTTTATTCAATTAAAATTCGAATGCATTGAAAAAATAAGATTTAAATTTTGTTTTTGATATTAAAACCATTATCTAATCACATTAATTTACACTTTTTGAAACACAAGCACTTACCCGATAAAGGGTTAATATTGTCTCTAATGAAGTGAGGTAAACTTTTTCTTGAAATTTACGATTAACTTAAAAATCAATATATAAAAGTCTGACCAATTTTATGTTCGTTTTAGCACAATATTATATTTAATTTTTAGTTTTATGCCATAACATTTTTGTGCTAATTTTTAAACATTACTTACCACTTTCGAAGCGTGCTGAAAATCCAGTATGTTGCACCGACTTATCGGAATAGAATTCTATACGCAAAATATTCTGCTCCGAATTAATCACGGGCGGTATTTCGTTGCCACAAAAAACACCAATTTTTTTGAGACGACTATCTTTTAGTTTCGAATATATGACCAAATAGTCGTAGTTGCATTCGGTATATTGGAATTTGGTACCTTCCAAATCAAAGTGAGTGAAATTCAAAAAGACAGCATGATTTGGTGGTGCCACCACCTCCCAAACACATTCCTTCGAAATGGGATAGACATCAGGATATGAGGGTGAGTTGAGTGTACCATGTGGTGTCCTAGCATCGATTATACCACCGCAAGCATCTATAACACAAAACAAAACAGCGCATGATAAACTAAGCTCGAAGTGAAAGCTTTACTCGTGGCAAAACTAACGCATACATCAATTTGTTTATTAAAATCAATGCGTGTGTATGTGCTATTTAAATAGATTGTTGCACACATATGTACCTTCACATTTGCCATTTGCTTGAAGTTCGTAGCCCGCAAAGCAGCCGCATTTATAGCTCCCAAGTGTATTGATACATTCATGCTCGCAGCCATGATTAGCAAATTTGCATTCGTCGACCTCCTCCATGAAAATTGCCGAGAAGCCAACTTTTTGCACCGACCCATCTGATACAAATTTTACATACATTTGGTTCGAATTGGTTCTGCAAGTGTAATGAACATTTATATTATTTATTGATATTATAGTTGCTTGCTTACATACTTAATATTCATTGGCAAATTGCTACCACAAAAGATACCAATTAGCTCTGAGTCCGAACAGTCTCCATCACGTATTTCAACGTAATCGTAGATGCAGTTGTCATGATTTTCTAACTCAAAAGATTGAAACTTGATGGCAACTTGATGGTTGTTAGCCACCGAAATGCGCCAAATGCATTCTCTGTCGGGCAAATACTCTAGCGGATAGTTGGGCGAGTCAATGCGACGATCTTCGTTGAGAAAAATGTCTCCACCACACATAACTGAAAATTAATAAATGCATTTATTGTCAATATGAATTAAAAAAATAAGGAAAAACCTTGATTAATTAACCCTGGAACGTAGTCATTTAAAACTGATTTGCAAGTGATTTGTAATATTAATTCAAAGGTAAAATTTTTTGTCCACAACCACCACTACTTCTCAT
Organism: Dichetophora obliterata; assembly: GCA_963920525.1. NCBI lineage: Eukaryota > Metazoa > Arthropoda > Insecta > Diptera > Sciomyzidae > Dichetophora > Dichetophora obliterata. The sequence goes on along the minus strand of OY986435.1, from coordinate 171,192,963 downwards.
ATAACAAAAAACTAATTCGACATTTCGGCTTTTGCAAGTATTGATCAAATCTTTTTTAATTTATTTATTCGTTAAGCTTAGTACAAGCTGATTAACTAAGAACAAAGCTTATTCTAACAGGGCTTATTGAAGTGAAAACTTCTTAAGGCGCGTTGAACGATTTTGGTAGAGGGTAAATCTTTGGTTTGCGTCATCGTCTTTTTCCGAGGAACTCTCGTCATCAATACAGACAGTAAAGACAACAAGATAGAAAACTTAGAAAACATAACCTCCAAAAATGTTTGCATGTATTTGTGCAAAAAAAATATCAACAATGATCGTCACTCTTGTTGTTAATCGGCAGCAAGCTCACAAAGAAATCACTTGGCAACTCCTGAAATTAATGCATATAATCTGTTTTTTAGTATATAAATACATAAGTTAGGTTGTAATAAGATGTTTGCAACCAAAACTTATTATTAATTCGCTTTATATTGGGTCTATATATGCTTTTAAAGTTTGGCAATTTCTTCAGTTTTTGTATTTGTCAACATTTTTGAAAAATTTGCTTTTACTCTAACCCCCACTATTCATGGTGAGATTAAAAAATGGAACGATCTCCTTCTTTTTCTGCTTTTTTCTGCTGAAACTTCGTTTGTAAACAAGAAAAATAATGTATGGATTAAGTGTTTTAACATTTTATTCTTTAAGTTGTGATAAAGGAAAATGTTGAACATTCAAATAATTACATGCATGCTCTTATTTTATTATACATCGTCAAACAAAGTTTGACAATTTTCACACTTGTTGTATTTATCAGTGGCTTTTTATTTTCACCACTGCGGCATTTTGTTTTCAGAACTGTCAACTATCATTGTTTTATTAATGCATTTTTTCATAAAGGGTGTGTGTCAAAAGGAAACTTCTTAGTAGTGGTAAGATAGAAAATATCAAGTTGAATAAAATTTATGTGTGTTGAAATAAATTTGTCTTTTTTGCTATGTCAAATGGACGATGAAATTTTGACAACTACAAATTTGATGTTTGATATTTAGCACAAATATTTTATTTAATTTGCATTTTATTCAATTTGCGACATATATTATTCGAGTGCTTGTACTTGCAACTTATTTCGTAAACTTGTAATATTGTAAACTTAAAAAACTTAAAAATTAACAAAATAATAAAAATAACGAAAGTGCTTGAGTTTGTGTGTGCGTGTGTGTGGGCCCGCGATCTCCCAGTGCATCAGCAAGTGCAGCAAAGTTAAATTGGCTTTCATTGCTGGCGAACGTCTTCCAAGTGCCACCACCAGCAAGTGCAGTGCAAAATTTGTTGCTAGCCAACATCCTCCAAGTGCTATCAACAGCAGCACAAACAAGTGGAACGCAAATTTCCTGATTCTTTTGCTTGCCAACGTTCTCCGAGAGTCGCGAGCAGCATCAGCAAGTTCAGCTTAATTCAATTGACTGGTCAACTCTCCAATATTTCAGAAGCACCACTTCAGGATGTCTCAAGCGCAGAGGCAAATTTCTGCCATTATATTCTGGCGTGAACTAAATAAATTGAAAGCGGAGACAACGCAAATTCTCCGCCTCTAATTTATGCCTCTTTTAATGCCTCCCTCCACTTGAGATCTTGCCAACAGGCAAACAGAAAAAAAAGCAAGCAAAGTGATGTACAGTGGCTCACAGCTTATTCTATGCAGTGCACACTTTAAACTTTAGGGCTTTATAAAAACAAAACTAACAGGAATGCAAAAGATAATATGGTGCCATTTAAGAGAGCAAAAAGTCTAGTTAAATAATTGTTTTTCATTAATTGTGAATACATATATTTAGTTGTTTAAAAAATAAGAGAACAGAAAATACTGCTAAATTTCATCTCGCAGTTTTTTTATGCAGTCATTTCTCTCTGTTACGGTATTCTAATGCTGCGCTGTCTAACGGTACTTTCGTAAGCTATGCCTTCGTTCTATTTCTATAATTGCTTTGTGTTAGCTTTTTAGTCTGAGTTTTTTGCTTCAAGTGTCTGCTTCTATGATTATTTAAAATAGGAGCGCACGCAACGCTACAACAACGAGAATTGGTTATATACTAATTTAAAAACACCAGCTCGCAGCGAAAAATGGCTGAAATAGTTAATATCAATTCCTCTACAGTGCATAAGATCATTGAGCGCTTCGTCCATAAGAATCGATTGCACAATAAGAGCAAAGAAGCACCAAACAAAATTATTAATGCAACCGACGAGCGGCATATTGTACGGAAGATAAAGGCTAACCCGAGACTCTCAGCTCCGACAATGGCTTTTGAAGTTTAAACTGACCTGAGCAAACAGTTTAGTGCTGAAACTATTCGACGTGTCTTGCGCAAAAAGAACTTTCATGGCCGAGTAACACGAAACAAGCCGTTTATTAGCCCAAAAAACAGATTATGCAGACTCAACTACGACAAAGAACATATGTCCAAGGCCCCAGAGTACTGGACTTTAGTTATTTTGCAGATAAATCGAAGATCAATTTATTCGGTTCAGATGGTATGTGCTATATGTGGCGAAAACCGAATACTGAGGTCAACAAAAAAAACTTAAAACAAACCGTGAAACATGGCGGTGGCAGCGTCATGGTTTGGGCCTGAATATCAGCTGCTGGTACTGGGAAGTTGCCGTTTATTGAAACAACAATGGAAAAATTTGTGTACCTACAGATCCTGAAGAATAATTTGTTGCAGAGTGTAAAGGTTCCGGGTATAAAATTGAATTTCCGATTTTACCAGGATGACGATCAAAACCACAAAGCGGGTATTGTGCAAACCAGGCTAATATACAACTGCCCACAATTGGTGACGCCGCCAGCACAGTCGCCAGACCTTAATGTTATTGAAAATGTGTGGTCTTTATTGGAAAATAACATCCGGAAACATCAAATTTCAAACAAAAACCACCTGAAAGGGATATTGAAAACGAAGTGGGCGATTATTTCGCCAACTATCACTCAAAAACTGGTCGCATCAATGCCAAACCACCTTAGATCTGTTGTGGACAACAAGGGCTATCAAACCAGATAATAAAAAGATCAAATATCATTGATTAATACGAAAAATTTATAAACAACAAGTGACTGCATAAAATAAGCTGTGATATAAAATTAATCAGTATTTTCTGGTTTCTTAATTTTAAGCCAACTTAGTATATATTTTTACAATAAATTAAGTTAATTTATTGTTCTTTTAAACATCTTGTTCTTCTTAATGATACTATATTATTTTTTCTATTCCTGTTAGTTTCGTTGTTATAAAGCCCTAAACTTGAAAGTATGCACTGCATAAAATAAGCTGTGAGCCACTGTATATTTTCCGCCGCCAATTCGGTTCATCCTCTCTTACGCTGCGCAACCGCTGGGATCTTGTCATTCTCTTTGCGTTGTTGTTGTAGATTTGCTTAGTAGTTATTGTTGTACAGTAAGCTTTATTTTTTTGTAGATGTTTATTTGTAGCTACAGTCAGCATATGACATCGAACTTTTTTAGAAAACAGTTTATACATATGAATTAAAGAGTATATAAAATATTGGTAAAGCTATTTATTTTTAGTAAAAATGTTAGTATATATATATATATATATATATATGCCCGTAACTTTTGAACCGTTGGACCAATGTTGGAGATTTTGTTTTGTTTGATCAAAATGAGCTCACCTTTCTAAAGCGCTTACTCACGAGTAAACCCGATCAATAATTTTTGAGTTATGGATGTAAACGTGTAGGTAATATTTCATACGAACGTCAATTTGGGAACAAATCTACCAACAAAAAGTAGGGGACTCGATTTTAACGATCTCCTCATGTCTCTCGGCTTCAACTGGTACGGCACCCAATTTCCTTGCTTTTGAATCATTCCCATGGCCTTCAAGCGTTTGCCGACCGTTGATAAGTCGACTCCCAATGATTCTGACAATTCTTGAAGGGTTTGACACGGGTCTTCATCGAGCAAAGCCTCCAATTCCTCATCTTCAAACTTTTTCGGCTGGCCCGGACGCTCTTTGTCTTCCGTATCAAAATCACCACTTTTAAACCGACGGAACCAGTACTCACAAGTAGAAATCGATGGAGCATAGTCCCCGTAAGCCTCAGTAAGCGTGCGTTGTGCTTCAACCGCTTTTTTCTTCAAATGGAAGCACAAAAGTAAACCTTCCCGCAAATTGCGTTTTGTTGGAACGAAAGTCGACATGTTCACAGAGAAAAAAATATATGTTATTTACACTTCAGTGGAATGACATATACTGAAAAATGAAGCTTAGACAATGTGCTTTGAAATGAATATAGTCACAGGTGTGCCCGATGCGATCTATTGATAGTTACGCCATCTCTTAGAAAACCTTTAAAACTAATTCCAACCCCCAATATTTGTTTTCCGTTTTCCGTTTCCCAAAAAAATTGAGTTGGGTAGCAGTTTTATATCATACCCCATATAGCACCTTTGTATTTACCTATGTATTTACTTTTGAAATTTTGAAATTTTTATTTAAAAATATGTGAAAAAACATGTGCGATAAAAAACCAATATTACTTTTTTCACGTCATTGTCAAATTTGGCTATTGATTATGAGCACTTTGTTATATCAGAGACTTAAACATCAATCTACTTCAACAGGACAATCTTTCTAACAGCTTTTTTATTATTATTAAAGCTATGCATTAGTACACTTAGGAACGGTTTCACCAACTATACTTAAGTTGTACTTAAGTTTAACCAAATAGTTTTTGTTGTTTACTTTAATTATTTTGCACTATTTAATCAGTTTTTAATCACTATTTAATCAGTCACGCATTTTCCATACTTAAGTTGAACTTAAGTATGGCTAGTGAAACGCATTTTCAGAGCTTACACATAGCGTTATCCACAGGCTTGGAAGGTGGCGACTATTATTCCTGTAGCAAAAAAACCAAATGCTTGTGGCCCATGTGATCTCCGCCCAATAAGTCTTCTGTCCTCGATATCCAAAGTGTGTGAAGCGCTCATGGCCGAGCAGATATCCCACCATTTGAGCCTATTCAATCTCATGTCGCACCTACAGTCTAGTTTTCGTCCTGGGTATAGCTGCTCTACTGCTTTGGTCAAAGTACTTGATGACATAAGATAATCCTATGATTCGGGCGATCTGACACCGCTGCGCTTACTAGATTTCTCTAAAGCTTTCGACACCGTCAGCCACTCTATCCTCTGCAGAAAACTTTGTCAACATTTTTGGTTCTAAAAATGTTCAAAAAAGCTATTTGATAGGTAGGTCTCAAAGAGTTCCGGTCGGACAAAATTTATACGTGTTAAAGACCTCCAACTTTACCTGCCCAGGCCCATTGGCCTAGTTGAAGATTTATGTGCTAGAGTCAATGAGGACTTAACCGTGATATTAAATTGGGCTGTTGGTAACATACTCATGCTGAACCCCTTAAATCTTATGTGTTGCCAATTTAAAAAAAAAACTTTTTTGCCGAGAGGTATGGTTTCTTTGGCAAATTTTCATGGAATAACCCATAGAATACGGAAATCATAGGGAAAAATTAAATCATAGGGTACGCTGCGCAACCGCTGGGATCTTGTCATTCTCTTTGCGTTGTTGTTGTAGATTTGCTTAGTAGTTATTGTTGTACAGTAGGCTTTAATTTTTTGTAGATGTTTATTTGTAGCTACAGTCAGCATATGACATCGACCTTTTTTAGAAAACAGTTTATACATATGAATTAAAGAGTATATATAATATTGGTAAAGCTATTTGTTTTAAGTAAAAGTGTTAGCGTATCGGAAATACATATATATATGTATATGTATTTCCGATACGCTATATATATACGCTATATATATATATAAATACATATATATATAAATATAAATAGTTGATACATATATATATGAACAATTTAGCTCATTGAGGAAATTTAAAGAGTTGTTATGTATATTTATGTAATAACAATAACGTAATAAACATGCAAAATAAATTAATATTTTCAGTAGTTATTGGAAAACTAAAGTCTGCTTATCCTAAGCATTCTATATTTAAACTGTTCAGCATCAATTTCTTATATGCATTAAATATAATTTATATGCTATAGATATTTCTTAATTTTAGAATATTTTATTTTTAATACACATTGCAATATAGATATGGTGTACATGTAAATTGTGTTAGTGTTATGATATAACTAGATATAAATAAGCTTTAACTTTTTATATTAATTCAATAATGAAATTATTTAAATAAATAACTTTAATTATATGTATTTTTGATAAGGTAACACTTTTGCTTAAAAGAAATAGTTTCAGTAATATAAAAAATTTAATAAATTGCTATAAGCTCTTAACAAAAATAATTCAAATTTCATATGCTGACTGTAGCTACACCATTAGAATTCACAACGTCTACAAAAAATTTCCAGCTAACTGCGACAACAAAAATTACCAAGGAAATCTACAAACAAGGACGCACAGGACGCACAGAGAAGAACAAGATCATAGCGGAACTTTTAGAACTTTTTGATTTTAATCCTACATGTAGGACGGGCTGCAGTATGAGCTTTCGCACATCCTACATGTCCGTCTGACCTGTCAAATCCATCCAACATATAGGTAAGTCCGAAACCCCTTATAAGCATGAACATTCTTATATAGCAGTAAGGCGGTCAGTGGCAGGACAACGTCTTCCAGGGAATACTTATATTTTATATATATGTTTTCGCTTTTGTCGGCATCCCCTCACTGCTATAATTTTTTTATTTATTATTATTATTATGTTTTTTGTATTCTCTCTTTTCCTTGTTGTAAGTGTTCGAAAGATATCCAATTCGTGGTGGGCCTAATTCACCCACTTAAATGACGTTATTTTAAGAACACGTCAAACGTCAAAAAGAAAATACGAGAAGAAAAGTAATAAAGGGAACTTACAAATATCATTAATTATATGTACCATTTCTTGATTGCAAGAAAATCATTAGAGAGGGGGGAAAAGTGGCGTAGGAGTTAAGAAGAAGTGGCGTTGGAGTTAAGAAGGGCATTTCGGAGTCGAGATCTGCTCAGATGAAAATCGAATTCGCTAATAAAATTGTTGGTTACACGAAGCATTCTGGTTACAGGTTCACTGCATCCGTAGTCGGGGCGGTGAAAGTTGAGGAGGAAGAGAGGAATAGACCTAAGGTGACGTGGGTTGGTATTAAAGGATATTAATTGGAATAGGGCTGGGCAGTTAATGGTTCCGCATACAAGTTGATGAATGAAGAGTACATTGGCAGCTTCTCTTCGTTTTGCTGGGGTGTTGAATGATGAATATGGGTGTTGTAGATAGGAGACCAAACCTGACTGGCATATTCAAGGATGGTTCTAACAAAAGTAAGGTAGAGAGATTTAGTCACGTAAGGATTGGAGAACTCTTTAGACCAGTGTTTCACGAAACCCAGTGCAGAGTTGGCTATACTAATGATATTATCAATTTGAGACCTAAAATGAAGTTCCTTGTCACATATTACACCTAAGTCCCGTAAATATCTCACAGGAGGAACTGGTTTGCCGAGTAAGTACTAAGATCTCGGGGGAAGCTGAGGACCCTTTCGTGAATATGTAATTGCTTGGCATTTACTGATGTTGAGTTCAAGAAGATTTTTTTCACACCAACTGGAAATACTAACCAGATCATCTTGAAGATTGACAGAATCAGCATTGGTTTGTATGCGCCGATAGATTTTCATTTCATCAGCATACACAGAGAGATTGGAATCTTTGATGATTCCATCTACATCAGAGATTGTGAAGACGAACAACAAAGGACCAAGGTGACTACCTTGTGGGACATCAGAGGTAGTTGTAAAAGACTCTGAATTGGAAAATCTAAAGATGATATTGTAACGACGTTCTTTGAGATATGATTTAATCCATGAATAAACAGTGACGCAAAACCAAAGGCTTTAAGCGTAAGAAGGATGATAATATGTGAGATTTTGTCGAACGCTTTACTAAAGTCTGTAGAAACTACATCAACTTCGTACCCGCTTTCCAACGAGCATAAAGCGTTTGAAACAAATTCTGTAAGGTTAGTGGTAGTCGATCTTTCCTTGAGGAAGCCGTGTTGACTAGGAGGAAAAATAGAATTGCAATGGAAAAAGAGAATGTCCTAGATAACACTTTCAAAACTTTTGGGAGTATATGAAAGTTTTGCAATAGGTCTGTAATTGGAAATAACATTTCTAGGTCCCTCTTTATGCAGAAGTATTATTTACAAACTCTTCCATAATTTAGGAAAAACTGATTTAGAAATAGAAAAATGAAAAAAAGCCAATAAGGAATGAGCCAACAAGTTTACGAATTTTTTGATAACAATAGCAGACAAACCTTCGGGTCCAGGAGAATAATCGTCCTTTAGATTATTTATCTTTCCTAACACATCAGCTAGTGTAATATCAACAGAAGTCAGCGATGTTTGAGGACAGTTCCGAAACGGAGAAAAATATTCGTAGTCTAGTTCATCGTTATGACTTGTGTATGACTGACTGAAAAAAATTTGCAAATAGGTTTGCAATTATTTCCAGGTAGTCTGAGGAGATGTCCGAAAAAATAAGGATAGATGGGTAGTTGCCAGATTTTCTTTTGATATTGATGAATTTCTAGAAGTTTTTAGGATCCGACAACAATTTAGTTTGAATATGAGCAAGATAAGACTCATATAGAGTTTCACAGAGTACGGAAAAAAGGTTATAGACATGAAAGTAATTTGCGAAATCTAGAGAACGACGAGAAATTAAATATTCGCGCCAAAGTATGTTTCTTTCTGCCTGGTGAAGGGAACAGATTGTGTGAAGCAGTCGAAAATTATGTTGTAGAAGTGATGAAGACCGCAGTTTGAAATACATCAAGTGAACAGAATTTCTTTTTCAGAGGTAGAATTTGAAGAAAAATAGTAGGATTCGTTTTCAGACCCATTGAAGGTTGGAAAGATTAAAGTCCCCCAGAAATATAACGGTGTCAAATCGATCCATACCATCCAAAAGTGAATCTATTGCGTCTACTGCAAGTTGATAACCATTCAATGGTTGAGACGGACAAATATAACAGCAGATAATGAATATATTTCGTTTTGCGATGCAAACTTTGGCACATACAAATGCAAAGTTAGCAGTGTGGGAATTTTTTATAAAGGTTGGATCGAAGCGATTATGAATAGCCAGAAGGACACCACGACCTGAGGAGAGATCATCTTTGTCGAGACAATCGTCTCTGAAAACCGCGGAATCAGACGCAGGATCGGGCCTCAGTATCCTCGAAGTCAGCCGTAAAATTGGTCTCAGTAAGGGAAAATAAGTCGTAGGGAAGCTTAAGGGAATTAAGGAACACTGTAGAGATTTTTGCGTAATCCTCTTACATTTTGGTAGTGAAGCCTAGTGCTCTGTTCGTTTACGTGAAATTTTGCTGGCAAAATCTATTTATTTGTTGCGTGAAATTTCTAACTTAAAGTTTGTTGCGAGGAATTTCTATGGCAACGTTTCTCAGTGAGACTCAGAATAAGTTGGGGGATTTCATATGATCTCTGTCTTTTCACTTCAAAATATTCAGTACAATGAAATTGTCGTGAAAAAGTGTTGCTCAGAAACATGTTGCGATAATTTCACGCAGCGGAACAGAGTACTGCTCTGACGAACATATTGTGAAAATTTACACGCTTGTTTCGCAGCTGTCATGGAGATTTGAGTGGAATTTCGCGTTAAACTGAACAGAGTACTATGCTTAAAGAGTGACAAAAAATGGGCTCGGTTTTTGATTAGGGGTAATAATTTGGTTAGGAATAATATTGTTGCTGCTCTTTACGGGACTTTTGAAGATAAGAGATATATTTTGACCCAACATGAGTAGCATATGTGTCAAGATCTTCTTTGACTTGACGGCTCGTCAAGCCAAGTTGCAAGTAAGCAAGCAAGATACAGACGCACATTAGTGTAGACACGATTCTCTCTTAAGCGAGAAAGGGCATATCTGCTCTCAGTGTCAACACAAGAGTTCAAAGTAAGTTTTACTCATGGTGCTTGAAGAGAGTCGATGAAAGATGTGGGGCTACCAGCTTGATTAGAGGCTTGACTAGTGACTGGAAAAAAAGTAGATGGGCTTAGAGTATGGGATTGGACAAAGTTAGGAAAGAGTATGTTATTCTCCTTTTTTTGCTGGTGTGTCCAAGTTAAGATTAAAATTGAATGAGACTCGTTTATAGTGAGAAGGCTGAAGAGAATAATTCATTTGATTCCAATTTGCATTGATCTGAGGAGTAAAAATAGGAAAGATATTGGTTTTAACTTTCTAATTGGGGTCAGCTTAGGACAGGAATAAGGTAATTTTTTTCCGAACGGTTTGTAGACAGGATAAGGTAAATAAGGGCTTATATTAAATAAAGAATTCTTTAGATTAAAATAAGGGTTATAAGTATTTGTACTAGCAACTGAACTAGAGTTATTGTTATTAGAATTATTATTGTTAGAATTATTATTATTATAATTATTGTTAGTAGAATTATTGTTATTAGAATAATTGTTACTAGAATTATTATTATAAGAGTTATTATTAGAGTTAAAAATGGAATTAGGGACGGTACAAGTCTTAAAATTTAACGTAGAGTTAAAATTTGAGTGTGAATCAGATTTAAAGTTAGAGTTGAAAAAAGAGTTGCAATTAGAACTAAAATTGGAAATAGAATTAGAGTTAGCATTATTCCTAGGCTTACTGGTAGTTTTTCTTGTGTAATTATTAGACTTGTTATTGGAATAAGGTTTAGAAAATCTGTTATTCTCGTTGCTAGATGTAGGTGTCATCGGCTGCTTTCCAGGCTTATTCCTCCATTCGGAAATTATTCACTGGCCATGCAACACACTGTCTCCAGAGTAGTTCAGGAACATCCACGCATATTCAGTTGGGATATTTAGTTTAAAACTGCAAAATTTCCTGGCCTTGGAAGACATCATCCGGCAGTTAGAAATTGCGATACCGAATTTATTTCTAAAGTAATTTTGCATCCAGGATACGCTTGTTTTAACTGCTACGCCCTTAATAAACAATGGCAGCATTCAGCACAGACAACAGTTGGCAACTGTTGTGTAAAAATTCGCTGAATGGTACAAATTTGGTAGCGCTAACTAAAACTGATCAGGCAGCGGACGCCTTTTAATCGAGCGAACAAATTCTATGCTACATGAACACAACTGTTTGTTTAACTGTCACATGCTGTTACTGACTCTGTTAAATTAATAAACGCAGAAAGAACGCAGCAAATTTAAGTGAGAAACCTTTGCAATTGAATTAAATTTACATAAAAATTAAATTGAATCTAACTTCTGACGTATAGAGTAGCAACACATTCAGAGAAAAACATCGTGAACTAAGGTAGCGCTACCATTACAGTTCACAACAGTTGTCTGCGCTGAATGCGGCCAATGTAGTTTATTCTACTACACATCATTGCCTACACATCATTGCGAATTAATTTGATACTTTCACGAATAACATGCATTGATTTAGAATTTTTCTTGTTCTTCAATGGTGTTATTCGAAGCCTCCAAAGTAGAACTAATGTCTTCAGATATCTGAGTCACGTTATCAAATTTAGCCAATTGTTTTGATGCCTTATTAAAAATTGCTTATTTTTTGATAACAAGCTAGTGAAAGAGTCATTAAGGCACTTTATTGCGAGCATTATGTGAAAGAAGAGATTTCCCTGCACTCGTCAGAGAAAAACAAAAAGTTTGCTGCATATTTTTGTATGTAGTTAAGGCTTATTTTCGATTGTAGTGAATAGATTTAACACAAAGACCATTGCAATTGATTTTGGGCGCATTTTGTCCTCAGGCTTGCAATTATTTTTACCACAAGACATTTTAAAACAGATTTTTATTTTTTTTTATTGATTCTAGGTCAGAAAACGAATATATTCGAAAATTGGTTCATTGCTTTAATAATGCGTTTTTCCGAATTGCTACTTTTTATTGTATACGGTATGTTGTTGTTGGTTTTTTATTTTATTTTATTTTTAGGGTTTTTGTGTAAAAATTGTTTACGGACAGAGTTACAGAATTGCAGTTTGGTATTTTTTGCTTTAATTAATCGTTACTAGGTTACAAAACTTGCACAGAACAACTTTTTGCTTTAATTAATCGTTACTAGGCCACAAAACTTGCACAGAACAATGAGTTAAGGTTTTTTATTTTTATTTTGTATTTTTTTATATTTTGTTTGTGTTAACAACGGTAAGCGAGCTCGCGGAGCTATTTTTTAACACGTCCGATTGGTTTGACTTCTGATTACACATTGATTACACATAAAATCAAGATTATTGACCTTTAACATTATATTCGGCCACTTAATTAAAAAAAAAAATAGTTTGGATTGATTTTTTTTTTTATATGTAGGACATAAAATTTAAACCAATTTTGTCTCCAATTTTGTTTCAAAAAATTACAACGGTTTATTATAAAATATTTATTCCTGAACGAATCCTCAGCCGCACATGTGTAAATAATCAATTTGAGGATGACAAAAGTTCCAACAACTTTTTGTTGAATAAAAAACAAAAATTATTTTTATTCTGAAAGTAATGTACATTAGGCGTATCGAATTACAATTTTTTTCGAATTTCACATTCTTAGAGGTCTTAAAAGTTTAATATGGTGTCTTCCTCTCCCGCAAGGACAAGAAAAACAGTAAAAATAACGATCTCAGAATGCTTTGATTTTTGTAAAAAATCTACATATGTCTTAAAGCAAAAGTAAAAACAGATTTTAACTAATAATATTTTGACAAACACGATGCCACTATTGATTTTTACTCACAGTGTCCTGTGCAAAGGATATTCGAATCTTAATGTACACTCGAGATAGCACAGAAATTTTTATTGTTATCTGATTGTCTAAATTTTTGTGGTATTGATAACAAAGTCAAAGTTTTCTTTAAATTCGGCAAATTAATAATTTGCATATTTTTCGCAAATGCGTTTTTTTTTTTTTTTGAGAAATATATACATGAATGCAACATTTTCAAAAAAATATATATGAGGTTCTATATCCTGGGCATCAGAAGTAGTACTGGCGGTAGTTTTCTCAATTTAGATACGTCAAATATTTCTGAACAACAACCTGTGCAACAGTATCAATTTACAATGCAAAGTTAAGACTACGATTTTTTTTTCGACTTTTTAAAAAAATTGTCCTTCCTAGACTGAACTTTATTATTTCGTTAAAACACCTCACCTCAGCATTGAGAAGAATGTTATACTATTATTTAGAGATTCTAAATATGCCATTCAATGGGTCTCAATTGACTTAACTATTGTTGATGTAATAGCTGTCACGGGACCAGTCATTTAAGAACAATTGACTCTGCTTTCTCCTTTGGGAAGTATAAACGTTACAAAGTAGAAGTATACAAGCAAGCAGTTTAAGTTGAGTGCGTTTGGCCATCACTGCTCTACGGAGAAAGCACCCTACGGGGAAAGCAGAACCAATTGCCCTTAAAAGACTAGTCCCGTGACAGCTCAAATGGACAAGTCTGATATAACTCGTCATGGAACAGGTTTGGGATAGACTTCATTTTACTCAGCACGGGACCGTTTTTGAATGATAAAAGCGGAGGCAGATCTATTAAAACACAAAATTGTATTCGTATTGTGTGAAAATTCAAAGTTGAAAAGAAAAATTTGGGTAAAATCGACCGGTTGTTTAATTTTTGTGATTCCATTACTTTTCCTCCTCCTTTATTATTTGAATCTTTAAATTTCATACAAATTTTAATAAAATGTTATTCAGTCCCAGAAAAGTGAGTTTTAGAGTTAAAGATAAAGTTTAAGAACAAGAAGAACAGCAGAAAGTAGAAAATAAACCACATGCAGAAGATACAAATAGCTTATAAAACTTCCAGCATCAAAGCGCTATCCTTACCACCCCCTACAAGCAGAGGCAAAGGAATGCTTCAGGTTCATTTAAACAAAAAATTTGATGTCGTTGAACAAAAGTTGTTAATTTTTAAGTTAATCAAAATTTTCATTGGATTTCATAGTTTTAAAAATATTTTTTTATATATAAATACGTTGAATATATGTTGTACTTATATATTAAATTAAAATAATATTTTACTAAAATGTAAGCTTTGTGTAATTTCATATGAATATGGAAAGTAGTGGGTGGGATCGCAATAGGATATATCACAAATCTGTTTTTCTAGGCTGGCCACTGGACAGGTCTAAGGTGATGCAGGAGTTGGAAAATGACTTCTGTCAATGACAACGCCATGTAAAAGTGACCGATTGGTTTCATATGTTGGTGGCAGAATTGGGACAGGTCCCCATCCCTTGGGAACTTGTTACATGGGAGGTTCTGAACCTGTTCCTTTTTCATCAATATACTCTTCTGGGCCGGTTACTGGACCGGTCCAAGGTGATGCAACAGGTGGCAATTGACCCCTATCAATGACAGCGCCTTGTAAAAGTGACCGGTTGGTTTCATATGTTGGTGGCAGAATTGGGACCGGTCCCTATCCCTTGGGACCTATCACGTGATAGAATCAGAACCGGTTCTTTTCCCCGTAGGGTATTAAGTATGGAAACAAAAAAGTTGAAGCTTATAATAAAAATTTCAACCGACTTTTCAACTTCTTCATTATCAATATCAAATCTTCGATGCATACTAATCAACGCTAGGCTAGTTAGTCTCTCTTGTCCTGTTGAGTTCCGTAAGTAAGTTTTTAGTCTTTTTAATAATAAAAAGGACCGTTCTGCAGTACAAGTAGTAACTGGTATCATGGCATATATTCTTAAAAGACAAAAAATTTACGGGGAAAACACTAGAACTAGCACTACGAAGTAAATATTGCTTAAACATTTGCAATACATATTTTTTGGCCTGCTCATATACTCTCTGTTTTTTGTAAAAAATAAATAGAAAACCTTTTTTCCGGAGCAGGTTCTTCCTTAAGGGCAGGTTCTCATGAAGCTCGACCAAAAAATTCAAACTTTTTTATTTTTTTTTTCGATAGCTTATGATGCCAAGCATATGTTCCCAAAGTGGTTTGGTCGATAACTATTGCATAAAAAAGTTATCGAAGACGAAAGGAATCCATATTTTCGTTATCGATAACGTAGTATTCTAGTGTAGAAAATTGAAAAAATTATTTTTTTATATATCTCTCTATAGCGCTAGGATTTTGTCAAAATATTGATTTTTAATATTTTTAAAAAATTCATAACTTCGAAAACAAGGCCAAAAAAAGATCCTTTTTTTAACCAGTAGCAATAACGCGAAAAATGGCCCTGTCGCTGTAGCTCGAACTAGGTCTTACTAACAATCTTCTTTTTTTTCAGATGACTAGAAGGGTTGAAATCGTGTCAACATGGAGGCTCCCTTTTTTTGGCACCCCCACTCCAGCAACCTGTAATTTTTTAAATGTTTTCTAAATTTTTTTTTTCTATTATTCAAACATATATAAAACACATAATATAAAAATGGATGGTATAAATATTAATTGGTTTTTTTCTTGAAATTCGGACCTCTACACTAGAAAACTACCTTAACCACATCTTAAAACGCGTTTTCTGAAAAAATCACGTTTTACAAACTGGTTTCCACGATATCTCAAGAATTTTTCTATGGATTGACTTGGATTTTATTTTTATTTTAAAGTACATAAGATTTATTGGATCCCAAACCAAAATTAAGAGAATATTGGCCGGGTTTTTTTTAGAGAACTTTAAAGTGCGAAAAATATGAAAAAACGCTACTTAAAATTTAAATGTCCGCCATTTTTGTTATTTTCAACTATTTATTGATATAGGTTCAAGCTCCAATATACATATATAAAAAAATTTATAAAATTTTTTGTTTTTTTTTATATCAGATAAACGTGCTGTGGGATAGAGACTGTCTGGGTACCAGTTTTATCAACGTGACGTTTGAACACATCTTACGTCCTATATTCCATGGAATGATTTCTGCTTAAGTCTGGGAATGTTTCCATCTCCAAGAGGGATTCATTAGACATTTATGGAATTTTTAAAATTTTTTTTAAAACCAATGAAACTTTTAACTGAGAAGCAAGTAAAACATATCATTTGGGATTTCCCAAACGTTCAATACGACACTTGCATCAAAAAAACTAGCTCGCATTGATTACAATATTGATAGTAGTTGTCTGTGTTTGCAGATTAAATTTGAAAAGTTGCTACAAAATGTCGAATTGCATCATTTCTGTAAAGCAAATCTTTTATATAACGTAAAAAATTTCTAGTGCCTTCAGCATTCGCTACTAGGTAGTGTAATTGTAACTCGAAGTCTTCAAAAGCCTTTCTTTTTTGGGTATAATAGATATTCTAGTTAGGGAAATTTGACTGTTTTTAATTCTTTATTTTATCGAGAATGCTCAAAAAGTAAAAAGAATTAAAGAACAAGGCTTTATTTTTTGTGAGAGTTTAACTTGTAGATATTGCTTCAACGATATGAAAAGCATGCAACACATAAAAATCAATTAATGCATTTTGTCTACCGACACACACATCAAATGCGACAACAGCTTGTCAAACTCCGCTGGAATTGCGTATTGAAAAGGTACGGTCTTATCATTTTTATGAACTCTTCGATGACATTTTATATTGTTTTTGTGTTTCTTTTTGTTTGTTATACGCATGCCACACATTTTTATGTTTATTTTTTATCTTTATCAATATCGAACCAAATAAAATACTCCTAAGATTTATTGTGTGACAACCCGCTGGTTGCGACCGGCCTTTTTGACTAGCCCGACAACAAACATAGTTGCTATGCTGTATCTACCTTGCCGCTCACTCTCATCACCACCTTCCCCCTCCTTTCCTTCCCCTCTTGTCAGGGCGACCCTTTTACAGACTCCATTCATATTAATACAGGCGGCGTTATTGACTGTAAATCCATTTTAACCAATATTTACTGTTGCGTTCATAATTTAATATTGTTTTTTTCTTTCTTTATTTTTATCCCATGCATGGCGATGGAGGTGGTGGCAGAGTTGAGGTTAATTTATTAAAACTCGTATTGTTTGCGTACAAACACATGCATGCATGCATACAGAAATAAACATACCTACACTTTGGCATTTGAGCATTTCTGTTGCTCCTTGACTATTCAGTAGACTTGAACAGCATGTGAGCAACATATGAATGAAAATAATATATGTAATATGTGTGGGAGTGTATGTATTTTAACTGTTTTTCAGTACTTTTTCTTTTATTAACAGTTTTGGCTTTCTGTGGCTATAAATTTCACGCAGTGTTTATCAAGTGCTTATTATAAAAGCAAAAACAATTGAAATATACTCATGGCGAAAACCTTATCGTTGCAAAAACAATAAATGGATATTAAAATGGAGTTGCAAATCACTTTTGTAATAAAATTTTTCAATAAATGCATTCTATCTACACTTACCTTCAAAATCAGCAATGAATCCTCTGAATCCTTTAATTGAATTGCGATTGACGTAGTTAATAAGCATGCGACTGGAATCGCTCTTAACCGTGAACGATGTCGCATTGCCGCATATCCTTTTTATAACGGGTGACTTGAACCAATAACCATCACGTACTTCCAAGTAATCTTCTTGGCAATCCTTCGACTGTAACAGGTTCTGCATTTAATCAAACCATGATCGAGCAAGAAATAAAAGAGAAAACACATTATAAAATGTAATATAAATTTTTTGAATTTCAATGCCTATGCAATTAATAATAGCATTTTATAGATGCATTTTTTTGTGGTGCATTTTCTAACTACTCACCAGTTGATGAATTTGCAAAACTATCCGTTCACCATTAGTGGCTGTTATGCGCCACTCACAAGCCTCCACGGATCTGTCAAATTCGCCAATGAAGTCACCACCATCACCACTTCCAAAATCCATCTCACTTGAGACCGCTCCACTCGCTGACGTTGCTGTATAGTGGTAATGCGGCGCAATAATTTGACCGGTATTTTGCTGAAATGTCTGGCCACATGTTGCACACTGGTACAACAAATTTGCCTGCGCGATGTCGCCACGACTCAGACGTATCCTTTGTCCGATTTCAATGCGCTCCTGCTCCTTAAGGCCAATGGGAAGAATTGTGTCCAAATACACATTCTTCGAGAAGGTGTTTTTGGCATAATGCATGATTGAACTGTAGTCGTAGGGCAGACCCAGTGAGTCGACATCTTCCGGCGAGAGCACATCAAAGTTGTACTCCTGGCCCTTCATTATGTTTGCCTTATTTATGATTATGTGTCTGTCACGGTCAGTACGTGTGTGCTCGTGCCAGAATCCAATAACATGACCCAGTTCATGCACAACAATACCGAATTTCTCACAATTACGGCCAATTGATATCGCCTGGCGGCCGTTGCCACATTTGCCGACAAATGAGCAGCAACTATTATGAAAATAGAAAAAAGTTAGCAAAAATTGACAAGTTTGACAATAATTCGAGAAAGAAAAGTAAAATATGAATTTACTGAATATAATAATGAAGTAATTTACTTATTCGATAATCGAAAGATGGGGATTGAATCTTCTACCTTTTCGCATACATTTTCTGTTGATTCAAAAGAAAATGTAAAATGAATGCCAAAAACTTATGTTTCTCATAACAATTTATTTATTTATTTATTGGCCAAGCAAGGAAATTTACTAATTCTAACAGGTTTGTTTGTTTTTAATTTTTTTCTCCTCATCTCTTTCCTTATTTTGGTGTTCGAAGATATGCAAATCGAAGTGGGTGCAATCCGCCCACCTGATTGACATTAATTCAAGAACACGTCAAAAAGAAAAGGAGAGAAGAAAATAATAAAAAGGTCATATTACTTTTTCAGATGTTGTCTATAGTCAGCTTGATTCCCAATCGCAACATAAGCTCCTTGTGGCGTTTAACAATGCGGCAAGGTATGTTTTTAAAATCCAACGTTTTGACCATATTTCGTTGAGAAGTAAAGAAATTCTTGGGTGTGGTTGGGTTCAATACTTGAATATGCGTAATATTATTTTTTTGCACAGACTTATTAATACACAATGCCCAGGGTATCTTTATGAGAAATTACAATTTTTTTCAATCAGTTCGGTCTACCAACATCATTGTTCCTAGACACAACTACCTCAATAGCAGTAGATTTTTCTTCATAAGCACCATTAGACTTTGGAATTCATTACCCAACTATTTGAAACAATTAACTTTTAGAAGCAGCTTTGAACATGCAGTTTGTAATTACTTCTGTTCTATTGATGGATAATTCAATCTTTAAATTTATTCTTTCTCTATTTTCCTTATTCTCATATCTTTCAAACGTTTTCTTCTTATTATATTTTGTTTATAATTTTTTTTTCCACTTTACTTATTTCTTTAAAATAATCTTCAATCAAGTAATTATTAAGTTATCTTATTCTTAATTCTTTTTTTTTTAAAAAAAATTTTAATGTTCAATTTAATTAAACTTAACCTAAACGCAAAATCTTAATTCCTTTTTATATTCTAAATTCACATAGTTATTAGACAAATATTAATTATTCAATAAGTAAAAATTATAAAAATGTGATTCACCTCTATTGATGTACTACTAAAGACCAAGTCTTATTGTACAAATATTAATTAATTAAATAAATAAATAAATTAAATAAATAAATAAATAAATTAAAAAATTACATACTAACATATTTTATACAAAGTCGTATATCTAAGAATTTTATGCAGCAAAAACTTAGCAAATATATGCAACCGGATACTTTTTCATAGCTCAAACATATACTGTTTTGCTAAAATTTTTAACTTTGATGATCTTACATTATTTATAAATTGCATTACTTTTAAGGTTAAAACGTTTTTTAAGAACAATGAAATATTTCAATCCGTAAAAAATTCGACTTATTCTTCAAAATTAACCATGTTTAAAGGTATATTTCGAGTACTTATAATTTAATATTACACAAACAACATTATTGACATTAGATAAATCGGTAGAATTCTCACTTTTCCGCAAAGTCAGTGAGAAAAGAGACACATTGTTATCGATTCACCTTACGTACAGAAACACTTTTTTTAAAAGGTTCCATTGAAATGAAATCGGAACATGTGATAGCTTATCGATTTGGAACGAACGAATCGAACACAAATCGATTCAGATACGTACAGAAACATTGCAGGTGACAGTGACATCAGAGTGACGTCAAATCGTTAATATGAGTCGGGAACTACGATCGCTACGAGTTACAAGAACGAGCTACTAAGAAGGGTATAGAGCCAAGCGCGTCGGAAGCGAATTTCATCTGGGGGGGGCAGTACAAATGGTGGTGCAAAAAAAGTTCACCAAAATTTCTCCAAAGAAACATGAATGTGAATAAACAAATTTTTTATTTTAGTTTAAAATATAAAAAAATATAAAAATATATAAAAAATATTAAAATTTCATTATTTTTAAAAGTTCTTCCAATTTCAATATTAGAGATCATTCTTTAAAGGATCTTTCATACGGTAATATGAAAATATAAGAAATATTGGTTGCTTTTATAAAGCAAGACTAGGTATATCTTTACATGGTTTAAATGCAATAAGGTACAAAAAGTTATATCAATTAAAATTATTCCAAAATGTTTCTTTCTGTCCTTGCGAGAAACAAACTCTTTCACCACCTCCATCGAATTAAATTCTTCAGTTTTATCTCCGTGAATGTGTATAAGTGCCGCATGAGTGAGTCATTTCTGTGTCATAGTTGCTCGAAGATACGTTTTAAGTCGTCTTAGTGCACTAAAAGAACTCTCAGATGAAGCTGCTGATGCAGGCACAGTTAAAAGCGAAGCAATAAGTTTTTCAACTTAATTTAATAGTTTTTTTACAGTATCCGAATTTTTTGCAAATTGGGATACAATGCCACTACAATTTGAAGGTGTTTGGCCAGGCAATTGCTTCAGCATTTGAAGTTGCGCGTGGAGGTCGCTCCCATCAAAGTCATCTGCATAAAGATCTAGTTTTGTTTTTAGATTTTGTTCAGAAGGCACTTTTCCGTTGAAGGCTTCGATTACAATATTACAGTATTAAGCTACATACTTAAGGGTGCTTTTAAACTGAAGTGGTGGGTTTGCAGTAGAAACTCTACATTTTGTTCTATCTTTTTGCAAACACAGATGCCGAAAATGGTTATCGGCAAGCATGCTTATGAAGATGAAAGAAAGAAGAGGAAAATATTCAATACAAAAATATTATCGTTGTAAAAAAAACTGATATTTTGAATAATTTTTGAAGTTTTCTTTTTAAATTGTTTATCTAGCTAAAAAAGTGGGGGGCAACTGCCCCCCTTGTCCCCCCGCTTCCGACGCCAATGTATACAGAAGTGTAGGCTAAAGAAATACATACACAGTTTTTTAAGTTTTGTACTAGTGTGCGCACGTGCAAGAGCAAACGTGTTCTCTTTGGCTTGCACTGTGAACATTTTACTGCGTATAAGGTTTAAACAAATGTTTCATAATAACATTACTTAGGGCATTAATCTGTATCACGAAGCAGCACACCAACGACAAGCAAGACACGAGAAGCAATAGAATTTCGTATAGAAAAAAGTATTGCTTCTCGTGTCTTGCTTGTCGTTGGTGTGCTGCTTCGTGATACAGATTAATGCCCTTAATCAGTAAAAATATCAGTACAGAAAAAATATTAGTAGTATGTGACAAGTAATCTCTTATTTATATTATGCAAACGCAAATTTTGTCTGGCGTAAGGCTTTTTAAGTACAAGTCCAATCTTAATAAATTTAGTATAGTTTGGTAGGTATGTTAGTATGGCAAACTGGATTTTTTATTTCCTAAAAATTTATATTTTTTAAGTTATAGCGAGTTAAAGTTTGCGTATAGTTGTTGTTGTTATGTTGCTTTTTCTCTTCTTAATTTCAGCATATGCCTAAAAATATGTGAGGTATTTAGCGCCACCCATCGACTAATAGCAATGAAACTGTTATACTGACGAATAATCTTTTATAATTTCACAGCCAAAACTATGAATTGATATATTCAATATCAAAGTGATACTGGAATGATTTCTTACAGTTGAAAAAAGATTTCTAAACTGCTGGTCGGAAAATTTTTGCGTTTTTAAAAATTTACACAAAATTTTAAGAAGAAATTGAAAACTGGTAATGAAACATTTTTTCAAGCATTTTTCAAGCAATCAAGAAATATTCTTACTCCAGTATATAAAAATTAATTTTTTTTTTTTTAAAAATAAGCTTTTATTTAAAAAATACGCGAAATAAATTGAAGTGACATTTGTCATATATGTGTGAAGTAGGTATATTCTAGGTGCAGAAGAACCCCTCTCTTGGTTACTCATCATCATGGTATAAGCGTACGTAAATTGGTAAGTTCTAAGGACTTATATAAATTTAGAATTTTTCAAATACATTTATATTTAAAAACTTAAGGCACTGTATTGGGCAGTAAACCTGTAAAATGGATCGCAGTTTATATACAGGTAAGCTTACTAAAAGATTCAATGCCACTGATAATGTGTAGTAAACCTGTATAACGGATCGCGAACATCGGCGCCTCAAGCTGTTAAATATAAATGTATTTGAAAAATTCTGAATTTATATAAGTGCTTAGAACTTACCAATTTACGTACGCTTATATTATGATGATGAGTAACCAAGAGAGGGGTTCTTCTGCACCTAGAATATACCTACTATACACATATATGACAAATGTCATTTAAATTTATTTTTTTTCTTTTTAGTTCACGTATTTTTTACATAAAAGCTTATTTTATAAAATTTTTTTTTACTTTTTATTTATTTTTTACTTTTTCTTCTTAAGAGTTAATTATTAACATCTTTTATTTTCAAAACATGTGGAGATATAGCATTTTTATTGATTTGTGGGCTGCAAAAGGGGTGCGGCAAAAAATTTGATTATAATATTGCATTGTCGCCGGACTTAAATATGTATGTTAAATTTCAGCTTAATCGGATACCAACAAGTTTGCAAAATTGCGAAAAATGGTTTGCAAATTTTGACAGACATACATACATACAAACATACATATATACGAACGAAGCAAGTTATAATCAGTTTATAATCAGCCCCGTAGTTTTAAAGATAAAGGATTTTTATTTATTTGTGGGCGGTAAAAGGGGGTGTGGCATAATTTTTTCTGAACCATCCTCTACTTGAAGGAAATTAACTGCCAAAGTTTTAGCTGAATCAGCCCCGTAGTTTTGTAGATATAGCACTTTTATTGATTACCACACCGGCCAAATGATTTTCATAAGCCCCATGCTTTATTTAATGAAATTTTACTGTTTAAATTTCAGCTGAATCAGCCCCGTTGTTTTAGGCCGCGTTCATAGTAAACGCTTCTAGCTTAGCCGAGAGGTTTAGCTGAAAAACGCTTTGTGTATAATCATATGGAAAAAGCTCAAAGTGTTCATAGTGACAGCATAAAGCTAGCATAAAGCTTCTTTTCAAATGCTTTTCAGCGCTTACATCTCCATCTCGCTTGCTCACACAGCAAAATAATTATGTGTTTTATGCTTTGTTGTAGAGCATTTTTAAAATGCTTTTTGGAGCTTTATTCTTGTTTGATCACATAGTTTAAATTTTTTTTGTTTTATTATTAATTGCGTCGTACTGAATTTTTAAATGAATTTCGGCACTTGTTTATCTATTTTGCCTGTCAACGATATTTTCGTTGATTTTATTTTATTTGTTGGATATTTTTTTTTGTGCTGAAATTTTAACCGTTGTGTCGTTGTTGTTGCATTGTTGATTCGTTTTGTGGTGCTTTTCAGTTGTATGCACTTGTGTATTCTATCTCGTTTGTTTACATAGTTTTCGTTGTTTTTGCGTACTTTTTGGGTACTTTTTGTGATAAACTTTCCAACGTTGTTATGTTTTCTGTTTTTAAGTTCCTTTGAAATTTTGTTTGTTATTGGTTTGATCTTTCGTTGGTGATCATCGCTACATATTCATTAATCAAAAACCTTTAATTTACTCCGCAAAACGCAATTGAGGGCATATTTCCAAGAAAATAAATGAAAACAAAGCATCAGTCAGCCACAAGCATAAAGCATGCACTATGAACACCAATAAGCTCAATAAGCTACTTTGTGCAGCGTTGAATAAGCGTTCACTATGATCAAAAAAAGTTTCACAAAGCAGCTTTATGCTTCAGCTTCAGCCAAAGCGTCCACTATGAACGCGGCCTTAGAGATATAGCATTTTTATGGATTTGTGGGCGGTAAAAGGGGGAGTGGCAAACAATTTTCCTTAATAATCCTCTACTCGAAGGAAATTTACTGCCAAAATTTCAGCTGAATCGGCCCAGTAGTTTTAGAGATAAAGCATTTTTATTGATTTGTGGGCGGTAAAAGAGGGTGTGGCAAAATTTTTTATCATATTATTGCATTATCACCGGACTTACATATGTTCGCTAAATTTCAGCTTAATCGGATACCAAGAAGTTGTAGAAAAATGCCTTGCAAGTATTGAGGACATACAGACAAACATACATACATACGAACGAAGCAAGTTAAATAAGAGCTTATAATAAATTTGGGTATGAAATTAAATATGCTAACATTATGTCGTTGTTGCGCGTGCAATACTACATGCATTGCAAAAAGGTCAAAATTAATTCAATTTCAATTTTGATCAGTTGAAAATCTGTTCAACAGCTTAAAATAATATCTAGGATTGTTTGAACTTGGTGTCTTAACGCCACACGGGCTTACTGGTAAATAATATCACTTCATTGCTTTAATATTTTTCCGTCTTAACGATAAAAAGTTAGCTATGGCTCTTTTCGTAGATATTACTAAAGCATTTGACACGGTTGACCATGCTATTTTGCTAAGAAATTTTCATAACTTTGGTTTCAGAGGATAGATAAATAATTGGTTTGGCTCCTATTTAACGAATAGGCAGCAAAAAGTAAAGTTTAAGGGTTATGTTAGTTCTTCTCAGCTTGCACCAATTGGTGTCCCTCCAGGAAACTGTTCTTGGTCCCATTCTTTTTCTTATTTTTATGATTTCTCTTTTCTTGCAGAAATTCAAAAGTAGTACTAATGCCTTTGCCGATGACATGGCCTCTACTTTCACAAATAACTCTTCATTAAACCTTACTATTGATATAAATCATGATCTGGAAGTACTAAGCCATTGGTTTAATGTGCATAGATTAGTCCTTAGCAATAAAACCAGAATTATGTATTTTAATGCAACAGGTAAAGAAGTGGACTCTGCACAGTTTTACTCTAATAGCGGCAAATGTAATCAATTTTCGTATAGTAAGAATGTCTGTGGATCGTCCTACAACATACAAACATATGTTGATTCTTGTTGCTGCTCGTCTAAGTGTTTTCGCGTTGGACGTGTTAATTGTTTTAAATACCTCGGATTATTGCTTGATAATTAAATGAGTTGGTCGGAACATACTAGAGCACTTAAAAAGTATTAATTGGCTGCAACTAGACATTTGTATCTGTTGAAAAACTTTTGTTGCCATGAACTTTTGAAATGCATATATTATGGCCTTTTTCATTCTAAACTGGAATATGGTTTAGCATTTTGGGGTGGCACGTATGCTAATAAACTAAATCGTCTTTTGATTTCACAGAAACATGCCATTCGGTAGATTTGTAGTTGACCTCGCCTTGATGGTAGTTTGATTCTCTTTAAAAATTTAAACATTTTACCTTTAAAGCACCTGTATGTTTTCAAAGTCTTAAGGATATTCTTTCTTTAATTTGGGTATTTGCTAAGCAGATACTCAGTAAACTATAAATTAAGAATTAACACTCAAAATATTGCCTCTGTGCCTCAGCATTCACTTCAGTTATTTTTGCATTTCTATGCTTCAGTGGCCCCTAGACTCTACAATGGTCTGCCCATTGGTATAAGATGTACACGTAATATATCCTCGTTTCTTCGTAGTGTAAAATAATGGCTGTTTCAACACAGTTATAATGATGTTAATTTAATGTTCAGTGTTGGTCAATAATTTTAATTTTAATAATATATTTAAGTAACATTTAAATTTGTGAGTTTCTCTGCATAAACTTACTTTTATTACTTTAAACTTAATTTATCAAAATTTTAACCCAGCAGTCTGGATTTACTTTCCTCTGAAATGTGGCTAGATACCGAAAAAACTCTTTCGGTCAGTGTTGCATTAGTATGCCATTGGTAGAAAAAGCGTTAAGCAAACTTATCATAAAATTTTGCACAGATTTGGGAACTTTAGATAGAAAGTCGTGACACGAATAACATTAAGTTACGCACGCTCACGCACGAGGTAAATTCAGTCACGTACGCTCACGAATATGTTATGATTTTTTGTTGGGTGCGCTCACGATCACGACGTGACTCATCGTGATACGCCGTGTCACGTGTAAATTCGTGACATGCGCCCATCTCTAGTTCATATGCAATTTTTTAGATGACAAGGTACGTTTATAGTTGTCGTGCTGAGAAATAAAGTTTGCACATCTTCTACTCAGCATGATTTGATTTATTTTATTTTGCGAACTTAATAACTCCATTTCAATAAATTTATTTGTTAAATCATTTTATGTTTAGTCATTAATAAAATTGTCTCTAAATTTACACTAACTTTTAATTAATGCAAAGAAACCAAAAATATATTAGAACACATAAGTAATCAAAGAAAAGTCAAACTAAACTCAATTCTGAAGACGCATCTCTGTGTAAGCAGTTTCGGCTAAACTCAAACTAAGCTCAAACTAAACTCAAACTAAACTCAAACCAAACTCTCTGTGTGAACATGGTATCAGCTAAGAATAAAAAAATATAATTATAAATTTTTTGTCTGTATAAATCAAGTCCAAATCTCCGGAGACCACGATTTGGTAACTGCGATTCCAATGTTTGTCCAATTCATCATTTTAGCCTATGTAAAAAATGTGCTCACACTTAGTGCAGTAGGTGAAAAAAAAAAAAATTCAATTCTTATTTCTAATATTTTATGAACTAATTTAACCTTATATTTCTAGTGTGGCAAACAAAACTAAAGCATTCCTTTTTGATATAGAAATTATATCAATAAATAATAATAAATAAATATTTAACAATATTAGTATTTATTTATTAATTAGTAAAATTTTTTATTGAAAAATTAATAGATAGATATTAATTAAAAAGTTTCATTTTTTAAAGAATAGTACTAAAATAAATTTTATTTTAATAAAATTATAAAATTATTGTTTTTTTTTATATAACATTATATATATAACATTATAAACCAAAAAAATTTAGTGTTCAGTGGTATTAAACTTAAATATTTGGTTGCAATGCATTGTGCCAAATTCACACTAATCGTCTTTTTCATTACTAAAAATCGAATGCGTTTGAAGGTTAAAAAAAAGCTTTATAAAAAGATAGTGGGATAATATTTGTTTCTCACTTTTCTAATTTTTGTGTTTTAAGGTCTCTTTTTAAAATTAAGTTGATTGTATTTACAAAATGATATCTTTACAAACTAAATGATGTTCTGATTTTATAACAACTATAAATAACTTTACATTTTCGATTTAGCATAGACTACCTAAAATTTTCGTAATTTTGTATCTTCTTTTCAAATGGGGAATATAATTAATTTTCTTAAGTTAAAGTTTAAAAATCTTGTATTTTTTAATTTATAAAGACATTCACAAAATTCTTTCTGTTTTGCGACAGTTGAATATACAACAAAATAAATGAATTTAATATTTAATATAATTTGAAAATCGAGCATATTCAGTTTTAAATAACGACCTTTTACAAATTTGTTATTATTTTCCCCCACGGTGCACAGTGGCCGAAATGGCCTATCTAGCAGCATTTAATTCAAAACATGTGAATATCTGTACCCAATCATATTGTTAGGCTACATTATGCTTAAACAATTAAATATCGCAGTATTTTAGCTATATCTTAACCCTTAATGGATCCGTGTGACATAATTATAACAAACTGTAAATTCTTATGCACAACTACAATATCAAATAAAGAATTTTCGCATAGCTGAAGTATGCTGTTGTACTGGTAATGCAAACCTTTGAAGTTGATGGTGGCAATTTCCACCGCCAGAGTCGAAAGGGTTAAGCATATAAAACTGGAAATAATAATACAGAAACACAGTTTTAACCGAACAAATTATTGTTTTTTAAAGGGTTGAATTTACTATTTTATTGATTATTATTAAAAACTGGCAAGATATAATATCAAGCTCATTAAGAATCAGAGCTTTCAAATTTAAAACGGCAGTATGAAGATGTGCATTTTGATATTAATGGTATTAACTAACTAGAGGGGAAAAGTAGCGCTTGCATCAAGTCTTAAATAGTGCTTTTGCGTAGATTTTAATAGTACGACATTGTCTCAAATGTCTAAAATCTTTGTTCCGTGCCTCGAATCGACTAAAATAATGTCACTGTCCAACCAATCTTTATTACGTTTTTCAAAACCTGATATCGTTCTATTGCAGTTCTTTCACTTTTCTACAACTTTGCTTAAAAAGTTCCTCCATTTTTTTTACTTCTCAGTACTGCTCCTCATTTTACTTAGTTTTGTCTCTTATATTATCATATAACGTATGGTGAATAAAATCTGGACAATTGTGCCGTTTAAAAAATAACATATATTAAATGTTTTAAAAGTAGTAGTAAAGATTTGTAACGGTGATCCCCGTTACAAGTTTGCACCCCGCACACTACGCCACTGCCTTACTACACCACTGTGCGCTTAACTCAACCAACAGCCATACCTACACACACACGCACACATACAGCCAGCACATTCAACGTAGTCAACAGCCGAGTCTACATAAACCACACGCAACGCTATAATTCACAGAAGGTTAATGGCAGCATACGGATAAATAGACCGCGTTGTGACAGACTGGGGACGGCTCGAGAGCGTAATGCCTTGTACCGTCGCTACTTGCTGGAAACGAGAACAAGTTTGTTCATAGTAGGGTCTTGCCTTAGTCAGTCCCACCGAACATCACCGAACATCACCGAACTTCAGCAAACACCGAACATATCCGAACATCGCCGAACATCACCGAACAGCACCGAACTTCAGCGAACACCGAACATCACCGAACATCACCGAACCTCAGCGAACACCGAACATCACCGAACATCGCCGAACATCACCGAACCTCAGCGAACACCGAACATCACCGAACATCGCCGAACATCACCGAACAGCACCGAACTTCAGCGAACACCGAACATCACCGTACATCGCCGAACATCACCGAACAGCACCGAACTTCAGCAAACACCGAACATATCCGAACATCGCCGAACATCACCGAACATCACCGAACAGCACCGAACGTCAGCGAACACCGAACACCACCGAACATCGTCGAACATCACCGAACATCACCGAACATCGCCGAACAGCACCGAACAGCACCGAACCTCAGCGAACACCGAACATCACCGAACATCGCCGAACATCACCGAACAGCACCGAACTTCAGCGAACACCGAGCATCACCGAACACCGAGCATCACCGAACACCGAACATCACCGAATATCACCGAACAGCACCGAACTTCAGCGAACACCGAACATCACCGAACATCACCGAACTTCGCCAAATACCAAATATCATCGAACCAGCATCGGCAGACTCACCCACCGCTGTAAATTTATCATATTCCTAAAATATTGTGTATTGTAAGAAAGACTTGATTTAACAATAAAACAGAAAATATCGTCTGAGCACGAAAATCACCAAGTCTTCTTATTTATTTTGGACAAAAGTTTGAGGGTCTTTTGTTTGACCCTGGAACCGCTGAGCATACCTCAGCCTGTGAACAAAACCCCCTTTACAAATGGCGCCCGAGCAGGGACCTGCTTCCAAAGACGGCAGTGGAAAACCGAACGCACCCACCAACGACGACGAAGCAGGTACAATACACAATAAAAATAATAATATGGACAAACATCTAACATCGGATTCACTCGGCTGGATATACTTACTTAAAAAGGAACGGCTCATTAACGAGTGCCGAAAGATCGGGTTACCAATTGATGGCTGCACTGTAGAGGATTTACGAAGGCAATTAAGCCACTTCGTCAAAACCAAACGAAGTAGAGCATCAACCGAAAATATATTTCGAGCACTGGAAGCCGAAGTTGAAGCAGAGGAAAAAAAAATATATATATATAAATAATAACCTGACAAATCACTCTCCGAAGTAGGGGGGGAGTTGTAACGGTGATCCCCGTTACAAGTTTGCACCCCGCACACTACGCCACTGCCTTACTACACCACTGTGCGCTTAACTCAACCAACAGCCATACCTACACACACACGCACACATACAGCCAGCACATTCAACGTAGTCAACAGCCGAGTCTACATAAACCACACGCAACGCTATAATTCACAGAAGGTTAATGGCAGCATACGGATAAATAGACCGCGTTGTGACAGACTGGGGACGGCTCGAGAGCGTAATGCCTTGTACCGTCGCTACTTGCTGGAAACGAGAACAAGTTTGTTCATAGTAGGGTCTTGCCTTAGTCAGTCCCACCGAACATCACCGAACATCACCGAACTTCAGCAAACACCGAACATATCCGAACATCGCCGAACATCACCGAACAGCACCGAACTTCAGCGAACACCGAACATCACCGAACATCACCGAACCTCAGCGAACACCGAACATCACCGAACATCGCCGAACATCACCGAACCTCAGCGAACACCGAACATCACCGAACATCGCCGAACATCACCGAACAGCACCGAACTTCAGCGAACACCGAACATCACCGTACATCGCCGAACATCACCGAACAGCACCGAACTTCAGCAAACACCGAACATATCCGAACATCGCCGAACATCACCGAACATCACCGAACAGCACCGAACGTCAGCGAACACCGAACACCACCGAACATCGTCGAACATCACCGAACATCACCGAACATCGCCGAACAGCACCGAACAGCACCGAACCTCAGCGAACACCGAACATCACCGAACATCGCCGAACATCACCGAACAGCACCGAACTTCAGCGAACACCGAGCATCACCGAACACCGAGCATCACCGAACACCGAACATCACCGAATATCACCGAACAGCACCGAACTTCAGCGAACACCGAACATCACCGAACATCACCGAACTTCGCCAAATACCAAATATCATCGAACCAGCATCGGCAGACTCACCCACCGCTGTAAATTTATCATATTCCTAAAATATTGTGTATTGTAAGAAAGACTTGATTTAACAATAAAACAGAAAATATCGTCTGAGCACGAAAATCACCAAGTCTTCTTATTTATTTTGGACAAAAGTTTGAGGGTCTTTTGTTTGACCCTGGAACCGCTGAGCATACCTCAGCCTGTGAACAAAACCCCCATTACAGATTTATTTTAATATATTGAAATGTAAACTAATTTTACAAAAACATGTTTACTCCGTAACGTTTCGCTTTTCGTATTTTTTGAGGCAGTGTCCTCATCGACTCCTGAATTCCACTTGTGTCGATATTCCTGAGCTCCTTTCTTATTTTATATATTAGGCAGCCTGTATTTTTTGCTGTATATCCCTTGCTGTACATACTTCTCTTCAAATTCACCCAAAAAGTTTCAATTGGTCGCAGTTGTGGAACATTTGGTGGGTTATAATCCTTGGGTACAAATTCAATACCACGCTTTTGCAAATCTTGCAAGATTACCTTTGCATAATGCGACGATGCTAAATCTGGCCAGAAAACTATTTTATCGCGGCAATGATATTTCTTGATAAAATTTTGAAGTGCAGGCATACATTTTTCTGTATAAGTTTGAGCAGAGACCGCTAAGCCGCCTTTGAAAAAAATCGGTTCACTGATACCAATCTCGCTGATTGCCAACCACTACAAAACTTTTCCTGGGAACTTTGTTTTCTGGATATATTTTACTTTGTCTGGTGCTTTGTGATTGTTAAATTCGAAATAATGTTTTGGCTGCCATTCGTTACCTTCCACAGAGAAATAACAAAGATAATAACAAAAATAATAATGTGATATTAAAATAACACAAAAACTAAACAACTAAAATACATACCAAATTAAACTCTTTTAAAATAAATAGTTTTGTGTAGTTTTTTCCGAACTGTCGGCTTTTAATTAGTTTTTTTTATATAAAAATACCTAGTTGGCGACCGTAGCCTAGTGATAGAGTGCGTGACCCCTAAGCTTAAGAACCGCGGTAGCGCGGGTTCAATTCCAGCTCAGACAGAAAGTTTTTTCAATTGAATTAATTTTTCTGTTGGGTCGTCGCCTCTCTGCAGACAATGGCAAACTTCAGAGAGTAAAAATTGCCATGTAAAGCTTCTTGAGAACATAAGCCGTTCGGAGTCGGCATAAAACACGTAGGTCCAGTTCTCGGTCATTTGTGATCAAACATTTAATAACACGCACAACACAATTGATCAATAGAAAGCTAGGTCAAAGTTCTTCCAAGGGCTGAAATGACCAGTTTATTATTTATTTATTTAGTTATAGCTTGTAACCTTAGGTCGCTAATCCAATTTAATTTCATGTCAAGTTTTCAAAGAAATTGTAAACAAATAAATAACTATTAAAGCTTATCCCAATATGAAAAAAAATTAAGGCCCTTGCCACCCTTAATAATGAATGCGCTCATGAAGTAGAACTTGTGTTTTGACAGATGCTCTTCCTCAAAAATGGCGGGCAACAATTTTTTTTTTGTTCGGGAAGGGCTTATGTCAAAAAACGACGCTCTATCTCGCTTCCTCAGCGACGAAAATTCCTTCTACACACGTATAGTGTGTGTGAGTATAACACCACTTCCTTATCTTTTATTTATATGTGCCCTACTACATATTCTATTGTGAATGCGTGAAGCTATAATGCAGCAGATCACAATTATCGATCAAATACTACGATTCCATGGCGATAAGTCGAGGTTGACTCGGGATTAACTTCTCATGGAAACGCGAGTTGAGTTGAATTTCGTTAAATCCACGAAACTCCACGAAACTTGTTAGATTTAACTGAGTTACATTGGATGCGTTCGGAATATGAAACAGTTGCTCAACTGTTGAGTGAGGTTTTATTGATTATTTGTTATTTTATTTAATTTCTGCCATTGCGCTGACATAAAATGAAACATACCGTTCAGCAGGCACACAAAGTAGCGGAAACTAATACTGATCAAAGACTCAATATGTTAAGTAAATTTTGCACCTTCTGAATGCACACATTTATACTAAGTAAAAATGGCGAATAGAATGGCCGAAGTCCAACTCGACTCAATGTTGTGCATGGAAACACTTTCGAGCTTGAAACGCCATTATGTCAACTTGAAGAAAACCCAACCTAGGATCAACTCTCCATGGAAACGTAGTAAAAAGCATTTTGCATTAGCTTACCAAATAGCAAAAGAAGCAAGGTTCCATTGAACGGGTGGATTTTAATTGTTCATAGGCACTTAAGGCAAGGATGGTGGTCTAGCGCTCGAAAATTTAAGGTATTTTTAGAATTTTTTTAAAAAGTTAAAATAATGAACAACGATATTTAAACTTTTAAGGTGTATTGTAACTCTCATTCATCATAAAAAATATTTTTTTAATTTAAAAAATTGTTGATCTTGCTGAAAAAGGGGCATGGGTGGTGTTGTAGATTTTGACTGTTCTATTTATCTGAAATATAAAAACCTAGATTGTCATAATAACTATGAGTGCAGCTATGACTGCCACTAGAAAAAAAAAAAGATTTGAAAAATTTGACAGAATGACGCGCTTTTGAAAATTAAGTTCTTAAAACAGCTTGTTTTCTACCGTTTCTATAAATATACGATTATTAAATATTCGATTTTTTTAATTAAAACCTTGATTCTAGTTCCAGCGATAGCCACCGTTGTTATGAATAGCAATTTTAAATTTCAGATGATTCGGCTAAATAGTTTTTTTTTTGTATTTCTTACAACACCATGCCGAAAAAAGTAGTTTCGAGATAAATGCGTATAAAGAGAATGAATGTAGAACAAACACTGTTTCACGACATCTACTAAAACTGCTGTAGAAGTGAAAATGTAATGTTCAGTTGCTTTTTGACAAGACGTAATGTAAAGTAACGTAGAAATCTAAAATCTACGGATTTATACGTCCCGTCACGTTACGTTACGTTTATTAAAACCACTTGTATAAGAAAGCATTGTTTCAAACAATAAGTGAAAGAACGCACTGCTCAACGGACATTAGATCACATTACGTTACTTCTATTATAATTGGACATTAACGTCAGAAAGACTATACTTTTGAAATATAAAAAAAATCAGTTTCATAAAAAAATCTAAGCCTTAAACAATGCATTTTTGATAAATATAATTTGCGAATGACAAGCAATCCAAATATTTGCAGAACAAGATTAGGACAACTATTGATGTAATATTTGCTAGAAATATCGATGACACTACATCTATATAATATACCTTTATATAATAATAATGTAAGGTAATAAAATTTACTGGTGGGAAATTTTTTTTTTAGTTAACAGGTATTTAAAAATTTTCATTTAAAAATTTTTTTATTAAAAAAACCATTTAATGTTGAAACGTATAAAACTGCGAAAAAGATTTCGCTTCTCTCGTGTGACAAGCGACGCATCTGTTTTTTTTTATTTCTGCCCAGCAGCGGATTTGCCAGTGGCTACCATATAACTAATACAGAATAAATTACCAGGTAAGGAAGCATTACTTTTTTCAAAAAGTAATGCGTCTGCCAATAGCAGAAGTAATTAACTCATACCTCATTACCTGTAATGTAGCATACAAGGAAAAGTAATGCAGTGATTTTTATAACTTAATACAAGTAGTATGTTACTCCATAGCTTCTAGGTAATGCTGAAGGGAGGCGATCACTTACCTCCTGTCTCATTCAATGTTAAATGTAAGGCCTTTTATGCATAGTAAGGTAATATAGTCGGAAGTAGTGGTCATTACAAGGTAATTGATGCTTCATATATTCGGAATATATTCCATCCGCTACTGGGTGACTTCTTCTTTTCTTCGCATGGAAGAGAAATAAGCGTATCAAACAAGCAAGACATAGAGAAGCTAAAAAAAACCAAACTGCCTAAAAGTTGCTATAAAATAAACAGTACATTTTTGGCACCTTAATAATATCGCTTTTTATTCCCCTAGAAGAAAAAATGCGAAATTGTAGTGTTTTGGTTTTGAAAACAAAATTTATCACCAAGAAGTAAAGATAGCGGATCTGTTTTAAAAACTATTTTTTGTGGTCAATACATAAGCATTTTTTATAAAAAAAATCTTTTCCATACAAATAATTTTAAACTAAGTGGATACAATAAAAATATGTAATATTTTTTTAAAAATTTATTAAACATTTTGTTAAAAGTAACGAAACATTACAAAAAACAAAACAATATACATACATAGTACTACTTATATAAATCTTCTAATTCTAGAAATTGACAATTGCAAATTCATTTATAATTATTAGGATTTCTTCGTATAAAATGATATCGAAAGCAACTTGACAAAACTCTAAGCACACAAAAAGGTCTGTATAAGAAATAACTACATGATATTTTGTGAACTTTCGAACTTCATGTCAAAAAAGTATTGTAAAAACTACTTTGTGTATTAATTTGCAATCACAAATAATCAGAATAACGCCTTTAGTTCTCCATTTGAAAATTCCTTTTTATTTTTACTACCAAGCAAAATGTTTCCCTTTTTCCCCTGTTAGCTCAAAAGACGATTGAAATATCCCTCAAAAAGGGAAATTACCCTCAATCTGGCATCATTGCTAGCACAGCACAAAAAAAAAAAAAAAAAAACAAACTGAAGATCTTCGGGCAAGGCGAAAAGTGATATACATATAAATGCAGTGCTGCGCTGCAAAACTTGTCTTTAGGAGCTTTATAAAAAATGTAAGTGGCGCTTGGCCAATCATCTGTGGCCAATTCAGGTAATATTTGCACAGTATATTTGTTTTGCCGAGACGATGGTTCATGGCTATCTGATAGGAAACACTGTTGGCATGTTAATTAATACAATACTTATACACCATGACATAAAACTTCAACCATATTTGTGGAAGACAGAAAGGCGCTAAAAGACGTCTTCCAGGCCATCTAGTTTATTATATAAATTACATTTTTTTTAATATTTTAACTTTTTTTCAATAGCACTTGGGTGATCACTTATTTGTTTTGTGTGTACATAAGATTTCATTTCAACTAAAATAAGCAAAATTCATAAAAAATTCACTTTTTTTTATATAACATTCTAAAATTTTGTCATTTTCATGTTTATTTGTCGAGACAGTGACATACTTTGCATAAACAAATTAGAGCCCTTATTTTTTTATAAAATTTTTGTATTTTAAACAACTCACCCGCAATTTTTGACCGTGAAAAAAATGTAGTTAAGGTGAATTTTCGGATCTCGCTCAACAAATTTGATGCAAGTAAAATTCTCCCAATGACGCATAGCTTGCTTAAAGAGCGCCTTATGGGAGCCACTAAAAATTTGATCGATTTCATACGGTATGACACCATAATCCCAGATACGTTCCTTTTTCGCCGTCACTGCACGACGAGCACGGCTTAGCAATGAAGTATCTGCATCTACAAGCTCGAACGACGAATTGGTATTGTGACTAGGTCTGAAAAGAAGAAAACTATTATTGATATACTTTAAAATTAAAATAACCATTTGCACATACATATGGGCTAGATTCTATGATACTTTGCATATTAAGTCGCTAAGTTTTCTGTGAAAAATTTTTGTAAGCACGCTCACGAAACTCAGATGGAAGATGTGTTTTGATATCTTATATCTTAATCTGATTGTGTAAATGCATTTAGCTTAACGATTTTAGAAAAATTCGTAAAGTTTACTGAAAAATTTAAAAAAAAAATAAATTCTTACAACTACGCTCTCTCTCTTAAGATTGCTAATATCCTGGGTATTAGCTATTTATACAACTTGCCGGTGTCACATTATATTCTGTAATCAAAAAATTATCGATTAATTAATGCATAATATTGCTGTATTATTAATAGCGAGAGACCATGTGTAATATAATACTTTCCACTAGTAGATACGCTCCTCAAAGTGCAACTTCTGATTCTCGATTCCGCAAAGTATCATAGAATAGCCCATATGCTATATGTTTGTGCGACGGAAATTTTTAAGAAGATAGAACAATATCCTAAATTTATTGTTACCTTGCACTGAATTTATGAGATCCTTTATTTGTTCTATTTTTGGAGCTTTTTTTCTTGTGTCGTCGAATTTTTTGTCCCTTTAGCTGCTTAAACAAACGCCTGAAATAAAAATAAATTATTGAGCCTTTAAAAAATTCATAGAAAACATTCAGGCAAAAATTTAAAAAAAAAATTCGCTGACAAAATGATTAGCGACAAAATGATGTGGCTATTCTTAGGAGAAATAGTAAATATTGTACTTAAATATGCTATTTATTTGAAAAACTAGTGCTAAAAACTATTGAGTGAATGGATTTAAAAGTTTTGATTTTTTCACTCGTTCATTCACACATTTATTTTAAACTTATGGCCCTCTTTCTGCCATCTTTGAAAATTCCGTATTTTATTTACTTTTGAAGCCATCATTTTCGCAAAAAGAACACGGTTCAATTTTAGAGGTCACTATTTTTTTCTCAAGAGGGCAGAATTTCCAAAAAGGGCAGAAAAAATGTTGCATTTTTTTGAGAAACGAAAACGCCATTAGAGTGGGAACTATGGCCGTAGCCAGGATTTGTAGTCAGGAGGGTTTTGATGAACATATTTTTTTTATTCAAATGGTAAAAATTTCGATTTGTACCCCTCTAAAATTAACCGTGGTTTCTTTTTTAAACGATTCCCATAATATATTGGCTGTAACGATAGCCGCCAGTAAAACATTTTGCAAAAACTTCCAAAAGTCATGATTTTCGTAAATATATTGGATGGTAAAATAGTTGTAAAAAAATAAACTGTCCGATATTAAAGGCCTCTTCAAATCTGCATCACAATTTTTTTAAGTTTTGCAATAGCGTTAAAGATAATGCTCTTGTTCTTGCCTTTATTAATTTCTTTTAATCTATTTTTATTAATATAGAAATAACTTCGTTTTTTCTTATGCAATCTTCACTTTCAAGATATCGTTAGAAAGATTTTGAGTTCATGCATTCACGGCCAAAATTTCTTAAATTTAAACATATTAGCGCTAAAATATTAATCATAAAATAAACACCAACTAAAAAAATTTTGTAAGTAATTGAAAAAACAAATAAATTGTTGTATTTTGAAAGTTTTTGTATGGAAATAAAGTCAAAATGTATCAAAAATTAAGTCTTAAGGCTTGATTACCCAAGCGTAACGTGAGGTGGCGCAGCGGGATGTAGCGTAGTGCGACGTTGCCTCGAGGATAAGCGATTACCGAAATCGTAATCCAACGTAGTGCAGGCGGCGTAGTGCAGGGCACTCATTTTATTCTAGAAGGCTTATTTACTTCTCCTCGTCAATAAATGATTGCATTCTTTCTTATATAGTATTAAAATTTACAAAAATGTGAAGTTAAACAAATTTTTTCGCTTGTAACACAGCTGTCGAACTACCAAAAATCGTAACGTTGCGTAGAAATCTATTTTCTACAGACTTCTACGCTGCGTCACGCCACGTTACGATTTCGGTAACGACTTGTACACATTTATCATTAAACAGATTTTAGCTTGACAATTGGCAACGTCGCGCTACGTTACCTTACGCTTGGCTAATCCAGCCTTTAATGTTTTGCAAATTCAACCAACATGTCCTGATCTTCTACTGTGCGATTACTGTATATGTTATGGGATGCACATCTGGTCAATCGGATTTCGCCCATTGAATTTCGGAGGTATGTTTTTAGAAATTTTAGGGATGAGAACGATATCTCATTTAACTCAAATTAAAATAATTTAAAGACAGAAAAGCTTTTACATAAACTTCATAAATCATCAAACCGAAAAATTCGGAAAATTACTGAAACAATTGACTTAAAACTTTTCCTCCGGTCGGAGTTCTGAAAAATGTAAGTCAACTTTTTATAACTCATGAGTAACTTCAGACATTCCTCAAAAATTTAACCAGGTTTAGACTTATTTCTTTAATTCGAAAGTTAATTGTTTAAAAACTCTTGACTAAAAAAGAGTCAAATCGAAATCGAAAATCAGTTGTTGGCTGAAATATACTTCAAAAACTTTCTAGGCGGTTCGAATTAGAAAGGTTTTTTCAGAAAACATGTGTATATCATTTTTGTTGGCTTCACTGTTATCATCACTACCATCATCTACAACTGCCGATGTCAAGGGTAGTGAAAAAATAGTGATGGTATTGTAATTTTGAATGTATCACGTTTGATCCGATAGATCACAATAAATTTGTTCTCACTTTTGTTGTTTACACGAATCAACTCATAACAAAGAAAATTACACGTAAACGCAACTTCAGTATATGAATTGTTAAGTTTTTCTAGAGCATATTAAAGTGATTCAATGAAATAATTATTTAAATTAATTTTCTTCAACTATTCAGTTAAGAGCAGCAGAACAAATCCTGATAATCCATTTCCAACTATAGTTCCTTTCTTATTGGATGCGGTATTTTAAACCATTATGGGATCGATTAACCAAAGATCTCACATCCAATATTGCAAACACAGCTTTAAAAATACTTTAAAAATGTATCTTAAAAATAAAAGCTAAAAAGTATTTTGAAAAACTACTATCTTATTTGAACTGGAATTATTTCAAGGAATAAATTCTGTAGGGATATGAAAAAAATTCGATATTTTTCTTCATTGTTGGTATTTTTTTTAGGAGGACTCCTAGAACGGAGCAGACTTGTTTAGAAGAAATGTTGGGTAACAAAAAATAAAAGGAAAAGCTAATATATTTGACACGTCAGGAGCTGAGTTCGGTATTGATATTAAAGAAATGAACTATTTTGGTTTTGTATTTTTAGCAACAACAACTACCGAGTAATTGAAAAAATTTACACTATCGAATAACTTGAGAGTATTATATTATCCTAAACCGATTAAAAACCTAAATAATAAAGTGGAATGGTTTGGCTTTTAATTTATTTTGGATTGCATCTCTTTCTTGAAGAGAGAAATTCTTCATAAAACCACAAATGAAATTTTTGAGAAATATTAATCTCAGTTCGCTGGAGCCAAAAAAACGGAATTTTTTGATAAAAATTTAAAGAATATACAGAAAAAGCCATGTATGCAAATTTACCTAAAAATAAATTTTATCGATTATTTTCTTCAATAGTCCAAAAAACATAAGAATTGAGTTAAACACGCATAAAGATTTACCCTGCCATATGTCATATTATTTGTAATTTTGGTAAAGATATTTTTTTTTTATTCCGTACGTAAGACAAGATTTTGTGATAATTTTAAATTTGTTGATATTATACGATTTAAATATAAAATTCTAAATGTTTGATAGTTTAAATCATACTTGGTTTTAAATACAAATTCTAGTTGTTTGATAGCTTAAAATCGTTTGTTGAGCTTTAGGTCAAAGTTAGAACAATTATTTGTTCCAACGAATCTTTCCAAAGAAATAACAACAATATCGCCGGTCGTTACGACTTTTGATTCTGTTCGAGCCATGGCACAATTACTGACAAGGTAGTGGCGTAGACTGGCTTTTTTCTCACGAGCGCCGATGGTTAGTTGTCAAAATTAGCTGTTCATGCAATAAATCAAAGAAATAGGAAAAAATAAGCAACGATTAGCTAGTCAATCGCAGCACACTAAAAACATTCCAATAAACTTCACGAACAAATTTAATGAATCAAAGAAAATTTAAAAATAAGCACATAGTTAGTCAACAGCAGCAAACTACAACTCCTTTAGCTGTTTTTGACAACTACCAATCGCCAAAAAAACTGTCACGGCTACCTTGTCAAATAATTATACCATGGTTCGGGCTCTCACACGTACGAAGTTCTCTTATTCAGTCGGCTCTGAGACTTCAAATGAAGGTGTTTACGCCACTTGATCAGCTTATCCACTGTACAATATAAAATCGGAATACGAGTATGATTTTTTATTTGCAGACAATTTTTAAGGACTGCCTTATTCTTTTTTTTTTTAAGAATATAAGAAGATTTTTAAGACTATTTCTTTTTATACATTGGATAGTAAAATACAAATTTAAATGGGGATGCGATCAAGATTTTTCAGTAAATACGAATCACATCACTGGTTGTTATGCTTGTTGATTTAATTCGTGTTGTAATCACGAACGCAACATGGTGTTGTTGGTTGAAACCAATCTATATTCCAGAATTTTTCTCCATTACTGCATAAAAAGGAATTCTACGTCTGACTTACGATACTTTCGAAACTATGGATTTTTTTCATATTAAAGCTCACTGCGCGGTGTTTGGATATATTAGATCCGGTGTTGCGGTGTTTTTGTTACTAAAGGTTGCGCTTGTATGCATAACTATTTACACTTAAAGGCATGATATCGCAATAGAATTAGCTGCCAACGTTTAAATACAGATTCTACGAGAATTTCGGGGGGTTTGAATCCCTAAATTCCCCTCTGAGTCCGCTCCTGGATTCAACTAATTCATAACTGTTGGCATATAATCTACCTTTTACATACTTTGTACTTTGTTCAATTTTGAATTAAAAAATAATGTTTTTCCTTTCATTGAAAATATTTAAATAATTTTAATTTTCTTCATTGCAAGGTATATTCAACATGGTAATGTCGTCACAGAGAGGTGGGTACCGTCGCTGTCAAACATAAGAAGAGCGTAAAAGACAATGAATAAAACAATTGTTTTCATTTTCAATGAACAATTTATATTGTTTTAATTTTTGTGCGTGCTGAATGTTTATTTTCATATATATCGTGAAGATTTCATTAAATCAAATATATAAAAGTGCTCGGCATCCAACAGAATCATTCTTGTCAAGGAGCACGCCTCTGTGCAATTGGTCTTGGTCAATGTTGATGCAGAAACCAATCGAATGAGAGAGAGTTGGTTCCAAAACCTATGCAATCTGCGGCGAAATGGGTAAATTCGATGTTTGCATTGTGCGTTTGACCAAGAAGGACTTCTACAAATTGCACAACTTCGTGGCATTTTATCACTTAAATAAAATCACTTCAAATCACTGTTATATAACTTATTTAAAGTCTTTAAATCAATTTAAAACACAAAAATTGACAGCTCAATAAAACTTATTGACAACTTATTGAAAACTTTTGTTATTTGCTTTGCTTTTTTTCGTAAACAACTCATTTTGACAGCTAAGGTACCCACCACAAGAGAGAATTTTGTCTACTAACAGTACCTTCATACATATACCTTGCTTTATTCTAGAAAAAAACTTTGTGAGAAAAAAGAATAAATTTGAAGTTCTTCTTATTTTACAAAAATGAAATTACTCTCAATTTTAAACTCACTACTTTTCTTCAACATTCTTCAAATTTGCGTTTTGTAATGTTTTGTTTTGCGCCTGACAAAGCACAAGATAAAGCCTGTGGTCAATGCAAAAATGTGAACACTGCCGATACGGTCCAATGCGATAATTAGGATTCGTGGTATCATTATCAATGCGCTGAAGTCACCGATTCGGATGCGAACCATGAATGAAAATGCTTTCAATGCACCGACAAAGCTGATGGAGAAGATAAGATTACAAAAAATAAAAATCAAAATTAAGAAACCATATCTTTAAAATCGAACCACTTATCTAAGAGGCGCCAGACAGAGCTTGAACTCAAACGATTGGAAGAAAAAAAAAGCTTTAGAGATTCGGTATATCTAAAGAAAATTTTCGGTACTTGCGACTTTGGAGGAAGATCCTGAAGAGAAGTGAAGCAAGCGAACGCAGTCAGCGCACGAGGCAGTGACATAACTGATCTACCGAATCAAGATACAGAAAACGTCAGAATTTTTTTACAGGTTTATATAAATTTTAAAAACTTAAATTAAGCTAATTTAACGAATCTAACACAAAAAAATTACGAAAAATTGCGCAAATGTGCCTTAGTCATTTGATGCCTCCGAAATTAAAAAAAACACCGAAAAATGCACCAGGCACCAAGCTTCACATCAGCTGTTCCTTCTAAAGAATTAATTTGCTACACGTTCAGTTCAAAATCTGTATTGAACGTATAGAACATATTCAAAAAAGTCGAATATGTGCTTGTAAAGATGATAGTCCAAATTCATAGCGATCTTTTTGAACAACTTTTTGCAAACATTTTTTAATTGTTGGTTTCGCATGACAT
The DNA here is from genome assembly GCA_963920525.1 of Dichetophora obliterata. NCBI lineage: Eukaryota > Metazoa > Arthropoda > Insecta > Diptera > Sciomyzidae > Dichetophora > Dichetophora obliterata. The sequence continues at coordinate 171,149,612 of OY986435.1, read as the reverse complement.
ATGCAAAATTTTGCAGATGAAGTTTGGGTTAAGACATTACATACTTTTTCATCCACCATTTTGAGTTGCAAAATATGTTCAATATACATCACTTTTTTACCTGTATTGAATTCGGTGGTGATAAAGTTCTTAATTTTTGCTTAAACGTTACAGTTTTTTTTATGTAATGAAATAAGTTATGCATTTTTGTAATTGAGTTAGTTCTAGAGGTGGGTAACTAAGTGCTGTGCTATGGCACTGTGCTGACTCTCTGTAGTGTGCCATGTGTTCTAGCACACAACGTTGACTCACATAATGGCACAATAGCACGAAAAGAACAGAGCTTAGACGCACTTTTGTGCGTAAAGTGGCTTTTGTGTGCAGTGTTGGGATGCAAGGCAGAGTGCAGTGCTAATCTTCTTCTCTGAAACTCATTGGTTATCGCTACTGTGCACTGCCATACTTAGATTTTGTTTTGCTTTGTAAAGTTGTTTTTTGTTTTACTTTAGTTCACTTGCAATAATTAAAAATATGCAGTTTATGCATTTTGTAAACAAATCAATAGAAAAGGGTGTTAGCACTCTATTTGTTATCGACACTTTTATAAGTGCTTTGTTCGATTGTGGCACAATTGTGCTAGCACAGTGTGCTGACACATAAGGGTGAGCATGTGCTAGTGTGTCAGCACATCAAAAATTGTGTTATTACCCACCTCTAGTTAGTTCAACTTTGAAGCCCCCTTTTTCAATATTTTGTTTTTTTTTTAATCATCACATACATCTCCAACTTTTTCATTTTTGAGCACCAAATTTCAAAAATGTTGTACTAAATCTTTAAACCTATTAGATCGGAATTGTACGCCATTGTCAGAGGTGATAATTTCGGGAACACCGAAAATTGCGAAAATTCGCTTCTCTAGAAATTCGACAATCTTTTTGGCGGTAAAGGTCCGAATTGGTTCCAAGAAATGAAACTTCGACAGGTGGTCAAGCACAATCACGAGACCCACGTTCCCTGAGCGTGACCTAGGGTAAGGCCCTAAAAGGTCTACGTAGAGTCTCTGAAAAATTCGAATCGAAGTGAGCTGTTGTCCCATAGGTGGACGAAGTATGTAATTAGGAGCTTTGGTCAGTTTGCAAACTTCACACGCCAGCACATAGTCGCGGACTTGTTTTGCCATTCTTGGCCAAAAATACAACATTTTGAGTCGCGTAAGCGTTTTGTGAATCCCACCATGAGAACTCATTGGGTGATCATGAGCTTCAACAATGAGAGATCTTCTCAATTCCTCAGGCACCCAGAGTTTCCATGACTGTTCTTCTTGGGTGGGATCACCACTTGCAAATTCACAACGCTTGTAAATTAAGCCGTCCACAACTTGTATGTCTGGTTGTTGCTCGTCATTTTTTTGAAACTCGTCAACCAGTTTTAGATAATTTTCTGTTTTAAAATGTGCAGAAGAAAAATCCAAAACTGGCCAAGTCGTAACTGCAGTTTCTGTCAATTCTGAAATTTCGACATCCTCCGGCAAATGCACTCTCGATAAAGAATCGGGAACTACGTTTTGGCTACCTTTGCGATGAATGATTTTAAATTTGAAACCTTGAAGTTTCAATGCCCAACGAGCAAGTCTGCCATGCAGGTCGGTTTGGCCCATTAACCATTTTAAAGACGCGTGATCAGTGATCACTTCGAATTCATGCCTTTCGACGTAAGCTCGAAATTTTTTTATGGCCATGACCGCTGCAAGACATTCTTGTTCTGAAACGGTATAGTTTCGTTGCGCTTGGTTAAATTTATGTGACATATACGCAATCGGGACTTCATTTTCATCATCATCACGTTGAGCCAGAACGGCTCCGACTCCATACTGAGAGGCATCGCATTGGATTGAAAACGGACGCGAAAAATCAGGGCTATGAAGCACAGGTGCACTACTAAGGCTATTTTTGAGGGTCTCAAAAGCTGCTATCGACTCCTGAGTCCAAACAAATTTTTTCGCTTTCTGCAACAGGTTGGTCAACGGGGTTGAAATGGAAGCGTAATTGAGCACGAACCGTCGGTACCATCCACAGACACCGAGAAAACGACGAAGCTGTCGCACAGTTTTTGGCAAGGGAAAATCTCGAATCGCTTGCACCTTTTCTGGATCAGTACTGATGGTTCCATGCCCAATCACGTGACCCAAATAACGAATTTGTTTGAGTAAAAATTTACTTTTTTCAATATTTATCGTCAGACCAGCATGTCGAATACAGATGGCTACCTCCTGCAGCAAAGCTAAATGATCGTCAAAGGTCTCGGTTATCAAAAGCAAATCGTCTAAGTATACAAAAACTTGTGTTCTCAAATGAGCAGGTATGACCTTGTCCATCAAGCGAGACATCGTCTGCGGTGCGTTACATAGGCCGAAAGGCATTGTAACAAACTGGTACAACGGTCGATTGGGCACTGTGAAGGCTGTCTTATCCCTTGACGCTGCATCCAATGGAATCTGCCAGAAGGCATCCTTCAGATCCAAACTCGAAATGAATTGAGCCTTAGGAAGCCGACTGAGAATTCCATCAATGAGAGGCAGGGGATAAGCATCCTTCACAGTAACCTCATTTACCTTACGCGCATCGAGACACAAGCGCACTTTATTAGGTTTGACGATCAAGGCTACAGGTGATGACCAAGCGCTTTGCGACACTTCAATGACACCAAGTGCCAACATGCGGTCGACCTCAGCGAAAAGAAGTTTTTCGACCCCAGGAGAAACCGAAAAGTGTCGTTGTTTGACTGGTTTTGCTTGCCCTACGTCAATGACGTGACTAATCAAGCTGGTGCGGCCTAAGCCTTGTTCAGAAAAAGATGGAAAATTTAAAATGGTGGCGTTTAGTCGGAATTGCTGACGAGTAGTCAACACATGGTGGTTGGAATCAACTTCAGAAATCTCTCTAACAGGAAAGCAGTGGTAATTTTCCAGAAAGAGATCTCCAGCCAAGCCAAATGCTTTTACGAAATCAACTCCCAAATACAAGTCTTGAGACAAAGTGGGAACTATCAAAAACCTGAGGGGTTTGGTGACTCCTCGAAAGGTGATGGTGGTGTCGAGGACTCCTGCAGAAGCATGACTCGTCCCGTCCGCCGTCTTCAGATTGATCGAAAACCTTTTCCACTTCAGCGACTGGTTAGACAATAGTCTTTTTGCCAAATTATTGGCTATGCAACTGATAGTAGCGCCAGTATCGATCAATCCTACTAACGTTTCGCCGGCTAATGAGACCGGTGCGTAAGGACGAATATCCTTCGCAGGAGCAACCGACAAAACCGCCGAGCACGCAAACTTTCTCAAGGCTCGGACCTTTTTCCAAAATTGCCTCAATCTCGCAGTTGATCGCCGTTTCTTTTTGCATTGGATTTGAATGGAGCCCTCGCTCTGAAATATACGTCGACGCGCAGCGTTATATTCGAGCCAACGAACATGCAACGGTTTGAACGTCCGTTGTGGCACAGTAGCAGCCTTTTCTTCACGTGTTAAAATTCGAATTTGGGTATTTGGTACATCCGGGATTGCCTCAGTTTGGCAGGCCACCTCAGAAGTTAATGAGGGGCAGTTGGTAAATCTAAAAAAACATCATTATTCTTATTGGTAGGTGTAGCGTTCGCGTCACCAGGCTCGCATGCCAGCTCAGAAACCTGACGCTGATTTTGATAGTTGCGAGAATTCCTCCCGTACTCTTCATCAAGCAATTCACGTTTCTGAACAAACGCGCGAAGCTGGCTAACACTTTGTATGGGAACATACAACAAACTACGCCTAACATCCAAACGCAAATTCCTTTGCAGAATTTCCAGCAAAACATGAGAATCAAGAGGCCGCTGTAATTTATCAGTCAATTGCAAAACTGCCTCATAGAACTCATCAAACTTTTCGTCAAACTTTTGCTTCCTATTGCGCACCAGATCCATGATGTCTAGATCAGTTCTGCGATCACAAAATTGGCTTCGCAGCTCCATGCACAACGCACCCCATTCAACCCTAGGCACACTTCGATGGTAACGCCAAAACCATTCCAGCGCCTTTCCAACGAACAACATGTGCGCATAACAGCATAATGCCCCAAAATCTCCTCGCAAACTTTGCATCGTCAGAGCGTTTACACGATAAATGAATTTATCTACCGTTAAGGCATCCTCTTTGCCACTGAACGTGACTTTCCAATTGGAAATCAAACTGGCAACGTTCTCTGACGGTACAAATTGCGAAGCAGGTCCTGGAGCATTGCGAACAGGTCCACTGTTATGCGGCATACTACTCGGTGTGTAATGAGCTGGCATACTCTGGACAAACTGTCGATTGTGACCCGAAGTTGAAGGTGGAGCGGGCATAAAGTTTGGTGGGGGAACACTATAGTTGTTTGGGGGTGCAGGAGTCATACTTGGCATTGATCCCAAGTCCTGATGAAAACTCTGCAAGGGGTTGCTACCGGATGGAACTCCATAAGGAGTATGTTTGACTTGATTAATTTGCAATTTAGCGAGTTCAGTGCGAACTGCCTCATTGATCAAGTGCTGCAAATCACTATCCGAAACCTGATGTTGAGCCATTGAAGGCTGAAAATTATCAGTAGGAGCAAGATTTGGTGCGCTATGTGCGCCAGCAGCTTGACGGGAGTATAGGTCGACTGACCCTTTTTGCACTGGTTGCATTCCCGACATGTTTAAATTTGAATTTCGTGCCTGGCTGAAACCTAGGTTTCGTTGGCTTCTAGTGACCGGACGTTCTTTTCGTAATGCCCCTTGGCTCTCATTCGCCCTACTAGGAGAAAGTAAAGAAGGATCGACCACCAGATTTGGTTGCCATGGCTTAAGTTTCTTAACTGTGCACAACGTGCGGCACAGCGGACAGCTGTGAGCCTTTATTACCCACTGGGATATGCAATCTTTGTGGAAAATATGACTGCATGGTGTTGCCACCAGGTCATCAGCCTTGCCGAAGGACTGCGAGCAAATGCTGCAGCAATTTCCAGCTAGTTCCACCTGTACCGTTAAATTTTCATCACTATGATGCAAAGGCATGGTAAAAAAAATCAAAAATTTATAAATATAAATGTATAGGTCTTATTTATTTGGTCTTAGAAGAGAGAGATTTGCTTTGAAATTATTTTGAGCGGTTGTTGGTTGATTGAGTCAGGGGGTCCAATAGATAATAAAAAAAAACTTGTTAATTAACCGGAAACTACAACTTAAATGGGCTCACGTGATGACACGAAGTCCAGAAAAATAGTCCCGAGTGAAGCGGTCGACATGCGCACTAAACGCAACAACATCGCAATTCCAGGCAACACTCGACACTACCTCCGAACCCGATATCATCACGCAAGAAAACAAAAAAAATTATTTAATAAATTTAACTATTGAAAATTTAAAAATTGAAATTTAATATCAATCACAGTTTTCATATCAAACACAAAGGAATTAATCATTTCAGTGATTTGACTGCGGATACGAATGCAGATTAATGTCACAGACGGATATTCCAGCAGCCAACCCTGACTATCCAATTCAAAATATAAAAAAACAAAATCACAAATTTTTGACAGAAAAAAAACTGCTAGAAAAAAAATGTACTCTTTGGTTAGAATCACCGACGCGCTACCGAACATCACAAAAAAAAATTTACGGAGAGAGTCGATAATTACAAAATTTTTATCGGCCCCACGTTGGGCGCCAATTTGTAACGGATTCGTAAGTTTCCGGGCACCGTAAGACGTTAAATTTCAAAAATGAATTTTAAATTTCAAAATTTTAACATTTTGGTTGTTGTGGAGCGGTGCTACCATCTCTGCGAGAGGGCGGCCCTTTGCATTTAGTTTGAGGGCGCCTTTTTACAGCGCCCCTGGTTCTCGATGACCAGTATTTATAAGGCCGCTCACTCACAGAGGTGGTACCATCGCCCCGGTCCAGTGACCCGCGGACACTAGGTTGGCCACGGCTGCACGTGCTAGTTAGCCATTGCTAGCAGTTCGGTGAGATGTGGGGTGGGGTCTTGTGGCCGTCCACGTGTACCCTTGCCGTACAAATGTCACGTGCATAAGTCATCGCACGTCGGTGATTCCAAATAAAGAATACAAAAAAAAATTTTCTGAAACGAGAATTAAAAATCAAGTAAAACAAATATAAAAAAATAAAGGAAACCGTTTGGGCACCCCTGGCCCAATCATCCAACACCTACTCGTTGAGCTCTGGTGGACGAGCTCGGCCCACACTTTTCCCACCCTTCCGTGAGGGTTCAGGGGCTAAATATATTGGAAACCCTCCCAATAGCAAACATCTTCTCCCCCTGACCAAAATAAATAAACCCTTTAGCAATTCATTTTATAACAGAGTTTAATTTAAGTTTAAGTATAGGTAAATTTTAAGTTTTAAAAATATGTGTCTGTATATATATGTAGCGATAGAATATTTGCTGTTAATAAGTAATTATTACTATTATTGAATATTTTTTTTTTCTTTTAATTTAAAGTTATGGTAAATTTAGTATTATTTTACAGTCTAATTTTATTGTTTTATGTTATTAGCGCTCCTCTTTAAGTTAATTAAATCAAAATTAAAACTATTGTTTCTAAATCTAGCATTTTACATTGATTCAAAATTTTTTTTTTCTTTTTGTTGTTGTTTGTTTTTATAATGTTATTTTAAGAAGTTTACAGGTTGATTTTCTTCATTCGTTTTTATCAAAAATACATTTCTTCAAATAAGATTTCTTCGCTATCGTCTCAATTATAATTGGTTCAAAACATAAATGTATGAATGTTCTTCTTAGTTTGTGTGGTGTGTTAAATAAATATATATAATCAAATATGGATAAAATAAAGTATTGTATGTCACTGTATATAATATAGTTACATTAAAATCTATTTTAATCAACGTTTGTCAATTTATACAAAATTTTACTCTTTGAAAAGTTTTTGTTTAACAGCATAAATTATTTAGTGTTGATTTAAAAAAAATAAATCAAATTTTTGTTTTATGCAAACAGAACACAATAATTTTAAGACAATAGTTATATATAGATAGCCATTAATTCAATCAGGCTGACAATCTTTTAATGAAATAAATCAAGAGTACGAAAAAACGAGTGCAATAAATACCAATCACCGAACGCACGTTTTTGTCTGTAATTAACAATATCTCGGATTGTTTATACATGTTTGTATATAATTTATTCTTGCATGCTGACATACAATTCATTTTATAAGAGATGCTTCTTTTTAAAAGTGTTGTTAAATAAAAGAAAATGTGTTGCTTTTTTTTTTTTTTTTTTTTACTATGCGTAATAAACATGTATGTCGACTGAGTACTAAAGTAACTCATTAGATCATGCCCTAAAGATGATTGTTTTTGTGCTGTTGTTCCAGCTGCATTTCACTGAATGAAAAAAATAATGTTTATCTTTGTCGCACTCAGTCGTTTACTCCATGTCCGATACGCTACTTCATTTAATTGATTATTTTGTATGATTTCTTCAAAGTTTTAGCAGTAGGTTTACATAATTAGCTAAATTTTTAGTGTTTAATTTTTCTTTCTCTATGTATATTGTCTTCTTTGTAGTATATATAAAAAATATTTTTTTTTTTTATATTTAGTATAATATAACTACTTTAATTCGGCTCTGTACCTGATTTATTTTACCAGCTGTAAGCGTTACGGTGTATGAGGGTATATTGGAGTCGCTCCTATGGATGTGGAAGGCGAACCCTTATTGAAGCTGATTATCTACTCTTGTGGTTGTCGAACTCAGTGAAGATTTTGATCAGCAAGCTGCTATGTGCACGAGTAGGTGTTCTGCCTGGATCCAGTTGGCGTAAGTAAATGCAGATTACTTTTCATTTTCCAGATTTGAAATAAATCACCAGGCATCAACCAAGAAATTTTCAGCTTTTGATGCTTCGAAGGCGAAAAAACAATACAAGTGCAAATTTATAGGGAACTTTATTTCAAATTGTCGACAATTTGCCACAAGCAAATTACCAGCAGACCGTTCAAACTTCTAATCCTTTCTTGACCGCGTGTTTTCTGACCAATCTCAATGCCCTTTGTCACACAAGTAGCTTTCTTCCGAGCGTTTGCACTATGCAAGTGTACGATGCAACTTTGTAACTCATACCCGCTGTGTGACACAATCATTGAAACACAACTGGCAAAAGACACCATGGCAGAATCTTCCAAGCAATCAACTCGGGTTGGCAAAAGATGTCAGCCGGCAAATTTAAAAGTGTGTCAGCTGTCACAATTGAAAATATGTCAGCTGTCACAATTGAAAATATGTCAGCTGTCACAATTGAAAATATGTCAGCTGTCACAATTGAAAATATGTCAGCTGTCACAATTGAAAATATGTCAGCTGTCACAATTGAAAATATGTCAGCTGTCACAATTGACAATATGTCAGCTGTCACATAACACTTTGACGACTTGTCGAGTTAGGGTCGTTCACGATGCTGCGCATTTGATAATACCTTGTGTATTTTGAACCAAATACAAGGCCGTATCAAAGGTGTGTTCACGATACGTGGTATTGATTGAAAATTTTGTACTAAGATTTGATAACAAATACACCACATCGTGAACAACCCCAAAAACGCCAAAAGTGAGACTTGGTGCCGTTACAATGTATAGGCGCAAAAATTAACATTAATAAGATGTGCCTATACAAAAAAGAAATTCATGAAAGAACAAAATTGAATAAAACCTAAAGAAGTAGTGCAAACATATTCTGTTACAACAATTTAATCACTTTTTTCAAGTAGCAACGAGTGGTTTTCTTGTCATCGGAAATAAAAATAAAATATTTTTCATTGAAAATTTCAAAAGTTAAAAAAGAAACAATTTTTTCTTTATAAACGATTTAACTGTAAAACTGTTGAATAATCATCCAAACACCATCACTGTATAAGCTCAGTGCATTGAAAGTGCATCACAAAAAGTGCATCTAGTGCATATTTTGATAAAAAACAGTAAAATAGTGTTGGAATTATATTGATTTAAGTTGTAAAAAACAGTTCTGTGCCACTTTAAACAGCTCCTGTGTGAGCAAAAGACCAATACAAAATGAAAGATCCTCCCGATTTTCCTTTCTTTCAGTGGGACAAAGCTGAAATGTTTGAAATTTGAACAGTGTAAGAAAACAAGAAGTGGAAATATTTTAAAAAACGAAAAATAATCTACAAGCTAACAAACTAACTACGCTGATAGCGTATTCAAATACAATATCTGTAAAAATAACTGAGCATAAAATACTAAATTATTCCAAAGGCGTTTTTTATTGCAACGACCTAAGAGACATACCAGAAGAAACTATTCTTTTAGAACTTAGAAAGCAAAATGTATGTGAGATTAAAAAAATATATATAAAAAACAAACGTAAACGAGCTAGTTGAATAACGTCTTGTTATAGTATATAGCACTTGCTACTACAACAATATTAAAAATATTAAAAAAAAAATTACTCAGAGTGATTCGGGTTAAACTCAATAACCATCCCGCTACTAATAAAAAGTGCCCTATATTTGAGAAACAGCAAGAACTTCAAGCAATAAAAACTACCCAAAAAGTTGATCACAGAGCCGCCACCGTCATATATAATGAACGTCACCAACATGAAACATCGTTTTTTTTTTTTAGACTGAACCAACGCTCAGGTGATGCCCCCTATAAATGTGTAAGCATTGTGTTGATTCGGAAAATGGGTGATAGTTAGTTGGAGGGTGGATAGATGGTCGGTGAAGATTTGTTTTAAATTTGCACAGCTCAAAACTGCCGTAAATACACTCGCAGGGAGGTTATTCCACAACTTAACCGTGCGACCAAAGAACGAATTATCACGGTAATGCGAGGTTCTATTAGGCATCGATGCAATGGTAAAGGGGTGGGCTTGGACAGCTGCCCGACTGGACCTGGGAAACACACGAGCTGGTGGCGTCAGGCCATGTATCTCCCTTGAACACTTCCCATGGTAATACCTATACAATAGGCTTAGGCAACCTACATTACGTTGATGCCCAATAGAGTTGAGAGAGGATGAAATAATTTCATCCCCTATCAAATATATCGTACGACGTTGAATTCGGTCCAGAAGCTCCAAAAAAGATCTTGAAGCCCCTGCCCAAACGTGAAAATTGTACTCCATTTTCGGCCTAAGGTATGAGGTGTAGATCATGCGAAGATCAGCTGAAGTGAAATATTTTTGCACCGTTGTAGAAAACCTAGGCACTTACCCGCTTCTTTCGACACATCGAAAATATGATCATTCCATCAGTCAAGAGCGGCTGATTCCACAAGATCCACACCATTCATAATGAGCGGAGCTAAAGGGCAATTCACACGCTTGTGGGTTAATAGACAACACTGGGTCTTGCTTGCATTGAACTCTACTCTATTAGCAAGACCCCACTCGAAAATTTTTTATAGACCATTAAGGAGTGTGCCATTCATATTTTGCCTATTTCTCCCAATCTCCATATTGGGTTATGCGTCAACGACAGAAGGTCGTTGATAAAAACCAGAAACAAGGTTGGCAATAGAACTGAACCCTGCGGTATTCCTGCGTTGATGGCGTGCTTATAGGACGAAATACCGTCAACTACGACTCGAATCGTTCTGTCCTTGAGGAAACACGTGATCCATCGAGCAAAGCTACCACCAAAACCATATGCAGCAAGTTTTGACACGAGCGCCTTATGCCACACTCGGTTGAGCGCTTTTGAAATATCCAGAGCAACAACGCTTCGGTTAAAAACGCCATAAGATCACCAGTAGAGCGAGCCCTACGAAAACCCTATTGACGGTCACTGAGCAGTTGATTGTGCTCCAGATAGTTCATAACGTTGAAGTTTATTACGTTCTCCATAACTTTGGAAAGCGTAGAGCATATCGCAATGGGTCGGAAGTTTGCAGGGTTCGTGGCATCACCCTTTTTAGATTCCGGCTGGACATTTGCCACCTTCCAACAAGATGGATATATTCCTGTTCTGTAAGAGATGTTGAAAAGGTTGCGCAAAGGCCGAGCCAGCGAAGAAGCACACATTTTAAGCACAATTGGCGGTATGCCATCAGGACCAGATACTACGTTTTCCTCAATACTACGTAATCAGCAACCCCAAAATAAACAACAAACAAACCAAGCAATACATCCAACTCAACATCCAGAAAAATTATCTTATTCATCACCAATTACAGCAACACCTGCCAATCGCACTTTAACAAGCTATTCCGATTTACCAAGTGATTCCGAATCTGAATCCCAACCAAAGCCTTCTACATATGCAAATGCTGCTAAACAAAGCAGCAAAATTTACCCAAGAAATATTTCTAAACGGCTACAATCACAACTGAAGAAAATAAAAAATACGAAAAATAACAGCAAACAGCCAGTCAAGGTCATCAACATGGAAGGAATCGACGATCAACTTATGTATGAATAATAGACCGGTTCAAAATTATATGGAAAAATTAATCATCTTATTTTCTTAGGTGCGCGTCAACTTTCCAAAAGTTCAACCCTAAATGAACACAGAAATACCTTAAAACCAAAAAAATTAGACCCCTGACCTTTGCAGAAATCGCTTAATTTTAGTTTTTTTTTCTTTTAGGAAAAACCGTTCTGATTATTTTTGGTGAAATTTTGATCCTGAAATTTTTAAAAAAAAAACTTTTTCATTTTTATCATAAAATTTTTTTCTATTTTGCTCCACCGATAATTTTGTATGATTTTGTATTTTTGGGCAAAAATTAAGCTTTCCTACGGAAAGTGGCAAAATACAATTATTTAAAAACTTTAAAAAAACCCTTCAGTTTATATATAATATTATATTATTATTAATGTTTCGGAATGTATATGTAAAGAAGAGGTGTGTTTGCGCCGTGTTTTTTGCGTGGCACGGTGTTTTTGCATGTCACAATTAGAGTTTGTGCGTACTCGGGTCTTGGAGTACGGTATTCAAAAACGTAAAGGCGGCCGTGTTTTTCTTGTTTCATGACTATTGTTTCAACTAGGCCTATGCGAATAACTTCGATCTCGAGTCGAGTCGAGTCGAATAGTGCAACTCGACTCGAATTTCAATTCAAGTATCTCGGTGTTTCAATTAACTCGAAAATACGAGCTACTCGAGAAATTATCGAGTAACGAGTAGCCCGTAATATTTTCGAGTTACTCGTTCATTTTGAGTATTTTTTTACTCAATGCTTGTTTTTTTTATTCCATGTTCTCAACTACACTCTAAACAGGGTTGCCACTTCTATAAGAATACTTATTATTTTGTAAAGATAAGTTGGGTTGAAGAAAACTATTTTTTTCCTAGAATTCTGTTAAGTCAAGTAGTCAAAAGAATAAGAGAAATAGAGAAAGAAAGATAAATACAACTACATTTGTGCATCATATGAATTACATCATGATTTTTCATTGCTGAATTAACCATACATATGAAGTAAAAAACTAAATATTTCTTATGAGTTTTTACAAAACGACCCTGCAGAGTGGCGTAATAACTCAGCTTATCTAAGCGCTCTAAAAATAGTCGCACAGCTTAAAGTAGTTAATGACTCAGCAGAGAGAGCTGTGGCTTTGATTACCGAATTAAACAATTCAATTAGAGCAAATGAGGAGTAAAAACAATATTTGCTGCAAGTGATAGATAATCACAGAAAAACTTTAAAATATATTAAAAAAATTAATATTTTGTTGATTTTATATGATTTAAATACAAATTCTAAATGTTTGATACTTTAAATAATATTTGATTTAAAATACAGATTCTAGTTGTTTGATAGTTTAAAATCGTTTATTGAGCTTTAGGTTTAAAGACAATTAATTGTTCTAACGAATCTTTCCAAAGAAAAAGGAAAAAATAACTAGCTGATTTTATTGCAATTTCGACCCTGCTTAAGGCTTCATCAGAAATCTTTGTGATACGCCGTGCAAGTGCGCACTAGTGAACTGCACCACAGAGGCGATGAGATATTAAGTGTCAATTTCTCATAATATTTTTAATAAATAAAAATTTTAATAACAATTATTTATTAAGTTTTTACTTTTTTTAAATTTCTTGATAACTTGATAAAAAAATATGATATACTGAAGTAAAACTTAAAAAAAAAAAACTTAAATAAGTTCAAAATATTCCTTAAAATATGCCATTAAAATAAATTTAAAATTTTTTTTTGGTTTCGACACCATATTTTATAAGGTGGTTCAGGTCCTGTATATTTCAAAATGACCTTTAAGTGATTTCTGCAAAGGTCAGCGGGTCAAAGTTTTTTGGTCTGTTGGTATTTCTGTATTCATTTAGGGTTGAACTTTTAGAAATTTGACGCGCACCAAAGTATGTTAACAGTTTTGCAAAATGAACCGGTCCAATGAATTAACTAAGAATTGCTTTTATTTTTACTTACACCTTAAAAAATTAACATACATTCTAAAATAGTATTTATTAGTAACTCTTACTTAAATTTAACACTTCAATACAATTTTTGCCCTGATTAATATATTTATTCTTATAAATAGTAATGACAATTAAAATAGTTCAACGGAATATTAGAGGATACTCTAACAATTACAAAAACTTACTGGTACTAATAAAGTAACTAAATCCTAAAGTGATAGCATTGCAGGAAATACATATAAGATTCAAAAATCTCATACCAATCATACGATTAATTACTCTCTCTATACACTCAACACTACAAATTCGTACGGGGGCGTAGCCCTTCTAATACACGCAAAGAAAAGACATGGTTTAGACATGATTACTGCAATAATAATTTGTTTATTGAAATTATTGTACTATTCCTGCAAACACAAATTTTTGCCTTAATAAAGCCATTATTTACTAATTGTGGTACCAAAAATAACATTATGGTTCAAATCATACTATCGTCAACATATTATAATTGGCTCAACTATTAGTTGCAGCAAAAATGTTGTAGTTCTGTCAATCATGATAAAAGTGAATATTATGATAGAGACAAACATACTAGAATTTTGGTAAACGAAGCAGCACACTGTCAAAAATCGAAAGAACTTATTGTGTCTGAACAATTTTGCAGGAAACCTTTCACTTCATTCAGAGAAAATAAGTTTTATCGATTCCTTGTTATGTGTCGTTTCGTTTGTCAACTCTCAATTACTATGTTTTGTTATAAATCACTTATCGTAAAGACTGCACGCAGAAAAATGTCATTTTCGACTTTGATTGCAGCAAACATATTTCCATTTACCGTAAATATTGCTATTTTTGTGACAATGCACTCAATGTACCATGCTTATGAATGACTTTAGTCAGGCGACCGGTAGTAGCAGCTGTGTTATACTGGTAGTCTGCGTGGCTCGTAAGCGAAAGAGCCGCGGTTCAAATTCCAGCTAGGACAGAAAGTTTTTCAAAAAGTTTTTCCAATTGAATTAATATTTCTGTTTGCTAGCAGACAAAGCCAAACCTCTAGAGATATCTTAATTTAATAGCTGTGGAAATTGGTGTGCATTGAAATAAAAAAAATTATTGTTTCTATAATATTCTGGTTCCTTAAAAGAAATTTATAGTGAAGTTGTTGCAATTATAGCATTTTTGTCCCAATAAGAGAATAATGGTTGTTTCAATAGTATTTTGGTTCCTACGGAAAAATTCATTTTTAACATATAAATGTTGTAATCATTTTACCATGATCATAGAAACCATTATATGTTTAAAAACATGGTATCACCAATCATAATCCGAATCATACTATGATCCTTTTAAAACATGGTTGTTGCAACTATGTTTTTTCTCTGCGTGTACACAATTCAATTCATCATAACACCATTTCACTCAGCAACGACTTCGATGCCGTAGCTGCAGAAATGCACTCAACAAGAAATATAACAATTATATCTATATGTATATATCTCACCTACTAGCAACTTCAATAACAAAAACCTAGAGAATGTCTTATAGCCGATACACCTTGAATGAAACAGGCGTCCACCAACAAAAAGAAAACTTGACGTCAGAGAGAAATGTCGCAGTATTCTCGACGACTTGATTATAATGAACGCAACAGCGACAGTCTGTCTCAGTAGTTCGAGGCATCATTGACGAACTTTTCGTGATGATTTCTTAAAGGAAGTTTCCGCATGAGCTGCTGGACTTAAAAAAAATTCATACAAAATATAATGCAAAGTTGCGGTTGTCAGCCTCACTTTCTCCACTCTATTACGACAACTTCAAGATATTCATAATTGTTTTAGTTCTTCGAATCGTTCAGAGGCTAAACTGTAGAGTTCGCAAACTTTAGATGACACTATCGATACTATCGGTAATTTCACACTATCGTGACTATCGATAGTTTTGAACTGACTATTTTGACTATTGATTGTTTTCGGTAGTATTTATTTAAATATTCATTGACACCACTCTTTAGGTGTCATTGCCATTGCTGTCGGATTCGTTTGATTTTGGTATAATTTTTTCTGTTTTGTAGAATGAAAGCTCTGGTGATGTTTCTTATAAATGCATGAGCATTGTGTTGATTTGGAAGATGGGTGATAGTTAATTAGAGGTTGAAAAGATGGAGTAGTTTCGGTGAAGAATTGTTTTAAATTTGCACAGCTCAAAACTGACGGGAA
This sequence comes from Dichetophora obliterata, assembly GCA_963920525.1. Classification (NCBI taxonomy): domain Eukaryota; kingdom Metazoa; phylum Arthropoda; class Insecta; order Diptera; family Sciomyzidae; genus Dichetophora; species Dichetophora obliterata. The sequence goes on along the minus strand of OY986435.1, from coordinate 171,133,990 downwards.
ACACTCTCGCAGGGAGACTATTCCACAACTTTACCGTACGACTAAAGAACGAATTATCACTACAACGTGAGGTTCTGTGTGGCAATGGTAAAGTGCTTGGACAGCTTTCCGAGTAGACCGAGTGGCGTCAGGCCATTACGAAACTAACATTACGTCGATTTCTAATAGAGTTGAGAGAGGATGAAATATTTTCATCCCCTATGAAATATATCGCATGACGTTGAATTCGGTCTAGAAGCACGTTTCGATTTTAAGACCTTAACAAATTTTCTTTATATGTCTATCTACTTTTCGTTAACGAAACTTCCTCAATATTTCGATATATGGTTCGTGCATGATAAATCCCGACGTTTCTGCATTGCGCCTTGCACGAATTTGGAACATTTATATTAAATTTTCGTCAATGAAATGAATGGTCAAATCAGCATATTTCGTCAAGGATCAAGAAAAATAGTACATGATTTATTTGAGATTTCTTCAAGAGTGTTTTTTACTTGTTTTTACTTGTGTATTTTTATGCTCACTTTTGTCGTCTATCAAATTAGAAATAGATTGAAGTCTGCGGCAGCAACAATTGTGGTCGGGTTCTCTCTTTGTTGTGCTGTCTTCAAAAAATACCTCTTCATAAGAAAGCATGTGTTCGAATTTTTGACAATTGGCGTTCGTCGCTTGTCGCAGTCAACGTGCATCGGCTATTACGCAGTTTGAACAAACAATACTTGGTAGCAGGTGATTTTAATTCGTGGCACAGCATGCGGGGCTCTACTGTAAATAACCACAAAAGCAATACTTTAGTAGTTATTTAAATAAAAGTTTATTAATCAATCCAACTATGTTATTTTAAATGTTGGATCTCCAATACATTACTTAACTTTTTCCTCACCTGACATTGCCATGGCATCTGATTGGTCTATTTAAAACGATTTACATGAAAGTGACCATTTTCCAATACTTATATCTATTTTTCAAACACAGACATCAGAAGTTAAATTAATGAAACACCGGTTTAATGTAAAACTAGAAAACTGGCCTCTTTTTGAAAATAATTCCTTTCTTTTTAATCAAAACAGACCGTTTTCATCTAATATTAATAAAGAAACTGCAACAATTAGAAAAAATTTTTACAAAGCGCGCATTCTTCGATCCCTCAATCTGGTTCAATCAAATATGCCTGTACAGTCCCATTGTGGAACGAAAAACTTAGAAAGCCCAGAAAAGAAAAGAAAAAACAAACATTGGCAAGCCCTAAAACAAAACATCAACCAACAAAATATAAGAAACTACAAAAAAACGAATGCCTAATTTAAAAGAGAAATAAAAGAGTCCGAAATATCATCCATTAACAAATTTACTTCGGAAATTAATCCATCCTCGTCAATAGAAAAAATTTGAACCAACATAAGATACTTTACTGCATACAAATCGACCCATTGTATACATTTTCTAAATAGCCCTAGCAGAAATAACTTAGCAATATGTGATCCGAAAGCCACAACCGATGCATTCTGCTCTTATTGGTCAAATGAATCGTCAAACTCTTACTTTCCACATGATTTTGTTATTCATAAGCAGAGAGTCACAAACACTTAATTTAATTCCACTTCAAATAAACAAGCCTTGGCAATCGAAAGTGATATCAGCTCTATTGAATTTCAGAAACCTTTAAATAGCCTAAAGGGTTATACTACTGGACAAGATTGAATATCCTACTCCATGATTCGTAATATTCGGTACCTATGACTACAAGATTACTGAATCTATACAATAACATTTCTAATTCTTACATTCCTCAATCTTTTAAAACCTCAGTTGTTGTTTCCATATTACAGCCCAAATCCGATAAAACTATATTAAAATCATACAGTCCAATATTCTTAAATTCCTGTTGTGGCAAACTAATGGATAAAATTATAGCTAATATTTAAAAATAATGAATCAAATAATGCTGATGAAACAGCAAATTTATTTGCAAAATTTGTAAATGATGCTGGTATCTCTTCCATGGTTTTTGGTTCTTTAAATCTGTCTGAGGAAGATATTGTGGAGGGTTTAATGAAATTGAAGGCATCAACAAAATCTGACGTTGATGGTTTCTCAGCTACAATTTTACTCAAGTGTTGTATTTCTTTTATAAAACCGCTTTTAGTCATTTTTAATAAGTCTCTCAGGCAATTTTATTTCTGACTGAAAGATTTCGTCCATAACATCCATATTAATTTTTACCCAAGCTATTTTTTGCGGTAAAAAGTTTTATATCACCTCTTCAACATGGTTTCTTTTCCTGTAGGTCAACACTTACTAACCTTACAATATTTTCTGAATATTGTATTCCAACTTTTGAAGATAGATCATAAGTTGATACAATTTACACTGATTTTTCGAAAGCTTTCGACAAAGTTTCGGATTCTATTTAATGACGAAATTAGCCAGGTTAGGTTTTCATTCTAGTGTTTTAAAATGGCTTCACTCTTATTTAAGCAATAGGACTTGCTTCGTCACTGTTGAAGATGCTAAGTCTTTGCCTTTCATTGATTGCATCGTCGGGGGTTCCTCAAGGTAGTATCCTAGGCCCATTGTTGTTTACTTTGTTCATAAACGACATTACCACTGTTGTTAATAATTTAAAGTGACTACTTTTTTGGACGATTTGAAATTATTGCTTATAATACAGAATAATACAGACTCTTAAACTCCAATTAGACTTAAACTCGGTTAATGACTAGTGCTTAAAAAATGAACTCCTCCTGAATATAAATCAATTGGCTACTGCCACTTTTGCCAAACTTAACTATCTCCAACATTTTACATATTCGTTAGCAAATTCACCGCTTAAAAGGGTAAATGAGATGAAAGACCTTTATGTAATATTCGATTCAAAATTTTATTTTGTGAATCACCTCAACCACATCATACCCAAAGCATACTCTCTTCTCGCTTTTATCTGTTGAAATAGCTTAAACTTTACTGACCCTCATACCTTAAAAATCCTTTGTCCTTGATTTAGAACCCTTTCTATGCATGTCACACTTTACGCCTAGAACGAGTTCAGAAATCTTTTTTGCGGTTTGCGTTACGAAATTTTAATTTTAACCTCCCGAATCCTTCATTATAGTTGTGATATTTTAAAATTAAAATCTCTTGAAATTAGAATAAAAATTTTATATTTGTTATTTATATATGATATCATTAATGGAAAAATCGATTGTTCATCTTTATTAGCATTAACTCATTTAAATGTGCCTAGTAGGACACTTCGCCATACAAGCATATCATATTTAGGCCTTTGCCGATCTAACTATGCCTCAAATTCGCCCTTGTATAAGGCCCAAAATGATTTTAAGAATATATCTTCAAGTTGCTAAGTTGATTTTGATAAATCTAAGGAAGTTATGAAGCGTTTGTTAAATAATATGTTTTAGTGTTTAAATTTAAATTTTTCTTTGTGAGGACTCTGTTCATAGACTGAATTAAATAAAAAAAAAAAAATAAAAAATTATGTTCTGAACTTTATGAGAAATCGAAAAATAGTAGCTCGAGTAGGCAAATTTTATTCTAATACCAAAGATTTATTCAACGGAATACCACAAGGCTCAGTTCTTTCTGTCTTTTTATTTTTAACAGCATACAATAAGCTAGCTATGTAGCACTATTAGAATTAACAAAGAAATAAAATGTTGTGCTTATGCAAATGATTTTCATCTTATTGTAGAACAGAAAAAAGAGTAAAATGTAAATATTAATTTGGACTCATTATTTGAAAATATTCAAAAATGGTGCAAATACTCAGGAGCAGTTTTATCTTTAGAAAAATCTAAACATTTACATATTTGTCGAAAACATAATTGTTCCTGCGTAATCAGCAGTTGTAACGTTCTAATTTAATCAGTTGATAAATCAAGTTGCTTGAAGCTCTTTGTTGAGTTACTTGCTGCCTTAATTACACTATTCGACAGCCATTCTGATCTGGATTAAGCATTAGGCAATCCTCATTTAGAACAGGACGCTGATTCCAAATATTAGGTAAAAAAATAATTCTGAAACACCGTTTTCGACAGTTTATTATTTTTAGTGAATTTCTATGAAATGAAACACGTTTTTATGAATTGATTTAAATTAATGGATTTTTTGTTAAAGATAATTGAAATACCTTTTATTCACTTCTACATTATTTTCCAATTAGAAAAACATCTTACGCTTTATTAGTTGAAACATTTGCATATTTATTTTTTAAAAAAATTTCATAAAGTGGAAAATAAGTTTTCTCAAAAAGTTATAAAAAAAGTAAATTTTATGGTTTCATAATTTTATTTTAAAGCATGTTCTTTTATGTAACATACAACTCTAAGAAATCTGTCACTAAATACAAGTGTAAAAACTGCCTGAGTGAAAATAGAAAGCAATCAATTACGAAATCGATTAATACAAAAGCACTTAAGTCTTGACTTTCTGCAAACGCTTTGGGCTGCACAAGATAAATACCTATAAAGTATTTTTTTTTTAAATAAACAATATTTTTCCCTCCGCATCTTGGTTATGAAAGCGATGAGCATGGAGAAAGATTTCACCAGCAAATGAAAAATATGGAGCGCCGATACATTGCTCAGTAAGTACATTCATGCATACAGCATTGATGATGTACGCATGCGTTTGATGTTTTGTATGCATGCCAGCATAAAGGCAAACTCATTTCCATTTTAAATGGCGATGTCGTAAGCACAATCACTAATGCTGTATGCATGGGGAATTAGTAGTGCTCTATGAATACATTGCCAATAATACTATATGTATACATTGTCATTAATATTGTAATACAAAAAATGGCATCTTATTTATTTATGAAGCGAAGCTTTTTACGCCTCGTTTTGTGATTTGCTTAAGTGAAATCTCAAAAACTACACTTTTTTCCATACACCTTTTCTTAGAATATGTGATTCGTTTTGTGATTTGCTTGAGTGAAATTTCAAAAACGACACTTTTTTCCATAAACCTTTTCTTAGAATTGTTGTTGCTTGTTGCTTGCGTTTGTTACACCAAAATAATATAAAATTAAAAATATTTCTGAGTATGGAGTAAGATTCGAACTCGTAACCCTTCGATTGATAGTCCTATACACTAACAAGTGATCCAATATTTTTCGTTGCGATTGTTGGTTTATTCAATATTAAGTATTAACTGAAGATATGTTGCACCAGATAGCATCTTACTGCATTATTCTGTATCACGAAGAAGCACACCAACGATGAGAAAGATACGAGAAGCAATACTTTCTTCCATACAAAATTGTATTGCTTCTCGTGTCTTTCTCATCGTTGGTGTGCTTGTTCGTGATACAGAATAATGCACTTAATATATAAAAGGCAAGCACGTTACTCCGTGTCCAATAACTGTTTAGCCTGAAAGTGCGCACATCTTAATACATAAAAGGCAAGCTGCTGCTCCGCACACAGTATTTCTCAAATTTTAATTATTTTTTGACAGTAAAGTAATTTTACAAGACAAATGTTCTCAAAAATGTTCAGCCTGAAAGTATGCATAGAAAATATATTTGATACTTATCAGTGACAATTTTGGTTTTTTACAATAGTACGTTTTTGATCTAACTACCTCTTTTTTCATCCTTTTTTAAAAAAGTTATGACGAATTTAATGAAATTCTTTTGAGTCGATTGTACCAAAAAATATAATATTATCAGCCGCAAAACGACACCTGAGTTTATACGTATTGAAGGTTGCAAGGCCAGTTTGTAAATTTGTGTATAAATATGATTGTTACCAATCTCGACTTTTTGCACTTTTACACTTAAACTAATTTTGCAACACTGCTTCAATACGTAAAGTGTTATTTAAAGTTGTACATTTGTATTTTGCAAAAATCAAGTGCATAAAAAAGCAAACTTTAAAAAGAGAAAAAAGTGCTTTCGGCAAATGGCTCCAAAAAGAAAGTGTGCGTAGGACAGGCTTTTATACTAGTAAATAAATAAAATCATATAGTTTTGTTTTTCTTATTCCTTTATGCACTTTCTAATTGCTGTAAAATCAGTAAATAAATTATTGTCAGTGCATGTTTGAAGCGAAGCTTTTTACGCCTCGTTTTGTGATTTGCTTGAGTAAAATCTCAAAAACGACCCTTTTTTTCATACACCTTTTTCTTTGAATTGTTGTTGCTTGCGTCTGTTACACCAAGAGAATATAAAATTAAAATATTTCTTTGTATGCCATGAGAATTGAAATCGTCAAATATTCCTAACTGCTCAAATATTCCTAAGTATTAACTGAAGATTTGTTGCACCAGATAACAATCTTCATACATAAAAGACAAGCATACTGCTCTGCACCTATATCGCTCAAACTGTCCTGGAAAATGTTCAGCCTGAAAGTATGCTCATCGTAATACATAAAAGTCATTTCCATTGATACAGTGCTTTTAATACATGTCTTCCAAAATATTCAGCCTAAAGTTATGCATATATTTACAGATTATTTTATGCTATACACAGTGTCGCCAGTATATTTATGTATAGTTTCCTACAAACACATGAAAAAATTCCCTAATTTTCCCTTTTATAATTTTTTAAAATCTATGAAATATCTTTCAAACATAACTTTACTTAGGTATAAAATTTTATGCACAAAAGTTCATTAAAGTATTAAAAAACATAGCATAATTCGTAAACATAAGCATACAAAAAATTGTATAACTGAAAGAATTATAGTATAGAATCGGTTTTAAAAACTATTTGCTCTGATTAATACATAAGAATTTGTTACGAAAAAAAAAATCTTTTCCATACAAGCCCAGTGGCGAAAGTAGACTTCGAAGACGTTGTCTTTGAAACTGTCGTTGAAGACAACGGAGTAACAATACGGGTTTTTTGCTGACCTGAAGAGCAAAATAAATCGTATGAAATGATTTTAAAGAAATTTTTCAAATATATATTAAAAAGCATAAAATCTGGCTTCAAAAACAGATCGATCCATGGGGCAAGCACAAGCAGAGATGTGCTGGTTTTAAGCAAACACGTACCAATGTACGTGGATCACATCCGTCGTCGAAGATATGGCGAAGAATAGTCTTGCAAATCGTTTGGCTAATTTGTTCGAAATGGTCTTCGAGTATAGCTATAGGATTGGAGCGATCTGTCCTCGCAGACTGAGTGCTGTCTTGAAAGACGTCTTCTCCACTGCGAATAATTTGAAACTAAGTGGATACAATAAAAATATCCAGTATTTTTTTAAATTAATTAAACATTTTGTTAAAAGTAACGGAACAATAAAAAAATCAAAACAATATACATAGCAATATATGAACTACTTATATTTATCGACTAATTCTAGAAATTGACTGTTGCAATTATAAGGATTTCTCAGTATAAAAAAATATCGAAAGCTACTTGACAAAACTGTCAACACACAAAAAGGTCTGAACAAGAAATTTTTTATGACATTTTTTTAACTTTAAAACTTCATGCTAAAAAAAATACTATAAAAACTGCTTTGTATGTTAATTTACAATTGCAAATCACCAGAATCACGCCTTTAGTTCTTCATTTGAAAATTCCCTTTTATTTGTACGACCAAGCAAAATGCTTCCCTTTTTCCCTTTTAGCTCACCAGACGATTGAAATATCCATAGAATAAAGGGATAAGGAAGCGGTGTTTAGCTCACACACAGTGTTGTGTGAGGAAGTATATCTCTGATTTTGAGCAAGCATTTTTTGACACATCGTAAATCGAACAAGTAAACACTGCCAACCATTCGACAACTACTGCAAATTAAATAAAAATATGTATTTAAGAGTGATTGTCATCGCTCTAAATTATTGAATTAAAGTCTTTAAATAAAAAAGAAAAATATTAAAAATGCCCTGTATAGTGCAATATTGTGAAAGTCAGCAGTATCTTCACAATAAGCTGATTTCATTTCACACGTAAGTGTACTCAAATTAGAACACATTTTCAAAAGAAATATTGAAATTTATATAAAAGTGTTTGGTGAAAAGAGAATTTCAATAAGAATTAATATATTTCTTACCAGAAATATAAGAACATTGTGTATATTTATCCAGCATATTTCGCGCCATTTCCCGATTGAGCTTATGTCAAACCTTAAATACCAAGCCAAGGGCGCATTCAATTTCTAAAGGTAACATGCATTTTCAGGGCGCCCTTTTTATTATGTTACAAATATCGCCATAAGTGCAGTTTAAGGCCCACGCGTATATTTTTTTTTCTTATTTTAATTAAACGTATTTGGGCCTTCTTAGTCCAAATAAGCAAAAATAAAATGTCGGTCTCTAATGACTTAGGAGATAAAATTCAAGAAAGTTTAAAAATTCAGTGCAAAATATGAAGTTTGTCGAATAAAGCCCAAAATAAAGAATGAGATATCGCACAAAATAAAGTTATTAAAAAAAGAAATAAATAAAATAATGCTCGTGGAAGACTTCCAACAGGCTGTTGGACTCCATAATAATAACATAAGCATAAAGACTAAATACAAAGCAAAAATACAATAACAAATGTAAAAATATGAAATGGGAGAAAAACTGAGAAATTGACACTTAAAATCTCATCGCCTCTGTGGTGCAGTGCACGCTTGCAGATTTCTGATGAAACCTTTAGCAGGGCCGAAATTGCAATAAAATCAGCTAATGATTTTTTCCTTTTCATATTGAAAAAACGTTGTTGTTGTTGTTGTTGTTGTTTCTTTGGAAAGATTCGTTAGAACAATTAATTGTTTTAACTTTGACCTAAAGCTCAATAAACGATTTTAAACTATCAAACAACTAGAATTTGTATTTAAAATCAAGTATGATTTAAATTATCAAACATTTAGAATCTGTATTTAAATCATATAAAATCAACATAATAAATAACAAGGTCATTTAGAAAAACTTTAAATTATTACATATTATATAACTTCATGGGTGCGCTTTAAATTTAAATGAATTTTTATCAAATTGTTTTAAATCATTTTAATGTTCAGACTTCACATCTTTTGTTACCTTTTACTAATATTTTTCTTAGTTTACGGGTGAAATACGCCTATAGAGGAACCGAACACCCAAAAAAATCGGTAATGCACCAAGTTGTATACCTTAAGGGTGGAGTGGAAATACAATAAAAATATAATAATAAAGATGTATTTGGGAATAACAGTTTTTCAGTTTTTAATAACACCTTTCTTTACAATAAACCCGAATGTGGCCCTGTTTGAATGTATCTGTGTTTGTGTGAACTGACACTAATAAAAAAATACTTCGTTTCTGTTCAACTACAGCGCTTCCTTACATCTAACTTCTATGGAAATATCCCTCAAAAAGAGAAATTACCCTCAATCTTTCATCACTGGCTAAACACGAGAAGGCTTCATTGAACTGGGTGAAACTTATCACAAGGTACCAATTTTTTTAATGTTCACAGGCACTTAAACAATGCCTTTTTGATAAATATAATTTACGAATGATAAGCCATCCAAATATTTGTACAATACGATTAAGAACAACTATTGCTGCAATATTTGCTAGATATATCGATGATATGTAATATACGTTTGCTATTTTAGATATCAAAACTAACTATTCCATTAATTAATTTCCATAATAATCATTCAAAACATTCACAAAAATAATTCAAAATAATGTAACATGTAATCAAATAAAATAATAATATGCAATAAAATGTACTGGTGTGAATATTAACGTGTATTTTTTTTAGTTAACTTTTTGATATAGCTATAAAGTTTTTTAATTTAAGAATTATTTTATTAAAAAACCATTAAGTTATCAAATCTATTAAATTGCGAAAAAAATTCGCTTCACTCGTGTGTCCAATGACGCATATGTTTCTTTTTTGCTCTTCTCTTTCACAACGTTCAGTCATCGTTTCGTTATACATAAAGAAGCAGTTGATATTTAAGATTATGCTTAAATTGCTTACACATAAAACTTGAAAAAAAAAATAGATTTTTCCATTTTCATAATGTTATTTTCTTCGTAATAGAACATACTTTAAAATAAAATTATAAACCCATAAAATTTCTTTAATTTTGATAACTTTGTAAGCAAATTTATGTTCAATTTTATGAAAATTTTTAGAAACAAAATAAAAAAATTAAATGTTTTAATTAATAGAGCGTAAGATGTTTATCCAATGGGAATATAATGTAACAACAAATGAAAGGTATTTCAATTAACTTTAATTAAATATACTATTTATTTAAATCAATTCAAAAAATGTGTCTTATTTGTAATAATGTAGGAACATTTTTTCGAAATTCTCTACAAATAACAACATACCGATAACTTAAAAATGGTGTTACAGAATAATTTGTAAAGCTGATATTTGAAATTAGAGTCCCAATTGACATAAAAATTGACTGTTCAGATCAAATCAGAAATTCAAATTAGAACATTTTTGGAATTCCGCGGAGCAGTGTTAATTTACGCTTACCGCGAACATCTATCCAGCTTCTTTTTTGTGATACCTCCTTTTGCACAGCCATAGCTTCCAGGATTACGTAAGAAGAAGCCTATTGAATTTTAACTTCGACCGAACTTGCAGCAATTTCACGAAAACCAATGCCTTCCGAATTTAAAACAATTATCTTTCCCCCTTCAATATCTGTTAATCTTAAAATACACGCTTACACACGATCCTTTATATTCCAAAACAAAAATAACCGGAACATTTCAAGAATAGCGACAACTCTAATTTTTAATTTTTTTTAAGTGAAAACTTCTTTAGGCGCGTTGAACGATTTTGGTAGAGGGTAAATCTTTGGTTTGCGTCATCGTATTTTTCCGAGGAACTCTCGTCATCAATACAGACAGCAAAGATAACAAGATAGGAAAATTAGAAAACATAACCTCAAAAAATGTTTGCATGTATTTGTGCATAAAAATATCAACAATTATCGTCACTCTTGTTCTTAATCGGCCGCAAGCTCACAAAGAAATCTCTTGGCAACTCCTGAAATTAATGCATATAATCTGTTTGTTAGTATATAAATACTAAAGTTAGGTTGCAATAAGATGTTTGCAACCAAAACTTTAATTTCTTCAGTTGTTGTATTTGTCAACATTTTTGAAAAATTTGCTTTTACTTAAACAGCTGCTATGCGTGGTGAGATTTAAAAATGGAATGATATTCTTTTTCTGCTTTTTTCTACTGGAACTTCGTTTGCAAACAAGAAAAAATAATGTATGGATTGAGTGTTTTAACATTTTAGTCTTTAAGCTGTGATTAAGGAGTATGTTGAACATTCAAATAATTACATGTATGCTCTTATTTTATTATATATCATCTAACAAAGTTTGACAATTTTCACACTTGTTTTTTTTTACCACTGCAGCATTTTATTTTCAGAGTTGTCAACTATCATTGTTTTATTAATAAATTTTTTCATAACACGGGGGTTACACGGGACAGTACTGTTAAGACAGTGAAAAATACGTTTTAATTGTCAAACTTTGTGTCTGTGAAAAAGAGTACAGACAGTTGGTAAGACAGTTGGCAAGACAGTAGACAAAATAGTAAAAAATTTATATTTTATGAAGAAAATTTTTGTTAAAACTACGAGTACGCCAAAGTATTGCAAATTTTCCATTAATTCTATTAAATTTTCACGTATTCTGTCACTTGATATGCTAAATATCATTCTACTCTCCTAGCTACTGTCCCGCCAACTGTTAACAACAAACTTAAGCAGTAGAGCAGACAGTAGCAAAAGTTAGTGTGTGTGGGTAAAAATTTGTGAATGTGTTGCGACTGTCTTAACAGTACTGTCTCGTGTAACCTCCGTGTAAAGGGTGAATGTCAAAAGGAAACTTTTCAGTCGTGGTAGAATAGAAAATATCAGGTTGAATAAAATTTGTGTGTTGAAATAAATTTGTCTTTTTTGCTGTGTCAAATGGACGATGAAATTTTGACGTTTCACATTTCCATCGTGTCTATTTCGAGCGCAAATATTAATTTGAATTTTATTCAATTTGCGACATATTTCATTCGAGTGCTTGTACTTGCAACTTATTTCGTAAACTTGTAATATAGTAAACTTGAAACACTTAAAAAATGACAAAAGTGCACTGCACTTGCTAGTGGTGGTACTTGGAGGACGTTCACCAGTAAAGAAAGCCAATTTATCTTTGCTGCACTTGGTGATGCACCGGGATATCGTTGACCCACGCACATATAAACTCAAGCACTTTCGTTATTTTTTTTTTAAGTGAAAACTTCTTTAGGCTCGTTGAACGATTTTGGTAGAGGTTAAATCTTTGGTTTGCGTCATCATCATCGTCATTTTGCGAGTAACTCTCGTCATCAATACAGACAGTGAGTAGTTTTTTAAATGACGCTCTTGGATCTTGACTACAAGGCGCTCAGCAAATGTAGCAAGCAACCATCAATAAGTTCCTCTGCTGACGCATCGTTTTTTCCCTCCCTTTGCTCCGCTGCGAAACATTGAATGATATAGCTTTTTCAATGTATATGTAGAGCTGCTGTAGGTTAAAATAAAATAAATTTAAAATTTTTGATATTTGGTTTTTGTTTGACTGGCCGTGAAGTCCCTTTTGATGCCACCACTCATAGTACAACTAGACCAGGTAGTGACCATAACTGTCAAATTGAACCCTTTTTGTATTTTGGCCAATTTTTGCTTTCATATTGCATTCTCATTGGTTGCATATTTTGTATGAAATGTCAACTTTTTTTGACAGTTTCGGTCACCGGTTTTCCGCTTTAACAGTACCTTGTCTAATTTTGCCACTCCACCACTTGAGATTTTGCTACCAGGCTAACAGAAAGCATAGCAAGCAAAATGCGGTTTATTTTCTGACGCCGATTCGTTCATCCCCTCTAACGTTGCGCAACCGCTGTGAACCTTTCCATTCTCACTGTGTTTTTGATGCAGATTTGAAATGTAATTATTGTTGTACAGTTAGCTGGAATTTTTTGAAGTGAAAACTTCTTTAGGCGCATTGAACGATTTTGGTAGAGGGTAAATCTTTGGTTTGCGTCATTGTGTTTTTCCGAGTAACGCTCGTCATCAATACAGACAGCAAAGATAACAAGATAGGAAACTTAGAAAACATAAGCAAGCAACCATCAATAAGTTCCTCTTCTGACGCATCGTTCTTCCCCTCCCTTTGCTCCGCTGCGAAACATTAGCTGCATTCCCGTGGCACTAGAACAGATCAAATCTAAGTAAAACAACGTTAGTTCAACTTTATATCAATTTGCCATCACAGTCTTGAAACAGCTGTTTTAAGAACAATAACAAAAGAAAACAACAATACCAAAGCGCCCATTGAGCGGTGAAACGTCAAAATAGGAAAATGAATAGTTATTTAGATTTGCCAACTATGTTCGTTTTGATAAGAAATGCTTGAAACTTGGTAGCATTTCAAGATCAGAAATAGAGCTGGAAATCGAGCTGGTTTTCATTTTTGTTTTTGTTTTGTGAATTAAATAGAGCCGCGCTCTAGATCAACGACCACGGGAATGCAGCTATTGAATGTTACTGTTTTTTTTCAATGTAAATGTAGATGTAGAGCTAGCTGTAGGCTTAAATAAAATATATTAAAAATTTTGATATTTGCTTTTTGTTTGACTGGCCGTGAAGTCTCTTTAATGCCTTCACTTGAGATCTTGCTAACAGGCAAACAAAAAATATAGCAAGCAAAGTGCTGTTTATTTTCCGCCGCCAATTCGGTTCATCCCCTCTAATGTTGCGCAACCGATGTGATACTGCTCTTCTCTGTTCATCGTTGTAGTAGATTTGCTTGGTAATTGATGTTGTAAATGTATTTTAGTTCAGCTACAGATCTACATATGCATTGACAGAAAAACAGTAAATATCCTTCATGATTTCTTTATGAAGGAACGATTTGTCAGCAGATAAACTTATTGATGGTTGCTTGCTGCCATAGTAGAATTAGACAAGGTAGTGTTAGGGCTGAATGTGTTCTCTTTCTAAGTGACCATAACTGCCAAACTCATACATTTTGATATATTTGCCAATTCTTGCTTTCATATTGCATTCTTATTGCTTGCAGATTTTGTATGAAACGTCAACTTCGTTTTGACAGTTTCGGTCACCTCTCTGGTCAGCTCTCTGCCCTAACACTACCTTGTTTAATTTTGCCATGCTTGCTGCATTTGCTGAGCGCCTGGTAGCCAACATCCAAGAGCGTGTATTTGAGCTTCATGACCAACATAAAGACATTTGTAGTTTTATAAATGTCGCCAGCATATTCTCTGACTGGGACCATGGTATAATAAGTAACAGGAGTGACATTTCGTGTTTCGACCATCGAATGTCAAGCAAAAGAAAATAAAATAGAGAACGTGTGTCACACACATTGGCCGCATTCAGAGGAGTCATCTGCTGTGAATGGATCATTTAATTGCAAAGGTTTCTCACTCAAATTTAAAAAAAACAGTTGTCAACTATTGACTCCGCTGAAAGCTGCCAATGTGTGTGACACACGCACTTTATATTGTTTTCTTTTGTTTGAAATTGCAGCTCGTGAGAAAATAAGTAGTTGTCAAGGCTACCTAATAATAATTTTATTATGAGTGGGACTGCATCGTCCAAAATTTGTTGTTTCTTATTTCAGCTACCATAAGCCTATAGTATATTTTTTAGAAATATAATGCTATGATTAATGACGCAAACAGTGAAAATAATGTAAATGAAATTCAATGAAATGTATGTAAATACAAATTTTATGTATGTGTAAATTATTATGTATTTTAAGTGTATATCAATTATTTCAATAAGTTTCATTTATATTTTTGTTTATGTTTTGCTTTGTCGTTTATATTAAAACCCATAATATAAAATATAATGAAGTGATAAAAGATGAAAATAATGTACATTAATGATGAACCGGATGTACGGATGAACTGAATTGGAGACAGAAAATAAACTGCACTTTGTTTGCCATGTTTTCTGTTTTCCTTGTAGATCTCAAATGCAGGCATTAAAAGAGACTTCAAGACCCATCAAACAAAATATAATATATGAAAAAAATGAAATTTATTTTATTTTAGCTTTAGCTCTACATATACATTGAAAGAAAAAATTAAATATCCTTTTTGAGGGTTATTTTTCATTCAATAGTGCTCCCAGTATATTATTTTTATATCAACAATATTCAATTTAAATGTAATAATATAGTTTGGTGTAATTATAAAATAAAAATGCTATCTGAATAAAAAATATTTTGAAAGAAATAATCAAAGGTTGAGGGGGTGAAAATATAAAATTTTTTTCGATTAGCATGAAAATTCTTATATAGCAGAAAGGCGGTCCGTGGCAGGACAAAGTCTTCCAGGGAATACTAATATTTTATATATAGGTTTTCACTTCGGTCGGCAGTCCCCTCACTGCTATACTTTTTTTTTTTGCATATTATATGGATTTTGGCCTCCGTATTCCAAATCTGAAAAAATTGCAGGCCGCTAGTAGTTGATTTAGAAGTTATAGGCCTCCAAAGTTGGAAAAAATGGCTTACAAATCTTGCTATTTTTTAAAATTTTTCAACAAAAGTACACTTTATGGGTATGATAAGAAAGTTAATTGAAGTACCTATTCAACAAGGTGTCGAACATATAAATCCATGCATAATTTTTATAGATGCAAACATTTTAGTGTAGTGCTTTCGTAAAACGAAAACCACTAGATTTTCAGACAAATTGTTAATATAATAGGCATATCTTAAAAAGTTATGAATGGGTTTTCATGTTTGAAACCTCGTTGAATAGATACTTGTATTATCTTTCTTTTGATATCCATAATGCGGAACACTAAAAAAAAACAGCAAGATTTTTAGGCCATTTTTGAAACTTTGGAGGCCTATAACTTCTAAACCAATTGCGAGCGGCCTGAAATTTTTTCAGATTTATATTTAAGAGGTTAAAATCCATGTCCATAGTAAAAAAGAGAGTTATAGCTATTCTTGAATTATACCAAATAACCTTTAAACGCTTCTTTTATCTTGAAAGAACTACTGTATTTATAGAAATGCAACTGCAAAAAAAAAAATGCTAATTTTGCTAAAAGAGTAAAAAAAAGTACCATTATTATACAATAACTTACACAAATTTTGTTCTCTAATTCACTCAGAATTAAGAATTTTTTGTGCAAAAAAACTAACTCAAAATTACCTTTAGCAATATCAAAACTATTAACATTTGGAGTGGATTTATACAATTGCGGCAGAGTGTATTATTAATGAAATCAATAGAAAGATGTAGATATAATAGTAGAAAGATTTATTAATTACTTGAAGCTGAGATCTTAAGCGCACTCGGCACCTTTAACCCCCAGCTGACGGCCTTCATTATTAGAAGTACAGCTGATTGTTTTCTCTTTCCTGTTGAAGGTGTTATAAATACGCCATATAAGTTTCGTGACTTCAGAAATACTTTTTACCCTCACTTTTTTACCGGTTTATAAGGGTTGTTGACGAGTAAAGTAAAGCAAAATTAAAACAAAACATTTTTAAAACAACTACCAAATTTTTACCACGACATAGTAAAATGAATATATAAATATTTAAATACAATTCAAGTGGGGGTGTTGGTTTCACATATTTTGTTTCAAAACACTTGTTAATAATGACTGAATTAATTAACTGAAATAACTTATATTATTGTTAGCCCTTACATCTTGTGCGCAGCAAGAACAAATAATAATGAATTCAACAAATTTAAAGAATCACCACATTGAGCCTGGTGAAGGTGTAACAATTAAGACAATAAATGTATCATCAAAGTATTCATCCAACCCTTGCGATGCCTTGGGCTTTAAACAAATCGTCGCTCAGTCTACTGAACAAAATACAATCCATCATGACTTGTCCAATAATATGGATATTTTCGACGTGCACTCATTGAGCATTAAAAACTCTTCTCGAACCATCTCTTGATCTTCAATGCCTCACGATAGTTCTGCTTCTGATACGCTTCACCATCAAATTGATGTCCATTATAACAAAAGGGCATCTTCGCAGCAGCTAGAAAATTCTTACCACCTCAGTGCGTGATGATGATTCTGATTTTACCATTGTTCGAAAACGACCAAGGAAATCTAACCATGAAGGATTTAAAAATTTAGATGCTTCAAGTTTTCCGGCCTTGGAGAATTTACAACTCAAATAGATTTGATGCTTAAGCAGATATCTCAATCGAGACAGCACAGTTACCAAAAAGCACAGTTAGCTCTGACAAGAATGATATGGCTGGTGACAGTGTTATGCATGGCCAGTGGATATTTGCCAAATGGATGAATAAGCCTGGAGACAAGCCGTTGACACGTAGATCTAACAGCGAGAAGAACAGTTTTTCTTATTTTAATTCTAAAAACAAGTCCAATCATTATGCAAGTAAAACTACCAGTAAACTTAGGTATAATGCTAACTCTAATTTTAATTCTAACTCCTATTTTCCTTTCAACTCCAACTATAAATCTAATTCACACTCAAACTCTAACTCTACGTTAAATTTTAAGTCATGTAACGTCCCAAATTCTTATTCCAATTCTAACTCTAATAAAAATTGTAATAACGATAGTGCTAGTAATAATAATTTTTCTAATACAAATACGTATAACGCTTTTTCTAAGTCTTATTTTAATCCAAAGAAAACTCTACTTAATAAAAATCCTAGTTTGCCTTATCCTGTCCACAAACCATCCGGAAATAAATTACCTAATTCCCGTCCTAGCGCTGACCCCAATTGGAAACTTAAAACTAATATCTTTCCTAGTTTTACTCCTCAGATCAAATCTATTTCAAATAGAACAAATTACACTCTTCAGCCGTCTCACCCTAAACGAGTCTCATTCAACCTTAATCCTCACTTGGACACAACAGCAAGAAAAAATGAGACTAACATACTCTATCCTAACTTCGTCCATTCCCATACTTTAAACCCATCTCCGTCTGTTTCAGTCACTAGTGAAGCTTCTAATCAAGCTGAAAGCCCCACATCTTTTATTGACCCTCTTCAACCACCAAGAGTGAAACTTACGATGAACTCTTGTGTTGACACGGAGAATAGATATGCCCTTTCTCGACTAAGAGAGAATAGTGTCTACAACAATGTGCGTCTTTATCTTGCTTACTTGCATAAAGCACCGATCTCTACCTGTATAGAAGGCAAGACCAAGACAAACCTCAAAGTCTTAATTCAGCAAGAAGGTCTACCTACCGATGTCAATGAGTTAAGCCATTTATTTACCAGATTCCACGAGCTACTTGGCTTGACGAGCCATCAAGTCAAAGAAGATCTTGACACATATGCTACTCATGTGAGGTCAAAACATATCTCTTATCTTCAAAAGTCCCGTAAAGAGCAGCAACAATATTATTCCTAACCAAATTATTACTCCTACTCAAAACCCTTCTCCCAGCCCATTATTTGTCTCTCTTTACTACCAAAATGTAAGAGGCTTACGCACCAAAATCTCTACAGTGTTTCTTAATTCTCTTAAGCTTCCCTACGACATATTTGCCCTTACTGAGACCAATCTTACGCCCGACTTTAAGGATACTGAGGTCTTCGCGTCCGATTTCGTGGTTTTCAGAGACGATGGTCTCGACAAAGATGATCTCTCCTCAGGTCGTGGTGTCCTTCTCGCTATTCACAATCGCTTCAATCCAACCATTATAAAAAACTCCCACACTGCCAACTTTGAATTTATATGTGCCAAAGCTTGCATCACAAAACGTAATGTATTCATTATTTGCTGTTATATTCGCCCGTCTCAACCAGTGAATGGTTATCAGCTCGCAGTAGACGCAATAGATTCACCGTTACCTTAATTAATAGACGTTAATAGACACCGTTATTTTTCTGGGAGATTTTAATCTTCCCAACCTTCAATGGGTCCTCTCTGATGATGAATCCTACTATCTTTCTTCAAATCCTACCTCTGAAAAAGAAATTCTTTTTACTAGCTGTATTTCAGACTGCGGCCTTTACCAGTTGAGCGGAGTTACTAACAATTTAGGTAGACAACTACACCTAATTTTTTCTTCGGATTTAGATAACTGCGTAGTCTCCGCAAGTAACCATCTTCTTTCAACACTCGATCAGTACCATCCACCATTATCCCTTACCTTATCATATTACATTGATATGAAAAATGCACATTTCGAGCACTCGTACAGCTTTAAATTTCGGAAAACTGATTTTGTAAAACTAGAAATTTTATTCAGTAGAATAGATTTCCAACATCTCTTCGGTAATGCTTATGAAAGCGTTGATACTGCAGTTGCTCACTTCTATGACATAATTTTCGACTGCTTCACACATTCTGTCCCCTTCACCAGGCAGAAAAACTTTGTCCTTAATTCTTAATGTCCTCCCTGGTACAATAAGGAACTACGTGTACTCCGCAACAAAAGGAACAAACTATGGCACGCATATTTAATTTCTCGTTCTCCTCTTGATCTCACAAATTATCTTCACGCCTTTAACCTTTTTTCCGCACTCTGTGAAACGCTATACGAGTCTTATCTTGCTCATATTCAAACTAAATTGCTGTCGGATCCTAAAAGCTTCTACAAGTTTATAAATACTAAAAGAAAATCTGACAACTACCCATCTACCCTTACTTTTTCGGACATTTCCTCAGACAACCCGGAAATAATTGCAAACCTATTTGCAAATTTTTTCAGTCAGTCATACACTAATCTTAACGACGAACTAGACTACGAGTATTTTTCTTTGTTAAGGGACTGTCCTCAAACGTTGCTAACTTCTGTTGATATTACACTAGCTGATGTGTTAGAAAAGATAAATAATCTGAAGGACGATTATTCTCCAGGACCCGATGGCTTGCCTGCTATTGTTATAAAAAAATTCGCGGACGTGTTGGCTCATCCCCTATTGGCTCTTTTTCAACTTTCTATTTCTAATTCCGTTTTTCCTAAGTTGTGGAAAACTTTCATGTACTCCAAAAATGTTTGAAAGCATTATTTATGACATTCTCTTTTTCCATTGCAAATCTATTTTTCCTCCCAGCCAACACGGCTTCCTCAAAGGAAGATCGACTACCACTAACCTTGCAGAATTTGTTTCAAACGCTCTATGCTCGTTGGAAAGCGGATACGAAGTTGATGTAGTGTCTACCGACTTTAGTAAAGCGTTCGACAAAATCTCACACACTATCATTCTTCTTAAGCTTAAAACCTTTGGTTTTCCATCACTCTTTATATCTTGGAGTAAATCATATCTCGAAGAACGCCGTTATAATGTCATCTTTAGATTTTCCAATTCAGATTCTTTTTCAGCTACCTCTGGTGTCCCACAAGGTAGTCACCTTGGTCCTTTGTTGTTTGTCTTAACAATCTCTGATGTAGATGGCATTATCAAAGAATCCAATCTCTCTGTGTATGCTGATGACATGAAAATCTATCGGCGCATACAAACTAACGACGATTCTCACTATCTTCAAGAAGATCTAGTTAGTTTTTCCACTTGGTGTCAAAAAAATCTTCTAGAGCTCAACGTTAGTAAATGTCAAGCTATTACATATTCACGCAAGCGTCTCCAGCTTCCCCCAAGAACATATTACTTACTCGGCAAACCAGTTCCTCCTGTAAGCTTTTTAAGGGACTTAGGTGTAATATGTGACAAGGAACTTAATTTTAGGTCTCATATTGATAATATCATTAGTAGAGCCAATTCTGCACTGGGTTTTGTGAAACACTGGTCCAGAGAATTCTCCAACCTTTACAACATCCATTCTGTGCGAATCGAAGCCGTTCAACGAAGATTCATTAGGTTCGCACTACGCGGTCTTCCCGGTTCTGACAGTTTCAACTTACCTCCTTATGAAGACCGCCTGAAGTTGATTAACATGCAATCTCTTGCAAAACGAAGAGAAGTTGCAGATGTACTCTTCATTCATCAACTTGTATGCGGTACCATTAACTGCCCTGCACTACTCCAATTAATATCCTTTAATACCAACCCACGTAACCTTAGGTCTATTCCTCTCTTCCACCTCAACTTCCATCGTACCGACTATGGTTGCAGTGAACCTGTAACCAGGATGCTTCGTGTAACTAACAATTTGATCAGCGAATTTGATTTTCATCTGAGCAGATCTCGACTCCGAAATGCCCTTCTAAACTCCAACGCCACTTCTTCTTAACTCCAACGGCATTTTTCCCCTCTATAATTTTTTTCTTACAATTAAGATATGATACATATTCCCTGTTAATTATTGTAAGTTCCCTTTATTACTTTTCTCTCCGTATTTCCCTTTTGACGTGTTCTTATAATTACGTTTTTCTGGTGGGCGGATTACGCCCACCAAGAATTGGATATCTTTCGAACACTAAAACAAGGGAAGGAGAGAAAAAAAATAAATAAATAAACCCTGTTAGAATAAGTTAAGACCCTGTTAGAATAAGATTAGTTCTTAGTTAATCAGCTTGTATTAAGCTTAACGAATAAATAAAAAATAAATAGGGTTAAAAGTCCCAAATTCTGTCCACCTATCATTCTTCAAAATGTTAATATAAAATCTTTAGTTGATCAACTGAATTTAAAAAAACCTAAAATAATTTTTAAAATAATCAATACATCGGCTTTCAAAAGTAAGCTGTATTTCAAAGATCCTTTAATTCATAATAAAATGATGACCCTTTTATGGAAACAAAGTATTGAATCATTTTCTTTCACTCCAAAACAGTATAGAAAATTCAGCCTTATTTTACGAGGACTTCATTTTTTATCAGATATTACAGAGGTTAAGAACGAATTAGACAGTGTTGCTCCAAATACGGTGCAAATGTTACTAAGTTCACGAATCCTTATCTCATAAAAATAATATAGATACAGGTCTATTTTTAGTAACTCTATTGCCAGGTAAAAAATTCAACGAAATAGCTAGGATAAAAATGTTGTTACATCAAATAATTTCTTGGGAGGCTCCTAAGTCAAAAAAGCTGGAGGTGCCAAAAATGGGGGCATATTGCAAAAAATTGCAATAAATCTTATTGCTGTATAAAATGCGACAAAAATCACGAACCTGGAAATTGTCTGTTAAATATAAATACTGATACTAAGCCATTTTGTATAAATTGTAGTGACTTCGGACACCCTGCTTATTGGAGAGGTTGTCCCTCCTTTAAGGACAACATCAAAAGAAAAAAAGCTCTAATTAATGCAGCCAAAGAAAAAAATCAGTGGCTTTTTCTAATGTTCAGAGTGCTTTCAACGGGCAATCTTTAGTCAAAGAAGGTACTTCTTAACATAAATAAACCATCAATAGTTGAAGAATTTTTAACAGTGGCAAATAATATTCTAAAATCAGAGCAGCCTACGCTAAAGCAAAGACTACAAAATTTTCTTAGAAACATAAATCATTTAACAAAAGATGAAATCAAAAGAGAGTGCATCTCACTCTTAAAAGACGTCCAAGCTAAATATGGCCCGTAACTGTAAAAATATATTAAGTTATAATGTTAGATCCTTGACTGATGCCAGCAGAGTGATTGAATTACAGAAAACTTTAGATTTAAATTCGATAGACATTTGTTTTATTTAGGAAACACATCTATCTAGGCCAAAACATGTGCGTCTCAATAATTATAATTTCATAAAAGATTTTAGTTCACAGTAGCCATAGCCTTGAGATCCAAATTCAAATATTCCGTTGTTACTCTTTCCAATGTTTGTTTTCTACATATTTTTCTGGATATCTGTATTTCGATTAATGGTTATAACAAAAACTTATTAGTAGGCTCTATTTACATACCTTGTAACTTTGTTCGTAATGATTTCTATGATGGTTTGGGTGATATAGCTTATTGTGCTTCTAAATTTGATGGACTGATTATTGGTGGTGATTTTAACTCTAAACATATATCATGGAATGGCAACTTCAATAATCTTAATGGAAATACTTTCTTCAGCTGACTACAAAACAATACCCTTAATTATATTAGAATCTGTGACATATATCCTTCCTTTCCAAATGGCGCTAACTTTCTTGGTAATTTCGTGGTTTCTACAAATTTAATAGATAGTGTAAACGCAAATTACCAAATTTCAAGTCTTTCATCTTTTTCAGACCATTTTCCACTACTTCTAAAATTAGTTTTAGATGATGATACTTTCGTTATAAATCAACCACGATTTTACACCTCGTATAAAAACACCAATTAGGATGATTTTCGTTATCAGCTTACAAACTTAGTCGAAAACAATACTCCATCCAACTACCCCAGCTGGAACTGATGGTCCACATTTGGGTTGCAGCGACGTCGTAGCGTTTATTTTTGTGTCAAAATTGACATGATGTTACGTATTGGTTACGTTACAGAGACCACTATGATTCGAAAGTGGTGCAACACAATGCCGACATTGTGTTAGTGAAAATTACTTTGAAGTGACTTATCACATTTTAGTATACACATTTATATATAAATGCATTATATAGTTGCCAAATTGAAATGCCAAATGCATTGCAAAAAAATTAATTTTGTTTACATATTTTGTTTACATTTTGCAGCCATAAATATAATTATTTTATAGTTAAAATTTATATAATATATAGGAGTACAACATAATCTTAAGTGTGTTTTGATATTATTTAGAGCTAAATGTAGATGGGAAAGATGATTTTCGGTAAATTAACAGCCAAAACTTCTTAAGAATTTAAGCGCAAGCTGAATTAAGAAAATATTGCAACAATTTCATACATTAATAAAAAATGTTTATATATAATAATAACTTGCGTCCACCATTTTGAATAGAAAGAGCCTACGCTTGGGTCGCAATTAGCTAATTGTTACAAAATGTACATATTGATGAATAATGAGTGATGCCTGCACTTGGGTCGCAATTAGCTAATTGTTACAAAATGTACATATTGATGAATGATGCATTTTTTAAAGGTAACACTTGATAAAACGTTACAACATTCTGTGACCTAGTGGTAAAGTAGTATCCTAAGAATTTTTACAAACTTTTCCCACAAAATATTTTCCAAATCAGTGTAAAAACTGTGTCTTAAGTAGCCTGTGGTCGCAAAATTCTACTTGGGACGTTATCTTAGAAAATTCTGAAATTAATTCATACATATGTACATTTTTTAACCACAGCCATCGAAATTAAGCGAAAATATTCCTCATCTCTCCCCGATTCTATAACCAATTTATTCAAAATTAAAAATAGATGGCAGAGAAGGTTGAGGAAAATATTGATTTCAATTTTCAATAGAAAATCTCCGGAATACAAACTTCTTGAAAAACAGATCTCTTTTTTGAAAATTATTATAAAAGAACAAGTAAAATTGCATCAAACTCATGAATTTAGGGAAAGACTTAAAGTAATTAAACCTGGTCCCTTAGGCTATAAACAAATTCTTAGTTTAATTAAAAAAAAGAAGCTAAATCTTGTTCTAAAATTTATTATGATAATGTTTTTTTACACTGATGATGCTGAAAAAGTTGAAATTCTTAAAACTCATTTTGAAAATATATATGAAGAAACAACTCCATCTAGGCCAGATATTAATGAAATAGAATCCCAAATCTTTAATAATCTTAATGCTTATCCGTCTTCAATTTACAATTTAAGTGAAAATTTTAACTCTTCATCAAACTCAGATACTTCACATTTTATTAACTCTGATATTTTGAGTTCATATATTCAGGGCCTAAGTCAAAAAAAATCATCAAAAAACATCTCTAATTTCTCCAATGAGAATCTCCAAAAGCTGTCCTTAATTTTTTGACAGTAATATATAATAATTGCAAAAATAAAGGCTATTTTCCAAACTCCTGGAAAATAACTAAAATTATTCCAATTCAAAAAAAACCTAAAAGCTTTGAAGTCAACAATTTTAGACCAATCTCATTGCTGTCAAATCTGGGAAAACTTTTGGAACGTGTTAATAAAGATGAAATGGATTTTGGGATTGATGTTCAATATATCTCTGACTTTCAATTTGGCTTCAAAAAACAACACTCAACGGTTCATGCTCTGTTGAAATTTGAAAATGATTTGATTCTCAACCTTCGGCGGCAGAGATGCACTGTGGCATTGCACTGTGTAGCGCTGGATGTTGAAAAAGCCTTTGACAAGGCTTATCATATTGGTATTATGTATAAACTAATGCAGATTAGTTTCAGTCCTCCTTCATTAAAATTTTGCACGATTTCCTCAGCAATCGGAAGTTTTTTGTTGATATCGATGTAGGGATCGATGTCGCTCAAGAAGCTATATTGGCTCCTCAATTATAAAGTATTTTTATTTACGGCTTTCCACATTTGAACAATAGTTCGACAGGAATTCTTTATGCAGACGATTCCCTTGCATATGTTCATGGTTGTACTCCTGTAGAGGCTCAAAGTCTGGTCCAATTGGGGTATTAAAATAAATGCAGTCAAATCGGAAGCCATCTGCATAAGAAATCCTTCTGGAAAATGTCATAGGCACACTGTTCCGCAGAGTAAAAATTTAACGTTGACACTTAACGGGTCAGACATACCATTTAAAAATACGATAAAATATTTAGGAATTAATTTTCAAAATCGTCTGAAATTTAATATACATGCAAATATAGTCTTGGAAAAAGCCAGCAAAATTGTAAGTATTTTTTCCAATCTATTGAGAAACAAACATTTGTCAAAAGAAACAAAATTGCTCATTAACAAGATAAGTATTCGCTCGGTAATTATGTATGGGTTTCCGATTTGGTTTTCAATTTCCCCGACTACCGCGCAGCTTCTTGAAAAACTGGAACGAAAAGTTATAAGATTGTGTATAGACCGCAACTTTGAGTCCTTCGCTAAAAGATATTCTAATTTTTATGTTTATAGTCAGGCACGAATTATACCTCTTTGTAGATATATGTTAATGCACTTAAAAAGATGTGTAAGCAAACTTAACTTTGAGTTTATAGAAAATGATTTAGTAAACTTTATTTT
The DNA here is from genome assembly GCA_963920525.1 of Dichetophora obliterata. NCBI lineage: Eukaryota > Metazoa > Arthropoda > Insecta > Diptera > Sciomyzidae > Dichetophora > Dichetophora obliterata. The sequence continues at coordinate 171,108,030 of OY986435.1, read as the reverse complement.
CGATTCTCAAAAAGATTTCAGTGGGTCAAATACTAATTATATTTCACCGGTTGATATTATAAATGAAAATATAAATTTAGATATAAATATTAATTCAGCCATATCGCTCTTGCCAGAATTTTATACTAAATCAAGCCCTAATATTTATAGAGGCTAATTAACTCTTAATGTAACATAAAAATTAAGTGTATATATGTAAATATGTTTGTTGTTTTTTTTTTAAGTTGCGTTTTTGTTTCTTTTTCTTGTTTTTGATAATACTTCAAAGAAATTCTTTAATAATGCCGTGAGCAAGCATTTGTTTTTGCTTTACTATAATAAATTACTTGCTTATTGAAAATTTTCATATTCATTGTAATAGAACACTTTTTAATATTTTCTATGTTTTTTTCCAATGTTAATTTTTCATGTATATACTTTTGTAATAGCTTGAAGGCTCAATACAATTACTTACTTACTTACTTGATATGTATGTCATTGATAACTTTTTCGACACAGGCTTAATGCAAATAAGTAATTGTTTTAATAAATTAAATAAAATTATGGATTTAGTGTATGTTAGTAGTAATATTAATTTTTTTTTATTAATATTACTTAACTGAATCAATGTTTCCATGATCTTTTTCTGATATGCACTTAATACTCCATTATCTATTGAGTTAGGTTTTTATGAATTTGTATCGAAAAAACCAATTAAATTTAAGAATAATTTTAATCATTGGGAACTCATTAATAGCAAAATTTGCAATATTGATTGGACCAGAATTCTTTCTGATTTAAATATTGATACAGCTTTCAATTTCTTTAAATCGTCACTGTTACCAATTTGCTGTGAATTGATTCCTCGTACTTTGAATAAATTGTTTAAACTTCCCTGGGGCTTAAACTTCCGGGTCTAAAAAAGCTAAAAAAAAATCTAGGATAATAAATTTTACAAGAAGTAGTATGTTGCTACTGGTAGCATTGATTTTTTCATTAGGTATCGTAATTATATGAGAGAGTTTAACTTTCTTGACAATAATCTTTTTAAACAGTATATTCTGAGAATTGAGTCGAATATTAAATCGGACCCGAAGGCATTTTGGAGCTACGATAATTCCAAAAGAAAGACGTCGCATATTACGAACTCTATGGTCTACAAGAATCAACATTCAAATTCTGCCCTGGACACAGCAAACCTTTTTGCTGAAAATTTTCAAAAAAATTTTGAGCCAAAAACTGTTATGCTGTTGAATAAGATAATGAAAATTTTCATTCCATTGATTTGGGTTCTTCATCTGTTTCTGAACTCACCACATGAGTGGAATCCGTAATTTTAAAAAATTCTGCAAAATCTGATATGGACGGTTTTTCTGCTTGTCTTTTCAAAAATTGTTGTTCTTCCCTTGTTAAGCCACTTCAAATAATTTTTAATAAATCCCTTAATACAGGAATATTTTTATCAGATTGGAAGGTGTCATCTATTTCACCTATTTTCAAGTCAGGAAATAAAAACAATATTGCCAATTACAGACCGATTTCGAAACTTACAACAGTTTCTAAACATTTAGAACTTATAGTCAAACAAAAAATATATTTTACAGTCAAATGCCTTATTTCACCATTTCAATACGGCTTTGTTCCATGTCGCTCGACTGTGACGAACCTTGCTTGTTTTTCGGAATATTGTATCTCCGCTTTTCACTCTGGGTGTCAAGTTGATTCAGCTTATATGGATTTTTCCAAAGCTTTTGACAAAGTTTCCCATTCGTTATTAATCAATAAGTTGGCCAAGCTTGGTTTCCACTCTAAGGTCCTAATGTGGTTGACGTCATATCTAAACAACAGAAAAATTTGCGTTGTTATTGAAAATTATAGTTCTTCGTCATTCATAGCGTCATCTGGTGCACCTCAGGGTAGCATTTTGGGTCCACTGTTATTTATATTATTCATTTATGATATCAGTTTTGTTGTTATGCATTCTAAATGCCTACTATTTGCGGATGATCTAATGATTTATCGCAAAATCATGGATTTATCTGATTCTTATTTACTGCAATTTGATATTGACGCAGTTTCTAACTGGTGCATAATAAATCGAATCTGTCTCAATATTGAGAAATGTGTTATTGCTACTTTCTCTAAGTCAAGTCGACCTCATCCTACTTCTTAAGTATTAGTTAACTCTCCATTTACATGAGTTAAGGAGGTTAAGGATCATGGCATAAGTTTTGATTCTAAATTTCCTTTTGTTTCCCACTTAAATTTGCGTTGTTAAATTTCATGCGGCGAAATGGTTCAGATTTTTTAGATGCCTATACTCTAAAATCTATCTTCATTTCTATAGTTCGGTCAAAGTTGAAATATGCTTCTTTGATATGGAGCCCTTTTTATATTATCCGTATCTTACGTCTTAACGTGCCAAAAAGTCTTTCATTCGGTTTGCACTCAGAACTTTACACTTCGAGGATCCTATTCCCTCATATCAGGCGAGATGTTTACTTATTCATTTAAAGCCTCTTTAAAGTTGACGAACAATTGCATCACTATTATTTATCTATGATCTGGTATTGAGTAACATTGATTGTCCTGCATTGTTGGAATTAATTAATTTCAATGTTCCATCTAGATCGCTGCGAAAATCAGATATTTTTTACTTAGAAATTTGTTGAACAAACAATGCTATAAATTCTCCTGTATATAGAGCGTTATCAAATTTTAATGCTTTGCCGGCTCATTGTAATATTGATTTTTCTGTGTCTAAATTCGAAATTAAAAGTTTATTAAATAGCCATTTTTAATGCATTGTTTTCCCTTTTTATATTTTTACTATTTTTATATTATATTATTATTACTGCATAGTCTGTTAGAACTTCATTGTTCTTTGACTGAAACAAATAAATAAATAAATAAATATTTGTTCAGAAAATAAAAAAATTTTCATTCTCGATTTCATCACTCAAACTGCCTGCAAGAAAATAATGATAGAGTTTGAGTTAGAGCATTTGCTGCCACAACTAAAAGGAAAGTATCTATAGTAATAAAACTCGTTTTCTGTTTGTTTGTTTGTTTGTTTGGCCTTAATACAAATCTAAGCGGCTCAACGGATTTCGCTCAAACTAGGTACACATATTAAGTTTATCCCAATTTAAAATGTTACATACTAAGTTTTTGCCACGCCTACTCCGTAATTTGATTATTGTAATACTTTTTACCATCGGAGTTTTTTGTCTGTTTAATTTTGAAAAATTTCTGTTATTTTGATATCAAAACCACTCACATATATTCAAAACTGTAGAAATTTTCAGTACAACGACTTTTTCATAAAACATCGTTGCCTAAGAATGAGAAAAAAACGACATGAAAATCAAAGTTTTGTCTTTCGATGCAAATATCTCCGCTGTCCATTAATATATTTGATTCAAAATTTTTTTGTTCCAAAGTCCAATAAAATCACATAACAATAATAGGTTGAACTGTACCGTTAAGTCAGTGTATATATGTTTTATGTCAAAAAAAAAATAAAAAATTTTGACTTTTTACTCAAAAAATTACTCAAAAATTGTTTTTGTTGCAAAAATGAAATTAATTAAAAATTGCATATGACATAGCATTTATTTGCAAAAATTCTTCCAGTTAAGCGCGAAAATTATTTTACTGTTTTTGTCATCAATTTGATTTTTTTTTCGCGAAATTTATTTTTCAAAAATGTTGTTTTTATATTTTACAAAAAAGTCAAGTCTCAAAAATAATTTATGTAAAAAAATTACCCCAATATCTCTTTACAATCAAAATTTATGGCTAAAAATCTATTTTTTCAAACCAGACTATTAATTATACTGTGTTTTGTTCTACAATTCTCTATAATTTCAACGTCCCCGTTTATCTCTTATAATGCAGTTGTGTGTCTAGAGTAATTACGATCATTTTAGTTTATATAAAATCTTCCTTATAGCTAATCAACTTAGTTTTTAGCCTCCCCACCCCCCTCCTGTTAAATTTGTTTTGTTGTGATGGCTCTATTTTTTCTCACTATTGTATCACCGTTGTCACTTAGTTCTTTATCAATGGTACTTTAAATGTTGTATATATATATCACTATTTCATCGAAAAGTTGACTGTAAATAAGAATGCTGTAAAAGTCAATATTTTCATGCAATCAGTTTCAGCTATATGGCGATATTATAAACCATATGCGCATCTGGTCAGCACAATTATTTCATAAGTTTTGATCTGTACTTTAAATTCACAGATAGATGGCGTCACATTTGTAAGTACTGTGGGTACAAACTATACACCTTGCGGAGAATAGCTGAATGATGTCTACCAAAAGTTTCTTCAAATTTAACCACACACGTTTGGGATTACAGACAGGTGGCGCTCTTTTCTGTTTGCAGAAGAATATCTGATGTTCTTATGTAGCTAAATAAGTTATGCAATGTTATCAATAATGGCTAAGTGTTGTCTACTTTTACAGTTGCGCTTTCAACACTTAAAAACATAGAATTGGATCAATTTAAATGTCCAGCTCACTTGCTGGATTTTTCTTGTTTTTGCTTTGCTTGCAGATGCGATGATATGATCCTGATCTCCCATGAAAAAAACGCAGCTAATATAAATTTTAGTACAATCATTTTTAGTACAACTAATTTTTCATAAAACATTGATAGCTAATAATGAGAAAAAAATTATATGAAAATCAAGGTTTTTACTTTTAATGCCAATATATCCACTGTTTTTGATATATTTCACTTAAATTCTTTTTGTTAAAAAGTTCAATATATTTTTTAATATACATCTTTGTTTAGATGTTAAAATGTCCATATGTCAAAGACGCATTGAGTCCCACCATAATTTTTTTATAGTTGAAAAGGGAATTTTGTTAGCTTTAAGATTAAGTAAATACCAAAAAATTTATAATTTTTAAAAAATGTTTTTCGTACCCCTTCTTTGAATTCAATTAGCTTACCGCAAGAGATGGAACCACCAACAACAAAAATTTTCCAAAACTTTTTTTATAAAATTAATAATATCTGAAAAATTATTTTTTTTTATAGACGCTGGTATCATCATTTAAAAAGTTTTACAGAGATGGACATAGTTGATTATAAAATAAGTGAAATAAAACTATAATTTTGAGAACCATTAAAACGTTTTTTTAATTCATAAAGAAAATGGGAATTTCTGTAAATTTTTTGAATTAATGGGAAATCATGAAAATTTTCGGTTTTAAAATAAAAATAATTGTTTTATTATGGCATTTTAAAATGTTTATTGTTAAAAATCGAACGAACATTTCAGAATCTATTTTCAAGATTTTTGTTTACAAAAAGAAAATAAACGTTTTACTAATGCATTTGAGAATATTTATTGTTAAAAATCAAATGAACAGTTCAGAATCTTATTTTAAAATTTTTGTTTTTAAAATGAAAATAAAAGTTTTATTATAGCATTTTGAAATGTGCATTGTTAAAAATCGACCGTAATTTTAGAATCTCATTTTAATAAATTTCGTTTTTAAAATGAAAATAAAAGTTTTACGGTTTGATTTTAAAATGTTCGTGATTAAAATTAAAATAAATGTTAGAAGTGCAAAATCTTGGTAAAACGTTTTTAAAAGTAGCTCGTTTCTGCCAATTTTAAAAATGTTGTTTTCTCTGTGTACATAGTTGACATTTTTTCACAGCCAGCTTCATAACTCTTGATTAAGCTGATCTTAGATCATTCATTGAACGACTGATTAAAGAGAATTATTTAAACAACAAATCAGTTTCAGAAATGCTTTCCATTTGCAACGCTGCCTCTCGCACTGTTATATTTTGTAGAAAATAAGGGACTTTTAAATGAAATTGTCAAATGTACCTCGTCTTCCTCTACACGGAACGGAAAATGTGCATAAAAATAGTGAGTTTTTGCGTTGTTTTAATGAAAATATTCTTTCTTTTTAAACCAACGCACACGTTCGTTAAACTTTAATGAACACTATTCATAAACTTGAAATTTAATGAACAAATTTAATGATTACGTATAATTTAATGAAAAATTTAATTAAAGTTTAATGAACAAAATCATTAAAATAAATGAAAAAATCATTAAACTTTATGAATATGTTCGTTGAAATTTAATGAAGAATTTCATAAAACTAATGAAAAAGTTCAAAAAATTTAATGAAAAGTTTCATTAGAATTAATGTTAAGGTCATAAAATTAATGAAGAAGTTCATTCAAATTTTATTAAATTTTAATGCAAATTTGGGTAAATTTTTTATTTATGAAATTGTTGAAAGAAATGGTGGAATATTTACACACTTTACCTAATAAATTTAAATGAAAATTTATTGTTTTAATATTCAAAAGTATATATTTCATACATTTTAATTATTTTATTAATATGTTTACAGTCTTGAGTACAAATGACAAATATCAAGTGTTATTTTATTACATAAAATGAAAATAATTAAAGTATTTAAGGAAGAAATTGATTCGTAACATTAAGAAGTATTTCAAGCAAAAAATTGACTGACTCGTCTGCGCTAACAATGCGATCGGGTTCGTTGGAAATACATTCGTCGGCTGCACAGTTCAGAGCGCTAGCGCTTCTTTTTGTTTTTGATTGCTGCAAACATTTGCCAATAGTTTTTGTTTTATAAGACTCTAAATCAGAATTCTTTCCTTTAAGATGACTTTTAAAAATATTAACACCACCAAACAATTGTGCACAAAATTGACTACGCAAAATGCCCTTTTTAGAAATGAAATGCAGTTTTTTTATATGTTCCTCAAAGATATCTATATTTTTGTACTCTTTTTTGCACATTTTTTATTCTTAACGTTAAATATTTTAATCACTGGTAAAACACTTTTATTAATCTTTAATTTACTTCTGAGCACTTTTAACTTGTTACTTTTCACAAACAACAATGAAGTAGAACAATTTGTGTCATTACCCACCGCTACAATAAAGCAATGTTCCGTTAGACGACGAGATTGTTTGATTGGCAATTTTAATGAAGACTGTTCATTAACTTATTCATAAATTCATATTTCAGAGTTGCTCTGAAGAAATATTTATGAATTGCTTTCATTAAAATTTGTGAACTCGTTCATAAACTTTAATGAAAATTTTCGTTTAGTCAACGAAAAAACCATTCAAATTAATGAATTTATTTATAAAATGGTCAAGAAAAATTTAATGAACAGTAAGTCGGGTCGATTTAAAAATCGCCCATTGCTCAGTGAAAATCGTATTCTAAGGATCAAAATAAGAAACTTTGCCCGAGGAACTATACCTCTAAAACGAATTCTAATGCCCCAACTTTTCCGTAGGGTCAAATTTTGAAAAATCCCTCTTTGACCCATTTAGAGTGCCCCAATCGAGTCCAAATGTATAACCGACCACTTCTAACTTAAGACGGCCGATCCACCCATGCTAGTGGCACACACCCTGGAACCCCCGGGGGGATTCCATACATTTGTTTGTATGGGGAAATTTGTTTGTATGGGGTGGTGTGCCACTGGCATGGGTGGATCGGCCCTCCAAAGTTAGAAGGGGTCGGTCATACATTTGGACTCTATTGGGGCACTCTAAATGAGTGAAAGAGGGATTTTTCAAATTTGACCCTACGGAAAAGTTTTAAAGGTATAGTTGCTTGGGCAAAGTTTCTTATTTTGATCCCTAGAATACGATTTTCACAGAGCAATGGGCGATTTTTTGCCTCCCCACAAATCGACCCATCACTGTTCATTGAACAGCTTTCATGAAAAATTTATGAATTATATTTTTCCGTGTACTTCAGGTAGAAAAGTTAAGAGTTCCAAGTTGTTACCATTATTGTACAGGTACATTAGGTTAACACATGTTTTTGTGGACGCAAGCGGGTTGGCTTACGCCGCTGAAGCGTATTTTCGAATCGGATATAGTAAAAGCTACTTTTGCAGATAAGTTGGTTCAAAACTTAAAGTTGCACCGAAGAAACCCTTATCGATTCCACGAATGGAGTTAATGGCTGCAGTATTAGGAGTTAGGCTAGCTACTTTAGTCGGGTATATGCACTCGTTAAAGATGGATTAGAACTGATTTTGAAGTGACTATAATACTTTGTTAAAGTGGTTAAATTCTGATCCTCGTAACTTTAAACAATTTGTTATGTTTTGCTTTGGATAAATTCTTGAAGATTCTCAAGGACATGAATGAAGATATATTCATGCGACAAAATGGAAAGGATGATGCGACAAAATGGAAAGGTGTTTCAGTATTTGATACGCAGAGCAGGTGGTATTTGGGGCCAGAGTTATAAGGCCGAAATGTTATGGCCACAAAAGGAAAAAGTACTAAAAAGGTAAAAAAACACACTTCTTAATGTTCATACAGAACACTTCGTAAATGATAATTTTATCAACTATCACGTCTTTTCGAGTCGGATTAAACTTTTTCAGATTATTTGCATTTTGCAACTGCAAATTACTTAAAGCCACCCGAATATTTTGAAATTAAAAAAAAAAATCAATTCATTAATCCTTAACAGTGCCTTTCAATTTATTTAAATTCAATGAATTGTGTGAGTTAAAAACAATTCAAAATTAACGACCTAACAAGAGAACCACAAGAATCCCACGCAAGAGGAAGGCTCTTTTCCTGCCGTGTTATTAGAAGCCTAAACAAGTTCGCACATGCGGCATAAAGACAAGTGTTTCAAGCCGCATCACCTGTAGAATCTGCAGCAGCAGCAGGAGCAGTAACCTTATAAAGTTAATCAGGTTCTGCTGCACACCTTAAGAATTCCATTCGCACAGAATGTGAAGAAATACAAATTAAAAAAAACGCAGAATGTATTTTGGAGCTTACCTTTTAAATGACATTCGCCGCAACTTTGGCTTTGATATGCCTTTGGAGTCAAATCCTTTGAGCACGTTTTTGTGGTTCTTTTCGGCGCGAACTTTTTCCAATGGCAGCTCCGGTTGCACGATAATATTGTGTTCGTAGAAGAAATGATTCCCCGAATCATTTTCGATATTTTTGGAATTCGATTGTATCTTGCTCAAATCCGTATTAAAGAGAAACTTTGGAAGATTCTTTCGTAAATTCCGCTTTGTATCGCCGGAAGCTACGTCACCATTAGCAGCACTTAAATTCACGACGTGCTTAACATGTGCTGGCGACTTGCCATCAAGATTGTCTTTGGTATTTGGCGTCTACAGAATGAAGTTTTAATACATTTTAGTAAATCAAAATTTAGCCCGACTAAAGAGCAGTTATATACATATATTTATATTTATAAATATGACAAATATAACAAAATAAAATCATTCCATAAAGTCCGCCAAACTTACAATCTCATCATCGTAAGCTTCCATAATTTTAAATTGCTCTGGTTTTTCCATAATATCAAAATGTTCATCACTTTCAACTTGCACAACATCATCATCATCATCATCATTATTAAGCACTCTAACACTGAGCGGTAACTGCTGGCCACCAATTGACACCGCCCCATTCAACGTCCTATGCGTACGTTTTCCTAAGTGCGTATTCGCACTTGAGTAATTGACACTTACACAAACACTTACACAAACACTCCACACAAACAAAACAAATGTCGCTGTAGCAGTTAAACCATGCATTATTGTTGTTTTTATGTTTGCTGTGGTATCCGTTACAATGTACCATTAAATAGGCTGCTTGCTTGTACGTAACGTTACTGATTTACCGTGACTATCTACTTGCGGTTAATTTTAATGCTCTATAATTTAATCAATATCATACGAGAACACGACATGAACCCGCGACGTACCGTATCGCGCAAAAACTAAGTTCTTACTGAGTTCACAAACGGACCTACATCCAAATTATATACTTTACTAGGTAAGAATGAATGAAAAAAAAAACAAACAAACAAACAAACAAACACAAAATCAACCATAATAAAATAACAAAAAAACCATCTCTTCAGATTCAAGCACCAATGTGGCAAAGCCAAAGGCAACCACCACTCTGCACACGGGATCAAGCAAACATTATTTTTAAGGGTACGATAATCAAGCTACGATCAGAACAATGCTTACGGCGGCGTCAGCTACTTTGACTGACTGAGTTAAGCCGATGCGCAACGCAATGCAAAGGAAGATACTAACATGCGACCCGAACATCCATTCGACCGAACGACCTACCAAGCGTCCGTCTGTCTGTCTATTTGTCTGCCCGCACTATCGAAAGTCGAAAGAGAGTCACACGCAGCACAGACAACTCAACAAATATCATCGTCATCAACATAATCATCATCATCATCAACATCATCATCATCATTATCATCAGAGTATCCATAAAAATGTACTGTTTTGTATACCCAAAAAAGAAGGAGAGGCAAAGAGGTAGAAGACTAAAAAACGAAAAAAAACCGGTGAATTGAATCAAATTCGTACAGAATGGTATCATCTTCTTGTTATTGTCTTGCTGTAGTCATCATTAGCTCAGCTCAGCTTAGTATCCTACGACGAGTGGTATTTGGGAAGAAAGATAGATTTAAGAATGTTTGTTAGTCTTTGGCGGTGAATTAGTGGTTGTCTCTACCTGGATCATCGGAATGCAAAAAGTGAGAAATTAGTACCTTGTTTAAGTATGTATACAACATACTCTTTCAACCCCTTCATCAACTTCATTAGTTGCAATTGTACCATGATTGATTGCACCCTGTAATCGTTTTATAAACATTCTTAGGATACTTCTACGAATTCCTTAAATTGTCTTTAGGTAAAGGGAACTTACCAAAATGCGTAAATGAAAAAAAAAACATAAACGCACACTATTGTATCTCAGACAAAACATGAGTATATTCTACGGTAAACACCTGTCGTTTATTTTTTCGCCATAAGTAAAGGAGATTTTCTCATTGTCAAAATGCAAGAGCAGGTAATTTTTGCCAAAAACTAATCGGTCTATTTTCCCTTATTTCTTTTATTATTTATGTGAACTGAAAATAAATTCTATACTGTGGATCGAATACACGAAAGAGAAGACAAAGTAGGATATGTGCTTAAGCTAAATCTTGTACTTCGTTAAAAAACTCTTCCTGAGAGTGATTTTTAGTTTAAGAAAATTCACATAAGAGCTCTTTCATTGGGAATGACAGATTTCTGGACTAGATAGTTAGTTAGATAGTTTGTACTGGGCCCATGATTGCCCTTAATTAAATCTCCAGATTTATGCTTTAAATAAATTTTTATTAAATTTTATCATTGCTTCTGGCTTGGTGTTCCAAATTGTTGATAGGGGCACTGCTACCCCTTCAAAGTGCAGACGTCTCAGACTGCAGAATGCCGAACATTCACATAGAATGTGTTCTGGAGTTTCTTTCTCCTCCTCGCATAGTCTGCAGACATCTGATTTAGATAGAGCCATCTTATTAAGATGGTAACTAAGTGAACAATGACCTGTGAAGAAGCTTGTGAGGATTTAGTTAGCTTGAGTAAATCTTTCGATACAGCTAGCTGATAGTTAAAAATTTCTTAGCTTGCCTCTGTCCATTTGTATCGTTCCAGTGACACTGAAATTCGATAATAAAACCCTATTCTAATCTTTTCGATAATGTAGCCTTTTTTTATTTATTTAATAATTTTATCAAACAGAGTATACATAACTCTTAATGACTACTGTTAACAATTGTAAATATATGATAGAAAATAAACAAATTTAATGTAATTAATTTAAGCCACCAATGTTCGTTAAATTTAATCTTAAGTATTGCTTGAAGCCTTATGTCAAAGTACTTCCGGCGTGATGATGAAGAAAGCATATCTATATCCCAGTAAGAAATGCATATAGCAGATCTAGTGAACCGCCTTTGAATTGTTTCAATACGTTGTGAATGTACTGAATAGAATGGACTCCAGACCACGCAACAATAGTCCAAGACAGATCGCACAAACGTACAGAAAAGAGATCTAAGAGTAAAGGGATCACAAAATCTTTAGAGTTTCTTAAAATAAAGCCAAGCATTGAACTTGACTTAGCTACAATGAAGTCTATATATTGTACTTAGAAAATTTCATTTTAGAATCAAAGACCACGCCCAGATCCTTTGTGACGTAGATGCTTTTCAGTTCATCATTTCCTAAGGCATAAGTAAAGAATATTGGAGAGTTATGCCAACAGTATGATGAATATTCACACTTTGCAGCATGAAGCGGAAGCGAGTTAAGGCTACACCATAGAGATCATCTTGCAGCTTAACACAATCGGAAATATGGCTAACTGGATAATATAGTTTTAGGTCATCCGCATACATTAAACATTGTGAATGTTGGAAGGATAATGGGATATCATTAACAAATAATAAAAAAAAGGGGACCTAAATGACTTACTTGTGCCACTCCAGAGCAGCGTTGCCAGATGTTTTTTAAAAATAACTGTAAAATCAATAATAAAAAACTGTATTTTCAACAAAAAATGTAACCCTAAAAACATGAACAATAAAAAAAGCAGTGCAGAAAATCTTTTAATAGCATTTGTACCTTTGAATACCAATTGATCAAATTTTGGTTATAATACAATTTGATGCAATCTTTTTTAGGAGATCTTGTGTTCTAAGAATACCACAAAGTTCGGGAATTTAAAACTTATTTCTAAGTTTTGTTTTATTTACATTAATTACCGAAACAATTCTTACTACGTTTGCAATGGAAATTCTTTCTACGAATGCGTAGAGCAGCAGAAACCATTAAAAAAAACAAACAACTCTTCTCTACATCGCTCCTTTTTATTTTAAAAGTAAAATAAAAAAAAAACAGTACTACTGTCAACACTTAACATTAGGGGAATTCACAATGTGGTGTATTTGCGATAAATTTTTACAAAATATACAATCAGCCTTATACAATAGATTTTCTTAAACAAACGTTCAACGCTTGTTCAGTTACGCACTCTTCAAGGCTTTAGGCATCCTCTACGCAACCTTGCTGAAATTATTATTCATAACCACTTTTTTATTCATTGCTTACTTTTGTAAGGTCAAAACAATCGAAACTCTTTTACAAAAACGAAGAGTTCTTCTGCATTTGTGAATCTATTACTGAAAAAAGTCTAATATGGAAAAGGTCGCATATGGAGCATGTCTACGATATAAATATCATATACATCAACCGTAATCGAAAAGACGACAAAAAAGTTAAGGTTACATTTACGCAGCCTTTAAACGCAAATTTCGGCGTTTAAGTTACGCAGATCTTACACAAGCCGGAAAAACATTTATGAATAACGATGTTTTGTTTAAAGCTGGTTTAAAGTTACGCAGCCTTTAAAATGAGATTATGAACAAGGCTGAATATTTACAAATTATTGTGGACGAATAAGGTCTTGTATTTTTAAAATCAGCTAATTTTTGTGTGTACTCTTGTTTAGAAATATAAATTGAAAGTATCATTTAACTGTAGGAAATCGTAAGAAAAATTGAAAGATTGAAAACACTGAATCATAATAATTTTTGTTGAGTAGAAATGCTTTTGCTTTCAGTCGATTACATACACAACGAAATTTACGAAGAATACAACAAATTTTGTTGTTGTTTTTTTGCTGTGGGGTTGTATTTTGAGTACTATGCGTTTTGTTTTATCGAAAATGCACAATTCAAGGGCAAATACACCACATCGTGAATACCCCCTATCAATTCACGCCATTCATTATAAACTTCTAGCAATTCATCATTGCTTACAACATCTGTCAAATATCGACTAAATTGCGATATAGATGTTTGATAAGTATTTAAAACTTTAGTTGAAGACAGAAGATCCACATATTTTACATAAATATTTTTCAAATTAAAATTTAGTTAACAGTTTATTACATAGCTCAACATAAAATTTACACAATGTTCTCTGAAGTCGATTTTCTCCGATTGCAATTTATACGAGTTGAATATTTTATTTTTTTTTTTCAAATCAGAAATTCTATAAAAACTTTAATTTGGGCTATGAGCCATTTAAAAAAACTGTAAGCCTGTTTTAAAAACTGTAGTTAACAGTTAAAACTGCGAGTATAACAACGCTGCTCCAGAGGAAATATTTATTATATTTGATGAGAAATTGTTAATACGAACTATTTGAGTTCGGGTTGACAGGTATGACTCGACCTATTTCAGTAAATTAGAGTGAAAACCAATTTTGCTTAGATTATTTTTCAGCATTCTATGACTAATTCTATCAAACGCTTCAGGTTGCAAACAGAGTAAGCGCCGAAGCAGACTGGCGCAGGGAAACTATGCGAACAAGCGAGATAAAAGTTATTTCTATCTCGTTTCTTCGCAGGACACTGCCTGCGCCTGCCTGCCTGCGCCTGACTGCCTGCTTCGGCACGTACTCTGTTTGCAACCTTAAAAAAGTTAGTGCTAATAACATCGCATTGCGCTCCTTTTTCAAAATGTCTGCTTCGGAGCTTACTCTGCGGGCAGCCTAAGTTCAGTATTAACAAATAACAAGTTAAGCAGTCTATTTAGGCCGTTAACAAAACTATTAATTTGTTTAAGCTCATAATGAGCAAGTGAAGTGACCACCTCACTTTCGCAATCACTTTCAACATCAAAAGGCAGTAAGTAGCATAGATTAATATCTTCTGACCAACAAAGATTTATCAGATTAAAATCGCCTTATATTACAATGTTTTGATGCTCTTTTAAATCATCTAAAATTACTCGACAATCATCAACATGTGCTTAATACAGTTCTAAGGAACTATCAGGCGGTATATAGCTTATAAACATCTCATTAGATATAGTGATAAATGACCAATATAAAGTTAAGTGAGTTTATTGAGAAGACGACAAATTGATACTAGAGCATATAAATAATGATTTAACAGCAATGAATAAGCCCCCACCCCTTGAAGGTCTAGAAGTACGAGTGCAGCGATCCTTTCGAAAAACGTTGTACAGCCTAGAGTCGAACATTTCATTATCGTTATAGCAATGGGAAAGCCACATTTCGGAGAAAACAATAACATTATACTGCTTTGATGACGAAAATAAGATCAAAGAAACGAGTCTAGTCCTAAGTCCTCCTGCATTTTGATAAAATATATGTAAGTCATCTGCCAATAAAGAATTTCTGGTGCTCAATGCTGGTTGATGATTTACATTTTTTGGATAAAGGAATTTTTTACCGGACACCATTGGGTCAAAAATTTTAGTTGAAAGCATTATCATGTAAATTAGCTGGAATACCAACTTTAAAGCTTGCTGTAACAGGAGTTACTGCATTATTCAAACCATTTTTAGAGAGTTTAAAGCAAAAAACAAGTATCGATGTTCAGGCCTGAGCTAACGTAGTTTACAATTGCCTGGTATGTAGTAGTGACTTTAAGATTAGGCAAATGCAACCACTTGAGTCGATCAGCAACTACAATACCATCACAGTTGCTATTATTCTTACCAACAATAACTTTTGGGTAATGAAAGCCGGTGTTATGTCTTGGTTGATTGAGTATACGAGCATTAGAATCAACTTGGACATAATTCGAAGTATTGTTAACATTCATAATAGCAGAGTCATTTGACGTAATAGCATACACTCTAACAAAAATTCACGAGAATTAACTACAATAATTGCTGGCAACTGATTGCCTACATTTATTGTCGTTAAATCCCATAGAGCAAAATTATTTATCGTTCAAAATGCGTGAATCCTCTCACCAACAATTATTTCTTTCGCTCTCTTGCAAAATCTCTCTTCTAAAATTATTTCTTCCAATCTTGTCTGCGCTTATAAAAAAAAGCTAGAAATGCGTGAAGTCTCTCAAGTAAGTTTTGAACATGGCAACAACAACAACTCTGTATAGAGTCAATAACTCAGCAGAAGGCGCTACTCTTTCCTACTTCAGTAGGCTCGAGTAAATAAGCTGTGACCAATCTACTGTTTTAGTTGTATATAATTTGACACTTGTTCGAATAAACTCTTTGAAATCATATGACGTTAAAGCAGAGGTGTTTATTTAAGGACAAGCGTAAAATACCGCTGCTGGAGCGTTTTTACGACTATCTGAGCGAGAACACGCTGAAATAGTCTGAAAAGTAGGGAAAATATACATATTTTAAGACTCTCTGAGCAAAAACACGCTGAAATAGCGTGAAAAGTAGAAAATATATTTGGTGCGAAGATTGTAATCATTATTTTTATTTATTTTATTCAAACAATCTTTTATTTTATGACTTTTTTATTTGAACAATTTTTACAACTGAAATTTTCAAAATGAAAATTTCTGAAAATATAATAAATGAATACAATTCAAATTTTTTTTTTTATAACAAGTGTTTTATAGACAAGTGTAATTATTTTCAATAATTTCTAAAATGATATAATACGTTATTAATAATAAATCAAGGTAAGTGAAATTTAAGTTAAGATAAAAATCAACGTCAGGAGAGGTAAGTATTAATGTAACTAAAGGTAAGTATCAATGTAACAAAAAGGTAAGTATTAATGTAACAAAAGGTAAAATAGAATGAAGAGATTTACTCTATGTGGTGATGTAACAGAGCACCACATTATTCCCCCTCCTCAAATGAATCTTGTTGTATTTCTGAGTAAGTTAAAATGTACATTTCTTTTAGATTGTGTTGTAGTTGTTGTGTCTGTATTAATTGATGCTGGTTTTAAACGGTCTAAACTAACTGTAGTATGTGTGTTATTTTTGAGTATTGTGAAGTATTTTGGGTTTCGGTTGATTACTTCGAAAGGTCCATCATAGGGTTCCTTGAGCTTGCTGTGTATGGTGTTGTTTCTAACGAAGACAAATTTACAAGTGTTGAGTTCCTTAGGAACGTGTTGTTGGAATTTTGTGTTATGGTGTGAAATGTGTGATTGTTTGTTTTCGACAACTTTTTTGATTTTTGCAAGCATCTCTGAAGGGTTTAAAGTTTCATTGTTGCGAATTACTATTTGTTTCGGTAATCTGAGCGGCTGGCCAAAGACCATCTCAGCTGGCGACGCTTTGATGTCTTCTTTGACTGAGGATCTAAGGCCCAGAAGAACTAGTGGTAACTCTGTGAACCAATTTGTCTGGTTTTTTGTCGCGATTAGGGAAACCTTTAACTGGCGGTGAAAGCGCTCTACCATGCCGTTGGCTTGTGGGTGGTAAGCCGAAGTAGTTATATGTTGGCAACCGAGATTTTTGAGAAATGTGTTAAAGGTCGCGGAAGTGAATTGTGCTCCTCGATCAGAGGTAACCTTCAATGGAACTCAATGGTAATCTAAAATGATACGCAACCTGAAAAAAACTTTATATTTTGTAAAAATCTACCTATATTTATTTTTTTTGATATTTATAAAAATTTTTTTCAGGTTGCGTAACATTTTAGATTACCACGAGGCACACAACGTAGCTTCTAAAACGGACTTGAGACGATAGGGTCGTAAGAAACCTATCGTCTCACTTTCGTAGGCACTACACTACACTAGGGACATAGGTACACTAAAAAAAAAGGGAAGAGTTAGGATTTTCAAGCTTAAAAAATAGTAGAAGCAAATCTAGAGGAAAGAATGCTACAAACAACCCCACACACACCCCTTACTCCACACACCGGAGAGAGAGATAACACACCATTCATAGACTTTGAGACTAACCCTCTCACACCGCCAACACAAATACACACGGTTGCGGTAAAATTACCTACTTTCTGGAAGAGTTGTCCAGACGCTTGGTTCGCACATGCGGAAATACAATTCCAAGCGAAAGGAATCACAGTTTATAAGACTAAATACGAATACCTGGTAACATCGTAACAACAAGAAGTCATAGTCACTGTTTTAAACTTTATCCAAAAACCGCCAACACAAAACACATTTAAGGGCTAGATTTTCACTCAGCGAAAACAAGCGATTTGAACAAATCCTTTCGGATTCTGGCGATTTACTCTATGTGGTGATGTAACAGAGCACCACATATACATATTTTAGAATTGTCTGAGCGAAAATACGCTGGAATAGCGTGAAAAGTAGAGAATATATATACTTTAGAGCTCTCTGAGCGAAAACACGCTAAAATAGCGTAAAAAAGTAGAGTAAATTAACATATTTTGGAATAAGACGCTGATTTTCAGACAAAATTGAAAAACTGCATAGCGTGGTTTTTTTACAAAATCTCCAATAAATGTCGTGAAATTTCACAACATTTGTTGTAGAGATTTTTCAATCAGTACTTAGAGTGTAGGAACCAAGAACTGAGTCCTCATCAACAGCAACTACAGCGACATCAACATCGATTACAACAGCAACATCAGTATCAGCACCAAAAGCAGCCTTTAGCCAGGCTACAGAATGGTTTGGGTCCAGTAAGAGTTCGAGAACTCATCACAATTCTATATTATTGTTTTGTACCAGCGTATTCAATAGTTCGACGCAGTTGAAGTCTAGTCTTGATCCAAGCTTGTAGGCTCGCAGGACCTTTAAGGCCGTTTGACTATCTGACAGTATGTAGATAT
The DNA here is from genome assembly GCA_963920525.1 of Dichetophora obliterata. NCBI lineage: Eukaryota > Metazoa > Arthropoda > Insecta > Diptera > Sciomyzidae > Dichetophora > Dichetophora obliterata. The sequence goes on along the minus strand of OY986435.1, from coordinate 171,089,591 downwards.
GTACTTCCTTGAATTTCCTATGCAGACATTCCCTCACACATACTTCAATGGCATATACCTCCGCCTGGAATATGATCAGCGAGTATCCCATTGGAAGAGCTTTTTAGAAATTGCTACCGTATATCCCCGCTTTCCTTACTCCATTTTCAAGTTTTGACACATTAGTATACCATGTCTGTGCGCCAGGATAAAAAGTGAAGCTATCACTCCTACACAGTTGCCTATTTGGGATAATGACCCTGTAAGGTTTTGAGATGTTTAGCTTTGACGGCATCCTGTCTGGGATTTTTAGAAAGGGGTCATATTTGAAGGTTTTAAGTATCTTAATGTGAACCGTAAAATTTCCTGCCTTATAACTGCCTATTTCTTCCATTCTAAGCGCACTTCTAAGCGACAGGCCTATTTTTTTATTATTATCGTTAAAAGGGGTAGCTCAGTTATTACACACAGAGCTTCAGATGGGCACGTTCTATCATTGCCCCAGTTATACTTATGCACGTCATTCTTTGCAGCTATGACAGTTGGTTAGCTGGTGTACGTTGTTGGATTGTGTGCCACCATGCAAGTGCTGCATATGTAACCATAGGTCTAACGATGGTTGTAAACGTCCAATGTATTATTTTCGGTTTGAGGCCCCACATTTGCCCTGCGTGTTTCCTTGCGAGTTTCTCTACCTGTAATTGAATCTAAGTGGGTGTTCCAATGGAGCTGCTTGTCAATAATCACTCCTAAGGACTTGACCACACCATTGGCGTCGGAAGCGGGGGAAAGGGGGCAGTTGCCCCCACTTTTTTAGCTAGATAAACAATTTAAAAAGAAAACTTAAAAAGTTATTCAAAATGTCAGTTTCTTTACAACGATAATATTTTTGTATTAGATATTTTCCTCTTCTTTCTCTCTTCTTCATAAGCATGCTTGTGGATAACCATTTTCTTTCTCTGTGTTTGCAAAAAGATAGAACAAAATGTAGAGTTTCTACTGCAAACCCACCACTTCAGTTTAAAAGCATCCTTAAGTATGCAGCTTAATACTGTAATATTGTATTCGAAGCCTTCAACGGAAAAGTGCCTTCTGAACAAAATCTAAAAACAAAACTAGTTCTTTATGCAGATGACTTTGATGTGAGCGACCTCCACGCGCAACTTAAATTGCTGAAGCAATTGCCTGGCCAAACACCTTCAAATTGTAGTGGCATTGTATCCCAATTTGCAAAAAATTCGGATACTGTAAAAAAAACTATTAAATGAAGTTGAAAAACTTATTGCTTTGCTTTTGACTGTGCCTGCATCAGCAACTTCATTTGAGCGTTTTTTAGTGCACTAAGACGACTTAAAACGTATCTTCGAGCAACTATGACACAGAAACGACTCACTCATGCGGCACTTATACACATTCACGGAGATAAAACCGAAGAATTAAATTCGATGGAAGTGATGAAAGAGTTTGTTTCTCACAAGGACAGAAAGAAACATTTTCGAATAATTTAAATTTATATAACTTTTTGTACCTTATTGCATTTAAAGCATGTAAAGATATACCTAGTCTTTCTTTATAAAAGCAACCATTATTTCTTATATTTTCATATTACGATATGAAAGATCCTTTAAAGAATGATCTCTAATATTGAAATTGGAAGAACTTTTAAAAATAATGAAATTTTAATATTTTTTATATATTCTTATATATTTTTATTTTAACTAAAATAAATAATTTGTGTATTCACATTCATGTTTCTTTGAAGAATTTTTGGTAAACTTTTTTGCACCACCATTTGTATTGCCCCCCCCCCCCATTTGTATTGCCCCCCCAGATAAAATTCGCTTCCGACGCGCTTGGACCTCTCTTGAAAACTCAATGAATTTTCCCTCCAAGGTTGGTATTTCTGGACTACTGATAAACTTAATTAATTTTAAAATTATAGTAATAATTTGAATGCAGAGCTTTACGTCAAGTAAGTTATGAAAGAAGGCAACCACAACAACTCCATGATGTTCGATATTGGCCGCATTCAGCGCAGACAACAGTTGGCAACTGTTGTGTAAAATTCGCTGAATGGTACAAATTTGGTAGCGTTAACTAAAACTGATAAAGTAGATAAAGTAAAGGCGAACGCCTTTTAATCGAGCGAACAAATTCTATGCTACATGAACACAACTGTTTGCTTAACTGTTACTGACGCTGTTAAATTAATAAATGCAGAAAGAACGCAGCAAATTTAAGTGAGAAGCCTTTGCAATTGAATTAAATTTACATAAAAATTAAATTGAATCTAACTTCTGACGTGTAGAGTTGCAACACATTCAGAGAAAAACATCGTGAACTAAGGTAGCGCTACCATTACAGTTCACAACAGTTGTCTGCGCTGAATGCGGCCATTGTATGCAGATGACTGCTCAATCGCCACCACAGGCAGATACATCAGAGACCTTGAAGAGCGGATCAACAGATACCTGCCTCACCTGAAAAATTTCTTGGCTTATTAAAATCTACAGCTTTGGTCCCCAAAATCCTCGGCCATAAGTGAGGCGGTCTCTTCTAGCCATATTTATTGCGATAATAGATGGCTAGAGGACTCCCAAAGAAAGATCCTAAAAATACTTGGAGCAACCTTTGACTACCTATTTATGTTCTCAAATAACTCTGAACATGTGAGAATATATGAATTCCTGGAATAAGCACAATTAGGTTATACCTATGGAACGAAGCGCCACACATCGGACATCTAACAAACGGGATTGTAGCGAAAGAAATGCAAGAGGCGCACAAACAACTGCACTAAGAAATGGTATCAGGGGCGATTAGGAACTTGGATGACAATGTTGTGCTCAGAAGGAGGCCACCACACATCAAAGTCGCTGAAACCTCTCGCCACACAATAGCCACGTTATCCAAGCTTAGTTCAGGTCATTCAAGACTCCTTAACAGCTATGTAACCATTATAAACCCCGACATCGCTGACATGAGTCCTCTTTGCAACGAGCACTCATACCACCCAACACCTTTTTTTCTGCTCTAAAATCCTACGAAGCTCACTACACATGCGCTCTGGACCAATCTAGTCGAGGTCGCCTCTTTCCTCGGCCTGGATAGGCCTTTAATGTTATCTTTAATTTCACATTTCTTTTCTTTTTGCTCTTCCTTTACACGCTTGACTTCTCCATTTCACAGTTACAACAACAACTCTATATATAACGACAGTCACACAGCAGTCTAAACAAAATGTTTCGAAAGGCTCTTCATCTTCTGTAGTCTTGAGTGATTAAGCTGTGACCAACTAATTATCAAGCCGTTTTACTTGATCTGACAATTTTTCGAATGAGCACCTTTCTTGGTAACTCACGAATTTGAAATTGTCAGTGCTCTAGAAGAAGATATCGTTAAAGCAGCAGTTTTTATCAGATCAAAGGTTTTTTTACTTCATTAGGCAGAGCCGGATTAACCGTATCGGGGCCCCTAGGCAATGCAATTCTCAGGGCCCCTTTAGCCTTTTCTAACTTCCTTAAATATATTTTTTTCTACCATAATGCAATTATATTCATAAGACGGATATTTTTTACTACATTGAAGGTTTGTTATCATCGTAAACAATAAAAGAAATGAAAGGAAGATAGGCGTATTTTTTTAAAAAATAAACCAAAATGCAGTAAGAGTTCGTGTGGTTGGTGTTTTTAAAACGAAAGTTGTTTTTTAAAGTACAATATGTTCAAATTGGAAAAGGTTTCGTGTCGCTTTTAATTCTTCATCACTCTTGTTTTGCTGCTCTTGTAGCTTTTTACGTCTTTACGAACCTCTAAGGTGTTTTTTATTTTGGGTTCCTCCGACATTTTGTTGCTGAAAGAAAAGGTAAATAATCGTATGATTCGAGATTTACAAATCAAATTTGAAGAGCAAGCTTATCTATTTAAGGGACCATTTAAGTTTTTGAAGCGAAAAACTCTGTATTAAAAGTTTTTTTTTTAAAGTGACTGTTTATTTTAGGTAGTTTTTGTTTTAACTTTATAATCACATAACTTTTAATGAAATTTTTTTTAACTTTTTCAATAACCAATATTAATTATTGTAGCAGGAATCGGTAGTTTATGTAAGCACCTGAAATATGTGGTGGACACGATTTTTCAGAGCATGTTCATCTACAAAAATAAGAAATAATTTATGTTCTGCTGAACCTTTTTGAGTTCCTAATTGAAGATTTTGGAAAAATGTGGGTTTTTACTAAAATGGCAGGCGAAAACCCGATTTTTGATTAATAAATCAGTTTTTTTTAGATTATAAAGAAGAAAGTATTTCTCCAAAATACAAATTGGATGATTAAAGATTACCAATTTTATGTATATTTCCTTAAAATGTTCATAAAATTTGGTAGCGATCCTTGACATAGTTAATGAGTAATACAGTCCACCGGTTTCAAGCAGCACTTTCGAGAAAACGCGTTTAAAATTTTTTATGTATAGCTTTTAGTGTATTTTCTTCAGACGTTTGTGCTTATAACTACAAAAATTTTTATTTAATTGACTTAAAACTTTCTGAATATATTTTAAGGATTTACCTTCGATAAATATTAAAAAAAATTGCGTTTTGGTAGCCCAAAAACTTTAGTGGGGCCTCAAATAAAATTAAAAAACGATGAAATAAATCAATTTGGAATATTTTCATCAATAGATCATTTTTATTATTTTCTACCTATAGCTACTAGGCGAACTATAACTTTTATAATAATTTCTATAATATCTACATTAAAAAAAACAGATGAAATAATTATATAAAATAAAATATCGTAATCAAATTTACTTGTTAACTTCAGTTTTTACACTCGCTCGTCATCTCGTCGATTTTCTCAAAGCACTGGCAGACTTTATAAAAAAAATTTAGCACTTTTATCCAAATTCGTAAGTTTTGAAAAACAGAGCCCAATTAAACTTTTTAAATTAAATTCACGGTCGCAAAATTCACAAATCGCAATTACAAAACAAGTGTTTCGAAACTTTTTTTAATACAACCACGCTGCGTAACGTATCCATATCCGATCATATCCAATGTGTGTTACACTAATAACACATTTCAACTGTCAGTGCACTCCGAAAAGACTGAATTTCGATTGCAATAACAAAAACAAATCATGAGCGTTACACAAGTAACGGGACAATCATCTCAAGCTCATTGAGTGAGGCTTGTTTTTCGTTGCCTTTGCATGCATTTGTTGTTGGTAAAGCGAGTAAAAAATTTGGTGAACGTCGTAGTTGTAGATTTTTGTACATATTTTTATTTTTACTAAAGAGCAAAGACAAAGTTAATAGAAAACAAATTTATAAGAATGGCCAACTTTGCTTGTGGATATCCATGTCTGGCATAGATAAATACGTAGTGCAAGTACTCGTTCATTCACAATGTAGAATTTTTGAAACGCGATGATGCGTTGATAGTCTGCGATAAAATTTCCAGGAAAAATCGATATGTAAAGTGATTGAGGATACAAATCTTCAAATACAATTTCCACTCGATAAAAATTATTCAAATTTTTTTTTCGGTGCGCGGGGCCCCTAGGCAGCTGCCTTCACTGCCTCTATGGACAATCCGGCACTGTCATTAGTAGACTACGGATTTTTATGCAGAAATCGTTATTTCTCAAAATAAGTGTTTTAACGGCTCTTACCTATATATTCCTATATGGTAAAGAGTTTACTTAAGTTTTTTTTGTATGCAAATTATATGCAAGTTATATGCAAGTAATATGCAAACAATATGCAAAGTATATGCAAAAAACTTTCAACTTGAAAAAGTCTAAAATTTCAGTTTTTATGGTAATCAAAACAATTTTAAGGTATTTTTTTTATTATCTAAAAACGTTCCATTATTTTCACACACAAAGGGTCATGTGAATAAAAATCAGCAAATGCTTTTACTGAATTTTTCTAGTAAAAAGTATGGATTTAGTGAATAAAAAAAGCTATATCTATATAGCTTTTTTTATATCTATATCTATATAGCTTTAAGCTTTTGAAGCTATATCTATATAGCTTTTTTTATTCACTAAATCCATACTTTTTACTAGAAAAATTCAGTAAAAGCATTTGCTGATTTTTTATTCACATGACCCAAAGAGTGTGTGTATAATTTAAATTAATTTTTTTAGAAATATAGACTGAACCAGCAGGCCACAGATAAACAACAAAAGAGTGAATAATTTTAAACAGTTATACACATTAACAAATGAGAGCAAAAAATATAACAAATATTATTTAAAAAAGTATCTTTGTTAAATTGTAATATTAATCACTGGCTGATCTTTCGGTGAGAAAATGAAAAAATTATGTTGTATATTATCAAACTTTTTGATATTTTAATCCGTTTGTTTTCATATAATAATTCCATTTTTTTAATTCTCATTGTGAGAAAAAATATTACAAATTAGAATTACAACAGTATTACAAAACAAAATAATCAAATACTGCTTATAAAATCTTCATTTGCATGCAATTAAAAACGGCATCTTTGTGAACAAGTGGATAAAGTATATCAAAAGTTGTATGCAATATATCTGTGCCGATAAGCAATAACAGATAAACCTATTAATACTGACAGGACACATGTGTCCCATTGAGTGTTCTTATTTAACTAGAACGATATAATTCTCATATATTAAGGGTATTCACTTCACTGCTGAAATTTCCGAAATGCTGATATTTAAAAAATTTCAGTACAATTGTTTTGATTATCCGAAGTTTGCTTAAATTTAATCATCTTTTGAGTTGATCAGTGCTGCCAGGTGCCTTTCACCATTTACCACTAGATTGGATTTTAAATGCCCCTAAAATTCACCTAAATTTTTTTTTTCGAAAAACATACAAAAATTTCATACGGGTCAACTGAAAAGTAATGCAACTGCAATGCAAGCTTATGTATTTAAAGGGCTTAGCTGTGGGACGTCTTCTGGGAAGGTCAAAAAGTTGCTTTATGGTTCTCAAATGTCTAATGTGAAATTGACATTAAAATTAAGTCTTACTTTTGAAAGGAGACTCGTCTCCTACTTTTGGATATATTTTTGGGCATATCTTTTTTCCCATAATTTTTTTTTCTAAAAGATCAAAGAATCAAGGCATGCGCCTTATGCAAACAAGGTTTGGTCTTTGACCTGAAAGGAAAGGGATAGAGGAAGAATTGTTTGAAACCATACGTGAATTATCGATTGGTCGGAACAAACTTGAAAGACAATTTGAATTGCTTACAACAGAGGCTATTGTTATGCCTTAACCTCGGCAAGTATTTTCAGACCTCAGTTGCTCCTGTAATTTAATTCAACATTTTCCACAATTTAGTTGTGGATTTTTTGTATTAATATTTCTTAAATTTGTTTTTGTATTTTTATTTATTATAGAAAAGAACCATACATGAACCCGGATTTGAACCGGGGACCTCTGAGTTGATAGTCTAGCCACTCTTCACTAGACTTCAAATGCCGAATTGCTTTGTTTCTAGTTTTTACACGGAATCAATCAATTGCAAGTAAAGTGCGAAGCAAGTTTGAAGTGATGTGGGAAATGATTGGTAATTAATTTTAAGTGCTGCCAATTCAGCTGTTTTTATAAATTGCTGCTGAAATTCTCAAGAAGTCAAATATCTTCTTTTCTTAAATTTTTACATTTTCTTAAGAAAAAGTAAGAATACTTTATTTCCAAAGGTCAATTTTTCAAATACCCCTAAAAAACATTAAATCTCCCTAAAAAAACCCCTAAAGATTCATTGCCCCTAAAATCTCTCAACACAGTTAAAAAACTTCTAAATCTAGGGGGAAATCCCTTAACCTGGCAACATCTGGAGTTGATGAAAAATAATCGTCAGAAATTTTATGAAAAAAGATGTGTTCTGTAGCCATAAGCAAATATGTTTAATAAATGTGAGTCGTTGTGAATATTATAATTTCGATAAGAAGAGGAGCATTCTGTCAAATCTTTCCTAAAAGCTGATGCAATGTATGCGAGCAAGAACAAAATTATCATTAATTCTATTGAAGCTGATCATATAGTCTAGTTTTGCTAATTTTTTTGGGATTATTTTTCTATTAAAGGGCAGAAAACACAAGTTTTTAATCATAATTTGTTTTGATAACAAGCCCACCAACGAAATGAAGCAATGGCGATTTTAAGCTTGACAGATTCATGTGGAAAAAACGAAACATTAAAAACGGTTGCTCACGATTTCACAATTTCAGCAATGAAGTGAGTACCCCCTATTGTTATATATTTGCATTCCGTAATTTTTTGCATGCCATGCGATTATTTACGCATAATTTAATTCCGTTATTCGTAGTTGGTACAAAAAAGGAGACGTTATTGCAATTTCATGCCCAAGGCCATTGACGGAGCTTGTATTTAAAAAAAACTCCGTATTGAATAGGTTAAGTCTAATTTCAAAGTTTCGAGGAATTTTGCTTCAAAGTTTTCAATCACCATATAAGCTATATGAAAATGTCTTTAGTTTTCGTGTCATAGTTTTTGCTTAGGTAACTCAAGAAGCTCCAGATTTTGTGTGTTCAAAGTGTTATATACGTGGAGCATAGCTTCATATATAACTCAGTTCTGTGTTAAGTCGACTTAAGCCACTATTGCTTATCGATACGATACATGCAACATATGCAAGTTGTATGCAAATTGTATGCAAGTTGTATGCAGCGTATGCAACGTATGCAAGATAGATACCATATGCAGAATGTATGCAATATGCAGAATATGCAACATATAGGGTTTGTGGATGTTCTAAGTGGCTATTCTTTCTTTTAACGACCCCCGTTTGTTTAATCGCTTGTTTGGCAAATAATTACCGTAGGGCATAAACAACTCTCTTAAGATTAGCTAGACACTAAAACTAATTAATTGTGTGTGTATTTGTGTACATAATTTAATCAATTCATTTTAATCATTTATTTTAATCTGTTTTCCTGGTTTTTTACGGACAAATTAGGTTTGATGTTTCAATTTCAATTTGAGTTTCGATCCAATTTATCAATTTTTTAACTAAAATAGAGATGGCTTTTAACTTTCCGAACGAAGTGTAAAAATCTCGTAAAATTCCTTTCTGAAGTACTTAAAATTTCGTCAAAAATGAAAATCAGGATTCAGAACACTTTTTATTCTACAAAAGTCATGGATATGTCAAAAAAATCCTACTTAAAGTCATTCGCAATAATTCAATCTGTGAATTTGCTTAGGCCGAATTTATGCCAGTAAAAACTGTACACCAGATATTTTCATAATAGTACCTGGTTCAGACAAAATCTCTGAAGTAGAGACTCTTCCTTATTCAGTTTACCTGCTTAATCTCTATGGTTTAACTTAACTTACGTATTCGTGTACACTGTAAGTTAATTCCGTTTAAATGTCGCATAAGCCATAAAAATAAGCTACGGTTTTATTGGTTTTCTGTTACTAGCAAGAGCAGTTATTAACAACTCACCTTGCTTCCTACCTGCCTAAACCGAAGCAATGCAATGGGATTTGCATTCAAATATTTTTGGTTAATTTTCAACAACTGCTTTAACACACTCACACATATCATAATATGTCTATTGCAATATTAGAAGGTAATTTTACTTTAAGTTGCTTGCATACAACCCTTTTGATTCGAAACGTAATGGCAACAATTAAAACAAGTACTTAATGCATATCATTAAGGTTGATATACAGATGATTTTGCTTCTCTCATATGTATCGACACAGACATCATCCTTTGGGATTAGATGGAGTGCATTACTTCTTAATTGGCTTTTATTGGTCTATTGGAAATATTTGACTCCAATATGCATTAATGATTGTGTTAATTATGTATGTACATGTATATTATGTGTCCACATAAATCATAATAACCGTAATGGACTTAATTCATTTGCGATATCTTGTATCATTAGTTTGATACAATCATTAGTTTGATACATTAGATTATGTGCTTAAAGTAATTACAAGCGATTTTCCATAAGCAAAACAACGTATACAAAAAAAACGTCGAATTAGCCACCAAAAAAAAAAGTCGTATTATTAAAGTGTAAATGCAACAAAACCATATTCTAAAATTTAAAAAAAAAATATTTTTCAATGATTTATAAAGAATTTAGTTTAGTAAAACTGCTTTAGTAAAACTAGTTTTGCTAAGTAACGGCTTGTTCAAATTTAATGATTTTTTGGGTCAGTTACTAAAAATAAACGTTTAACTAAAACTGATTCAAAAAAAGTTTTCGTTAAAAATAATACATTTTTTATAAACAAATTAAAAAACAAAAAGTTCTCGGTCATCTAGAAAATTAAAAATAAGATTATATATATACATATGGGCATTTCCACAGAAAAGCCTTCCGTGACCAAAAAATTAAAACTTATGCAAAACTTATTATATGTGATATTATCTAAGAGAAACATTTTAATTTTATTAATTTAAGTAATCTATACTCTATACTATTATATAAAAGGAGACTCACGTATATTAGTCATCTCAGAGCTAGAGAACGGCTGGCGCTATTTCAATAATTCTTTTTCTATTGGGTAGCTACTTTAACCATTTGAAAGTTAAGCTATATAAATGTGCTAATTATTGTTTAAATAATTAATTAAACTCATAAGAGCATAACCATACAATTTCTTTATTCTTATTCTCAGCGAGAAAAAATCTTTCTCTTTTTAAGCTCTATTTGAGCAACATACAAAGCAAAGCTAAAAGATAGAAAAATTTGTTGTGTTGAAAAATGTATTGTTTCTTTTTCGCTGCCATGATAAATTTAGAAAAGGTAGTGTTAGGGCGAGAGCCGGTGACCGAAACTGTCAAAACAAAGTTGATGACTCATACAAAATCTGCAACTGATGAGAATGAACTAAGAAAAAGAGCACATTCAGCAATAACATGAAAGCAAAAATTGGCAAAAATACATATGGCTGAGTTTGACAATTATGGTCACTAAGAAAAAGAGCACATTCAGCAATAACACTACCTTGTCTAGTTCTACTATGTTTCGCTGCGAGACAAAGGCTCTCTTTTCAAGCTCCTTTTGAGAAAGATATAAATAAGTCACCAAGGTCCACAAAAAAGACACAGCAACATGCATTGTGTACTGTACCAATGCTGCCACCTTTTTGAATGTAAAAAAAAATTACTTACTTGCATAGTTGGCGCTACAACCGTATGTCGGTCTTGGCCTCATCTAAGAATTTGCGCCAGCCATTTCTGTCTTTCGCTTTCTGGCGCCAGTTGGAAATCCCAAGCTTCGTCAGGTTGTCCTCAACTTGGTCTTTCCAATGAAGATGCGGTCGTCCTCTTCTGCGTTGACCGCCGCTGGGTACCGAATCGAATGTTTTCTTCACTGGAGCATCGTCTTTCATGCGCTGAACATAATCTAGCCAGTGAAGCCGCTCGATTTTAATGCGCTTGACTATGTTGATGTCAGCGTACAGCTCATACTAGAGCGACAGTCAAGCGCGCTACTACTAGACTATCGAGGCCGACAAATGCTTACATTTACGTATTTTTGTTAAACATGTCCGTCCATTTGTCGACAATAATAGAATAACGACCATTGTTTGCTTTTACTTCTTTAAAAAGTTTAAAGATTTTTCTTTAACAACACTGTGCTGCACGAAAATCTGTACTTAATAAATTCAACGTTTTTCACTTACTTTTAATATGAGAAATCTCGTGATGACATCTGTTTTGTCACTTTACCGAAGACTTTAGAGCAACATTTTTTTTAAATTACTCAAGATATACATTTATTATCATGTTGATAACTCATTAATCATGTCGAATTTAAGTTTTGTTTCTTTACCAAAGAATTCTTCCTATTATTCTGGCTAACAACTTTTCGCGACATATAAAGTGTGGTTAAATTTTAAGGGCCGATGTTGAATGCGAACCACACCTAAACTTTAAGTTTTTTCTGCATTTCATTTGACATTTTTCAATTTCAGACTAATCAATTTGAACCATGGAAAGATACACAATCGAGCAACACGTAAAAGTTATTCAGGCTTATTATGAAAATGGACGTTTAAATCAAAATGCATATAGTGCACTTCGTGATTTTTTCGGTCAATTTAATCGTTCAAATGTGCGTACAATTGGAAAAATCGTGCAAAAATTTGAGCAAACCGGGTCTGTAGGAGATGTGAAAACACCAGTGCATGCTCGTACAGCTCGTACTGCAGAAAATATTGCTGCTGTTCGCGATAATGTGGCTGAAGAGCCGTTCACCTCAACTCGTCGTCGTGCACAACAATTGCACCTCTCACGCTTGTCGTTGAAGAACATTATGCATAAAGGCTTGCATTTACGCGCTTACAAGGTGCAATTGACTCAAGAACAAAAGCCTCTTGACCATTTCAAGCGGCGTCAATGGTCAGAATGGTGGCACGAAATGGCAACAGTGGATGGAAAATTTTCGAAGAAAATCATCTTCAGTGATGAGGCATATTTTCACCTCAGAGGATTCGTCAATAAGCAGAATTGCCGTATTAGGGCAAATGATAATCCAAGAGTGATTGTCGAAAAACCAATGCACCCACAAAGAGTGTTTGGTGCGGTTTATGGGCTGGCGGCATCATCGGGCCGTATTTCTTCCAAAATGAGGCCGGTCAGGCAGTTACTGTGAATGGTGTTCGCTATCGTGAGATGATTTTTGGCCCGAATTGGAAGATATGGATGTGGACGATATGTGGTTTCAACAAGACGGTGCCGCTTGCCACACAGCTAACGAAGCAATGGCTCTTTTGCGCGACAAATTCAATGGCCGTGTTATCTCACGTGGTGGTGATGTCAACTGGCCGCCAAGATCATGTGATTTGACATCGTTGGACTTCTTTCTTTGGAGTTATTTTAAAGAAAAAGTGTACGTCAATAAGCCAGCAACAATTCAAGAGCTAAAGGATGAGATAATTCGGCTCATTAACGGCATAGAACCTCAATTATGCCTCAGCGTCATCGAAAATTTGGACCATCGGATGGAGGTGTGATATTTTATTTCATACATAACTGAACCATACCAATATTATCATAATAAAAAGAAATGACAATAAATTCTTAAATAATTTGCGTTTTATTCAAAATCAACATCGGCCCTTAAAATTTAAACACACTTTATATATGAAAAATTGTTTGAAATTGTCTTTAAACCTTTGACAAGAAACATATATCTTGCTTTCAGCGCTTCAAAGCAATTACTGTTACTCATACTTAATGTTACCAACTATACTTAATTTGTAAGTATCATACTTATTTTCAGCTTCATATACTTTCTAAAATTACATGCTTATAAGTATACTTACTATTAAGATTTATACTTATTCATGCTTACTTTCAGCTCTGGTTGAACTTTTGCTTGCAAAAGCATAAAAAATTTGGAAATTGGAGTCAACAGCGTTAAAAATACGCACACTGGAGTCAATTTTATTTGTAAAAAATAATATTGAATACAGCTGTATCGAATTTTACAAATTTTTAAAGACAAGACTTGACATATTAAACAACATTTCCAGCCAAGACAAATACGATTCCAAGCAAAAATAAAACAAACCAGTTAATGTAGCATGTCAATTCAGTAATAGTGAGGGCGAATAATGATAACTTTGCTTTGATTTCTGTATACATTTTAGGCTGGGTCGATTTGTTTTGTTGCTATCGCCAAGCAACAAATTTATGTTGCTTGGGCGATAGGGGCCATAGGGGTGCAATTTACCATATCACGTCTTCAATTTTGTGAATTTTTTCTTTAGGAATTTTTTTCCAAAAATGTTTGTGTATAAACGTGCACAGATAGAACAATAATGATGCCAGAAATGAAATCCTCGTACCCGATTCAACCTAAAACTGGTCTCACATTTATACGTCTTTAAACAAAAATTGATCGTAAAAAATTCCTAAAGAAAAAAATTCACAAGTCAAGGTTTTTGACCATCACGGCTGAACCACAAAAGCTATCCACCTTATATTCACATGTGTTTGAGTGGTCCTCCGAAATTTTTTTCTGTTTTAAGATCTCCTAGGTGGCGCTGTGGTCGATTTTTATCGGTTTCTAAATGGATTTAAAAAAAAAGTTGTATTTATAAAAAAATTGTATTTATAAACCGATAAAACTCGAACACAGCGCCTCCTAGGGGGATCTAAAAAACAAAAAACGATAACTTTTTGTATTAAAACGTAGCAATCCAAACAAAACCATTTTTAAGTTGATTTTGGCACCAGTTTTGTTCTAGCTGTGCACGTTTATATACAAAAATTTTTGGAAAAAAAATTCATAAAGAAAATATCCACAAAGCAGAAGATGTGATAGGGTAAAGTGCACCTCTATCGCCCTTTTTTTAATAATTTTTCATGCCCGAAAATTGCCCAGGCAACATAGGCTTGCAAATCGACCCAACCTAATTCATTTGAATCTGATTTTTTTTATTTTATTTTTATTTCACTACTTTGAAAGTACGTATGCTTTTGTTATGCTTTTGTTTGTTTTCAAACTATTTTATATATATGAAATATACCCACGGAACCATATGCGAATGTTTTGCGTAAAGTGATAGTTTTCAGTACGTTTTCGGAAAGAATTTTCTTTTGTAAATTTTTGTTTTTGATTTGTATGATCAATGTTCTTGCTAGAGAAGATTAAATTCGTAATAATTTATTCCATAACAAAATGTTAATTATAAAAAAGTGCTTTTCTATACTTAGTTTTTTTACTTCGTTTTCGAAAAAAAGGTGCGTTTTTGAGAGGCAATTCAGTCCGGCGAATGAGTTAAAGTTAAAAATTGTTAATGTATGAGTGCCGAAAAAAAACTTTTCAAAAGTTTTTTTCAACTCGCTTCCAAACAAAAAAATAGGCAGTTGATGATTCTTTTATTAACTCACTTCTGAAGAAAAAAGGTTCGCTTTTGAGAGGCATTTTAGTCCGACGAATGAGTCCAAAAAGGTTCATTTATGAGTGTCGAAAATAAATTTTTCTACCCGAAAAAGTTCCTTAATGAATTAAAAAAAAAAAAAGTTTTGGTTCACTGGGTATATGAACTGCAAACATATAAAACAAATTTTTTTTATCTGAAGAATTTTGGCTTTAGTTAGATTGCCTACACAAAACTTTTCGAGAAGAAATATTGTGGGTTCTATTGGTTCTTATATTAGAAAATAGTATCAAGAAAATATTAAAATTTTTTTTTACTTACTTCCTTATACTTATTTTTAAAAATTATAATTACAAATACTTACTTTTCAGTGTTCTAAGTAGCAAATATACTTATTTTTTAATATCATGAGTTGGTAGCATTACTCATACTCTATGTTGATCTAATTTTTTTCGTTGCAAACAATGCTGACTTTAAGCTAGGCTTCTTGTAAGACTTACTCGAGCTTATTTGTTAAGCAAAAATGTTGGCCAGAATAATAGGAAGAACTTTACTGAAGAAAACGAAATGAAAATTATAATGGTTCAAGAGTTATCAACATGAAAATGAGTGCACATCTAGAGTAATTTTTGATTCTGAGCGAAATATCTTAAAAAAAAATTTGTTTTAAAATGCTCAGTAAAGTGGTAAGACAAATGTCACCACTAGATTCCTCATACTAAAATTAAGTGAAAAACGTTGGAATATTCAAATACACACAAAAAAGGGTAAAAAAAAATTGGTTCTAAAAACAATTCAGACCAACTCCAGCCAGACTTGAAATCCTTTAATCCAAGGTTGCCAGCCAAAATTCGTAACAATTCCCACGAAAATTACCTTTTTCTCAAAGTCACATAAATTAAATACCACCAAAATTCCCATGGTAAAGGTAAACAAAAAAAATTCCCACAGCAATTGAAAAATACCAAAAAAAATCCCACGATCATTTAAAATTACCACAAAAATACCACGCGTTTTAAAAATACCACCAAAAATCCCATATGCATTTAAAAATCCCACAAAAAATCCCATACGTATTAAATAATACCATGAAAAATCCCATATGTATATAAGAAATTTTAAAAAGTTTAGAAATACCAGAAATTTTTGCATTTAAATAAGCAGAAATAAATAGACACGTCGATAGTTAAAAATTTTGCATTTATTGTGTTTGTTTCAAAACTATAACAAATAAATAACCCAAGTAGAATTTTGCGACCACAGGTTACTTAATATACATTTTTTTAAATGATGACGTTGCAGAAAAACTAATTTGGATAATATTTTATGGAAAAAGTTTGTAAAAATTCCTATTTGTAAAAATTCCTATTCTTAAATAAAGCCTTTAATGTGACTTTCCTTTTTAATACTATTTTACCACTAGGTCACGGAATGTTGTAACGATTTATCAAGTTTTACCTTTAAAAAATGTATCACTCAACTATGAAATAATAACTTAAGAAGTTATAATTTTGTAACGATTAAGTAATTGCGACCCAAGTGTAGGCTCTTTGTATTTAAAATGGTGTCCGCAAATTATTATTATATTTTCCTAACAATAAACATGAAATTGCTTTTATATATTACTAGCTGAACCCGGTGTGCTTCGCTACTCCCCTCGTTATAAAATAAAATTAAAAGTATTTATATATTTTTCACGCCATCGAATTTTCGAAATAAGTCCACCCCAGCGCCGCCTACCGTGTCCATTTATACACAAATTATTTTCTTATGATCAAACAAACATACATTCTGAATTTCAGTTAAATTGGTCCATAAATTTAAATTTTCGATATAAGTCCACCCCAGCGCCACCTATCGGGTCCAAACATCGAGCCTATGTTACCCACCGTACCAAGATGAACATTACCTGAAAATTTCATCAAAATCGGCCCAGCCGTTTTGGAGTCCATACGTTACATACATACACACATCCTATTTTATATATATAGATAGATTGATTGCTTACATTAAAAACTATTCCTGAAATTTGTGTACAGTACTTTCTTCACAAAACTTTTTAAAACATTTTTTATTAATATATGAAATTATTAAAAAATTTCTGAATTTAGATTGCGCTTAAATTTTTAAGAAGTTTTGGCTGTTTTTTACCGAAAATCTTCTTTCCCATTTACATTTAGCTCCAAAAAATATCCAAAACACCTAATGTTATGTTGTACTCTTATATTTTATATAAATTCTAATTATAAAATAATTTATAATAATTATGGCTGTAAACCAAATTGGTCACTCTATAATGCATTTATACTAAAATGTAATAAGTAACTTCAAAGTAATTTTTACTAAAACAATGTCGGCATTGTGTTGCACCACTTTCGAAAAATAGGGATCTCTGTAACGTAACCAATACATAACATCATGTCAATGTTGACACAAAAATAAACGCTACGACGTCGCTGCAACCCAAATATGGACCATCAGTTCTAGTTGGGAACATACAAATTGTTTCACATAAAGTTAATTGTTACACATATCACATGTTTTCGTCTTATATTTGAGATCGTGAATTTTATTTGTATGTATCCATTTAATAATTTCTAAAACGATAGTATGCTTATAAAAATAAAATAATAAAAAATAAACAAAATAAAATAAAAATATTGTTTTCAAAAATATTTGTGGTTTGTGAGGTGATAAGCAATTCATTTTAACACAACATGACTTTTCAAAAATTTAGGTACTTATTTCTAATATCAAATCATAAAAGTGACTTCAGAATAAAAACTAACCATAATAAAATATGTATACAGTTTTCAAAGATATTTGTGCTTTGTGAAGTGATAAACAGTGAATTTAACACAATATGATTTTTCAAAAAATTAGGCACTTATTTCTAATATAAAATAATGTCAGTGACTTTAAAAATAGAAAATAAACAAAATAAATTAAATATTAGTTTTCAAAGATATATTTGTGTTTTGTAAAGAGATAAACAGTTAATTTCAACACAATATAATTTTTAAAAAATGTAGGTACTTATTTCTCATATAAAATAATATACATAAGTGACTTCAGAAATAAAAAATTAACAAAATAAAATAAATATAAATTTTTTATGGCAACTGTTATTTAATTTTGATTTTAACAGATAATTGCTGAATATTGGATTCGATAAGTAAACTTGCAAATATTGTCTATTATTGTTTTAGTAGTCTTATATATTTCACTTTTTTTGGACTTTTCAAATAATTTTTGTAAGCTTAACGCTTGCATGCAGAAATGTGGAATTTTCAGAAAGGTAAGAATTTTAAGTTAAGAATTTTTTTCAGAAAAGAATGCGCTATTCGTTTTTATGCAATTTTGTGATGTCAACTTGTTCTTAAAACAAATATGTAATTTATTCATTTATATTAAGAGTAAGTTCGAAAAAATGTACAGCTTAAACTTATAGCTTTACTCTACTGTATATATACGTCGATCATCTAATACTATGATTAAGATTCTGCTTAATAAAAGTGAAAAAAAACTTTTTAAGAAAAAATTCCCAAATTCCCATGCAATTAAAAAATACCACGCTGAATTCCCACGCCAATTAAAAAATACCACGCTGAATTAAAAAATACCATGGGAATTCCCAAAAAAAAAAAATCCCAAGACCAATTAAAAATTACCACGAATGGGATTTTTCCCACAATACTGGCAACCTTGCTTTAATCCTATAAAATAAAAGATACTGCTTGAAGTCGTGTAACTACCGTCAAAGACCTTGGTATATGCGTGGATGGTAAGAAAGCATCTTCTATGCTTG
Organism: Dichetophora obliterata; assembly: GCA_963920525.1. Classification (NCBI taxonomy): domain Eukaryota; kingdom Metazoa; phylum Arthropoda; class Insecta; order Diptera; family Sciomyzidae; genus Dichetophora; species Dichetophora obliterata. Next base: position 171,070,925 of record OY986435.1, on the reverse strand, counting down.
GTTTTATAAAACGCTGGACCAAAGAGTTTGATAGCTTAATAACAACTACAACGCTGTATTATTCAATTGTGCGTTCTTACTTGGAGTACGCAAGTCAAGTATGATCCCCACATTACAATGTGCATGATGATCGTATAGAAAGAATCCAAAAACGATTTGTTCGGTTTGTTCGGTTTGCTCTGAGAGGCTTAAGTGCGACTGACACATTTAACTTTCCTCCATATGAGGATCGTTTAAAATTACTGAAAATGCAATCTTTAAGTGAGAGAAGGAAAACTGCTGATATCGTTTACTTACACCAACTCATAACTGGTGTAATCGATTCTCCAGAACTTCTTTCCCTTATAAATTTTAACACTAACCATAGAAGCAGTAGAAACGCTAACAACTTGATGTATTTACAATTTAGTAAAACAAATTATATGTTAACTGCTCCATTTAATTGCATGAGTACCTTTGTTAACAACTGTAGCTTTTTTGATGTTAACTTGTCGGAAGGTCAATTCAAAAGTAAACTAAAAAGTATTATGTAGTTAGATCTACGTACATTAATGCATGATTAGTTGTAACGTCTTGTGATGTCCTCAGTACTGGATTTAGTCCTAGGCCCGTGAGGTCCGGGCCTAGGGCGGCAACATTTTAGGGGCGGCAAAATTTTTGTGGGCTGAAAAATATTTAGGAAAAAAAAAATGTTAGAAACGATAATTTATAAAGAAACTCAATATAAATCAATTAACTATTTTGACGAGTTTTGTAAATTTTTGGAGCGACAAATGTTTAAAAAAAACTAACAATCAAAAACTTCGCTTACAGGCAATGAATAACGTAATGCAATTAATACATTTTTGTTCTTTCTGACTTAATATAAGATATTATTGAATAAAAAATTAGGGTAATGAATTGAAACATTTTTTAAATGTTTTGTTGAGTGTATTTAAAGGGTGGAATTATTATGATGGCAGAAAAATCTAAAAGACGACAGAACAATATCGTAGCTTATTTAAAATGTAACTTTAAGTTTTGTGTTCGAAAATTTTTTGTTCCTTTAAAAAGTTTTCTTCAAATATTATTTCAAGAAGATAAACAAATTGCAAGTTCTGCACCAAAAATAAAAAATATTTTTCATTTACGTGGTCTTTGTGATGTATATCGCAATGAAGAAATATCACTGTGAATTTATTTAAGTATTCCTGACAACTTTCGAAGAGGACTGCATGGTTTTATGGAAATGCAAATTAGACTGACGTAAATAATTTTTATAACAACTTCAATTGGAAACTATGTTTTGCTGATATAAAGGAGAATGCCGCACTGTCATGGTACAAGAAATATTTTATGGGGTATGCGGTCTTTGACTGCCAATAAGATGAGAAACATTAAACCAAAAGATGACTCATGATGAAATGAGACTTAAGGATTGCAGTCATGTCAAATGAGGGAAACCATTCAGAATTGGTGTTCCCACAAGAATACTAATAACAAAAGACTTCCCACCGAAGTGAGCAAAAACTGTTGAAAATTTATTAAAAGAGTAAAGAATAAGACATTGCCATCGATTCTAACTCTTTTTAAAGATGACCAAATCTTTACTAACTCGGCTAATAAAGCGGACCTATTGGCTGGATTGTTTGCTCGAAGCTTTACTCTCTCGGATAGCAATCAGCCACTGCCCTTTGTTGAGGGTTGATCTTCTCCAATGCAAGAAATTTACTTTCGAACAAGAGCAGTTAAAAGGCTTCTTACAAGTCTAAACATAAACAAAGCCTCTGGTCCTGATGGAATAACACCAATTGTGCTTAAAATGTGTGCTTCTTCTCTGGCTCGGCTTTTGTTCTACCCTTAAAACATCTCCTACATAACAGGAGTATTTCCATCTTATTGGAAGGGAAGGTCGCAAATGTGCAGCCAGTACATAAAAATGGCGATGCCATGAACCCTGCAAGCTGCCGACCCATTACGATATGCCCATTAATGCTTTTCAAAGCATTGGAGAGCGTAATAAAATTTTACATTATGAACTATCTAGAGCACAACCAACTGCTCAGTGATCGTCAATATGGTTTCCGTAGAGCCTACTGGTGACCTTATAGAGTTCTTAACCAAAAAATGGAACCAATGTGTTCACTTTTTTGGAGAGAACAAGGTTCTTGCTCTTGATATTTGAAAGGCGTTCGACCGAGTGCGGCATAAAGCGCTCGTGTCAAAACTAATTCCATATGGTGTCGGTGGTATTTCTGTTTGATGTACCATCTGTTCGATGTTTCCTCAAAGACAGAACGATTCGTGTAGTAGTTGACTGTATTTCGTCCAAAGGGTTAGTTCCACTGCTAATCTTGTTTCTGGTTTTTATAATCAAATTTCTTTCGTTGACACATACATCCGCTTGTTTGCGGACGTTGTCATTCAAACTCATTCAAAAAATGCCCAAGCTTTAGGAAGATTGAGAGGAAGAGGGGGAAAAACTGTTCAGGAAAACGCTCATTTTCTACATTAAAACGAATTAAAAACTATTTACGTGCAACTATGATGCCGTATTAAAAATTGAAACAGATCTAGTACAAAAACTATGTTATGAGAACATAATAAATTATTTCGCACGAGCATATAATGAAACTCTTTATTTTTATTATGTTCTATAAATCTCTATGTAATGTGTAAATACAATTTTTACAGTTTTGTTCTATTGTAAGAAAAACATTTAATATGTTAGAGGCGGCGCTAATATCGGGCCTAGGGCGTCAAAATGCCTAAGTCCGCTACTGGATGTCCTCGAGCCCAACTACTTTATTGGTGGGCAAATTTTTCCAACATTGGCTTGTTTTGAGTCATTTGTATCAATGGCGTTGAATTTTTTTCAATTGCTAACTGGGTTGTGACTTTAAATGAGCAAATGTTGTGAAAGTGCGAAAAAGCTGCAGTAGCTGAACTCTTTTGTATAAAAGCACACAGTGTAATCGTTTATTTAAGATATAAATATTTTTATAAGCTAAACATTAGCAACAAAAATTGAAAAAATTTCAAGTATTCGAAATGTCGAATAACCCGACAAGAAAAACCTGGTTTTCGAAGAATCCGAAATTGTTAATGAAAAAAAAAACCGAAACATCAATAAAAATTCAGTTTCTCGAATAGCCCGAAAGCGGGAATGAAAACACTAGTTTAAGCTAAATAATGTTGAACTTTTCAATGAAAATGTTAGTTTTACTAGAAAAGCATATGCCTTGCCAGATTCCGAAGTTTGTAACTATTTTATGGTCTTAGTGTAAGCACCTGATTTTAAGGAATGCGAATTCAACGGAATGATTTTCTCTCACTTTTCGCCGAACCTTCGCTTGTGGTTCTTTTGAAATAGAAGTTGTAACCAACTTAAAAAGAACAAAGTATTCAATAAAGTACAAACAAATATTTACGTTTTCTTACGAGTTTTATTAATTCGTCAACGTGTCTAAAGCTAATTTATTCAAGTATTAGAACAAATGTGTTAACAAGCACATTACTGCTGTTTAGTTTCTAAAAACATAAACTATGATAAGCAACATTCAAAAAGAATATTTATAAAATCTCATACAAATAAATTTACGATACACTAGAAGATTCACAAAAAGTCAAAACATACTATTTATAGGTATGTTATCTAGTCCTAAGTACATGTAGTTTAGCATTAAAATATAAAAAATGTAACCTATAGATATACCTAAACTTAAATCTTAACGCGTTTAAGAAAATATTCGTTGAGTTGAAATAAAAGTTAATTCAGAGTATTATTGTTTATTCGCTGTTTTTGCTCTCAAAAAAGATATGTTCTCAATAAAATTAGACAAAAAATAAAAAAAAAAAAAATTAAAAATTCGTAAACTTGTCAAAAATTGATACATGCTCGTCGCTACTTAACATAAAATTTGACAATATATTTCATTCTAGTTGTTTTAAATATGAGTATATTTTTTTTCCTAAAGATATATAGATTTTTTTTTTAATTCAATGATTATGATAATGCTTAATTTTTTTTGATATGATCTCGAAATGCATATTTAAATTCCATTATTAACTATTGTCCTTGAGCGTATGTCTTGCGCTATTGTAACGACTTTAAGCTATCGATGAAAGCCGATTCCTCACAAAAGTGTGAGTATATGAATTCCCCAAACTACTTTTGAGTTACAATCTGTTTAGATATCTGCTACGTGATCTATAGGGACTTCGAACAATTAGCTGATTCTCACTGAAATCGCTGTAGTCATCCGACTCTTGGGTATCGTCCTTTTTGTATATGCTCTTGAGTGAACCGGGAAAAGGTGTTACCATCTCAGAGCTATACTCGTTGGCATCCTCATCGCTATTTTCGAATGGATCGACTGCAACGTATGAAGCTGAAAAACCCTTCATATTGACACTGCTGTCGGTCTTGAAACGCACCAAAAGTGAATCGGTCATGGAGATGATGTCTTGTGGAAGCTTAAATTGAAAAAAAAAAATATTTTAACACAGTTTATAGTTATGGTTTCAAAGCTACTTACCGAAGTTCCACAATACTGCCCATACATGGGCCCACTTGTATCCTCCATACCGGAGAATACCTGCACATAATCATATGTACAATTATCACTGCTCTCAATGTCAAAGGTAAGGAAGAGTAACTGTACATTGCTGCTGGGAAGTGCTTGAATTGTCCATTCGCAGTCCATGTTCTCATCATAGTTGCTATTGCCGAAGCGTGAATGTGAATAAAATTGCTGAATTTGATGTGTGGCACGCAAATAACCGCCACATGCTGCAACAACATAACGAAATAAATGGAGCTCTACCCCAGCACCAATTTTAATATCTAAGAAATACTTACAAGTTGAATGCACCGCAGTAAAACCCATGCGTTCCTTATTTCTATCGGTCTTAAGCCCCATGTATAGCTGATTAGTTGATGACGAAATCGGATACGGTATTTTGTCACCACAAAAACGTCCCAGTATCGAGCTGCTCTCGGAATCACCATCATAGATTGCCACGTTATCGTAAGCACATTCCTGAGGACCATTCCAAAACAGCAACAATATAAGCAATATAAACAACAACAAAGAGGAAGGAAACAGAAACAACGTTAGTTTGTCTTGCATTAAATTTCAGCCGGCTAGCGCTTTGTTACCTGATGTGGCTCCACATTGAATTCATTAAATATCAATTTGATGCGATGTCCCGGCGTAGTGGAAAAATGCCACACACAATCCACATTGGGCGGATATTTGTCTGGATAGTTTGGACTGTAGATGGTGCCGAAAGGTGCAGAAATCGCATGCTTGCATTCGCCTTCCTTGCAGTCGTGACCATTATCGTGCAGCGAATATCCATTGTGACAGGAGCACACATACGAACCAATTGTATTGCGGCACTCATGCTGACAACCACCGTTATTAACCGAGCACTCATCAATGTCGGTGAAAAAAACCGCAGCAAAGCCGCTGCGTTGTATTGATTTATCGGAATGGAATTCAATGCGGAGCGCATTGCCTTCAGATGTAGCCGTAGGCGGTATAACGTTGCCGCAATAGGTGCCAATGCGTTTAAGGCGATTCTCGCTGAGCTTGGAGTAGATGGTAACAGCATCGTAGCCGCAATCAGATTGCTGATGTGAAGTACCCTCCAGATCGAAATGTGTAAAGTTGAATGATATTTTATGTTTTGGCAGTGCAATAATTTCCCAAATGCACTCCTTGAGCAGAGGATATTTGTCGGGGAATGACGGCGAAGTGATGGTGCCATTTGGGTATTCAATGACGCCTCCGCAGGCATCTTAAACAAAAAGGAAGGCAAAATTGTAGAAAATCAAGAGGAAAAGCTTACAAATTTCAAGTTTTCAAAGTACAATTTGCTAAAGTTTGTAGTAGAATTACTTCATTCAGAGGTACTAATTTCTAAAATACATGAAACTTAAAAAAATTCTATTTTATCAGGCAATATTTTGTATCATGTAAAAAAAAAACATTAAATACAGTGTTGCGCAAAACAATAGCAACAAAATCGGTACGCTGCTACAAAATCGTGTATCTTTTTAAATATTAGGGGCACACAAAAATGATTATAGGAATCAAAGCATATATTCATACATCATATTAAAAACAAATCATATTCCAATTTGGTTTTGTTTTCTTTATTAAATTTAAAATAAATATGACTGCATTCAGTTTGTCTGAGAGCAAAACAAAAGCAACATAATTAATATTTGGTGTAAGATCCATTATTCTTGATAACCGCTGCACATCTGAGCGGCATCGACTCTATTAAAGTATATATGTTAGTATTAGTATATGTTTCCAATTAAGTTTCAGGACTTCATACAGTGCAGTCTTATTGGAAAACCTTTGACCAGAAACTTTTTCCTTCAAAGTCCCAAAAAGATTTTCAATGGGATTCAAGTCATTGTGACTGTGCCGGCTAATCAAGGACTTGAATCCCATTGCCTCTAATGTAATCTTTGATGAGCTTTGAAGTGTGCTTCGGGTCGTGATCGGGCTGAAACGTTCACTGAAGCGACATATTCCACTCTGAATGTGGTCGCATCTTGCTTTCTAAAATGTCATTATATACAAATCGATCCATAATTCCATCGATTTTTTGAAATGGTTCAACTTCATTATAGGAAAAACAAGTCCAGACCATAATGCCATCGCCTCCGTGTTTAAAATTTATTTTGGATTTTGGGGCTTCAAGTCGTGTATCTGCGTGGTGCCGTACCGTGCACATCCCATCTGAATTAATCAAGTTGAACTTTGATTCATCGCTAAAAAAACGGTTTTCGATTTTTGAACGGTCCAATTTAGGTGCTCTTTTGGAAGACTGAGTCTAAAAAACAATAAATTGCAACTAGTTGTCACAATTTCAGACAGAGATGTTTAAATTGTAACACCTCTCCTTGTTTTTTGTGCTTAGCGGTAAGCAAAGGTTTCTCTGCCGGTCTGTAACTTCTTTAATCGTTCTCAACGGTTCGTCTTCAAACAGTGCTGTGGTGGATATCAAAATCAAGTGTCCGAACAACCTCTTTGGATTTGGCAAATGCATTTCGTTTGAACACACCACAAATGTTCCTGTCATCACGCAGCGATGTCCTCCGCGGTCGCCCTCTTTAATGTACCGTTGTTACGTCTTTTTTGAAGGTATATTTCTTTATTAATCTGCAAACTATTGACCGATTAATATCAAACTGTTTCACGTTAGACATTTGCGAATTTTCGTTTTTATATTCGGAAATAATTTGTAATTTAAGAGCTTCACAGTATTTAAAACGTGCCATTATAAATGGAACAGTCAATGTCACAACTAGCACAATAAAAAAAAACTAAACTTATATGTTTATGACTTACAAACAACACGTTTTTTACAATAACGGACCTTTTACCAATAATTCTTCGAACTTCTGTTCTCTTTTTAAATTTTTCAAGTTTTGTTGCTTTTCTTTTGCTCACAGACAAATTGAATGTAGTCACATTAATTTTAAATTTAATAAAAAAAAAACCAAATTTGAGTTTGATTTGTTTTATATATGATGTATGAATACATGCTTTGATTCCTATGATCATTTTTAGGTGTCCCCAATATTAAAAAAGATACACGATTTTGTTGCAGCGCACTTATTTTGTTGCTATTGTTTTGCGCAACACTGTACATATAATTTTAAAGACTATTTCTTTCAAATGTTCTATAATTGCGGCTACCCTGAGAAAAGAAATCATAGTAAGAACCAGGGACGTAGCCAAGGGGGTTTTCGGGGTTCTAACACCCTCCCAGAGGGTCGAAATTGTTAAAAAATTAATACATTTTAATAATTATTTCATTGAATCACTTAAATATGTTCTAAAAAAACTTAAAAAATCATATACTGAAGGTGCGTTAATGAGTAAAAGGTCTTTGTTATGAGTTGATTCGTGTAAACAACAATAGTGGAAACAAGTGTATTGTGATTTATCGGATCAAACGTGATACATTAAAAATTACCATGGCACTCACAACCCTTGACATCGGCAGTTGTAGATAATGGTAGTGATGATAACAGTGAAACCAACAAGAATGACATTCACATGTTTACTGAAAAAACCTTTCTAATTACGAACAGCCTAGAAAGATTTTAAAGTATTCTTCAGTCAACAACTTATTTTAATTTTCTCTCAAGCGGTTCTCGAAAATTTTAATTTCAGCATCCATGGTTTTGTTGCTGGAGTTTGTTGGCTTGCTTCAAATATGCAAATGAAGCTCATTGCAAGTTATGAGTTTTCTTTAGCTTTGCTTATGGCAGTTTTCTTGATACAGCATCTTATTAATTTACAGCACAAAAAGTTTTATTATATATATATTATTATATTATATATTATATATTATATATTATATATTATATATTATATATTATATATTATATATTATATATTATATATTATATATTATATATTATATATTATATATTATATATTATATATTATATATTATATATTATATATTATATATTATATATTATATATTATATATTATATATTATATATTATATATTATGTATTATATATTATATATAAATTTGTTTGCTCCTTTCATTGTGACTCTTTTAAAGTCAATAGTTTTTAAACAATTAACTTTCGAATTAAAGAAATGAGTCAGAACCTGGTTTAATTTTTGAGGAATGTTTGAAGTGACTCATGAGTTATAAATAAATGACTTGCATTTTTCAGAATTCTGACCAGTGGAAAAGTTTAAAGACAATCGCTAAAGTATTTTTGTGAATTTTTAGGTTTTAAGATTTATGCAGTTAAAGTAAAAGTTTTTCTATCTTTAAAAATTTATTAAATTGAGATATCTCATCGTTCTCATCCCTAAAATTTCTTAAAACATATCTCCGTAATTCAATGGGCGAGATTCGTTTGAACGGATGTGCATCCCTTAGCATTCACAGTGATCGCACACTAACTCGTCTGTATACGTGTTTGTAGAATTTGCAGAAAAGATGACTTAATTTTCGATATGTTTTTATTTTATTTCTATACAAAAATTTTAAAAATTCAAAAATTTTATGTTTTTTTTTAATTTCCTATAAAATTTTTTCAGAAGGTTTTTATTTTATAATTAATATTTTAACTTTAATATGTATAATTTCTAGAAACTCTGGTTAGGAACGCAAGGACTCAAAACCTTTCAAACGATGTCTTGATTTTAAATAATGAAGTTATTTTAATTTTAGTGAAAATAAATTAAAAAAAAAATTGAAATAGGCACGAAAAACAGTATTATCTTTAATGCTATTGCAAAAATTTAAATTTAATATCTGACCGGCCCTTAATATCTGACAGTTTATTTTTTTACAACTATTCTTCCAGCCAATATATACGAAAGACATGATTTTTGGAGGTTTTTGCATAATGTTTCACTGGCGGGTATAGTTACAGCCAAAATATTTTGGGAATCGTTATAAAAAAATCAAGGTAAATTTTTAGTGGGGTACAAAATAGAGCTCTCATTTTCACGTGAACACGTTTAGTACGAGTACACGTGTTTGTAAGAATATTTTAAAAAATCACGTACTCGAACTACACGTACTACAAGTGTAGTTTCAAAAGTACGTGTTCACGTGTGCACTTGTTCACGCTTCTTTTATGGGTTTCGTGGACGCTTTCGTCAAAAATATTTCATTTGATACGCAATCGTATCATTCATACCGGCACTCTAGCAATAAGAAGAACTAAGAACATAAAAGTATAGATTTCTTGTACAAGGTTTTAAAAAATTCCATAGAAACCACAAAAGGTCAGATATTAGCCAGCCATTGAAGCCATGAAGCGTCAGCAAGCTCCAGTAAACTATAAAAAGTTGGCCAAACTTATTGTTAAATAATCTCTTGCCCAAAGACAATAAAAACCTATGGGAATTGGCTTGGATGCGTCTAAATCGTGAAAACGCGAATACTAAAAAAACGTGAACGTGTGAACCCGTGTTCTCGTGTACACGTGAACACGTATACACGTGAACACGTACTTTTGTTTCTACACGTGTAGTACGGGCTTGACATTCACGTGTAGTTCGAGTACGTGTTTTCAAAAACGAACTTCACGGAGTTCGAACTTCCGTGTACACATGTAGTTCGAAACACGTGCTTAAGTTGGAGCTCTAGTACAAAGGAACTTTTTTCCATTTTAATACAAAAAATGTTCATCAAATTCCACCCCCATGGGTAAATCCTGGCCACGGCCATGGTAAGAACATACAAGTTGAAGGACACCAGGCGCGTACCCAGAAAAAATTTCGAGCCTTCTTATTTTTGTTTTGTTTAGACTTATTACAATTTTTTTCTTATAATATATAATAATAATATATGTTTTTTTTTGGGCTAATGCATTTAAAATTTCTTTCGTGGTCACTTCCACATCCCTGTGAGCATTTAGAAGAGCTAACCCATTGAGCCTTTATTCTCCAGTTTTACTTCTTATGCATGTTTTGGGTCTTCGAAGCGACGACAACGAGGGTTTGCTTGAAGCGACTGAAGCCGGCAATGTTGCACCAATCTGCAGGAATCGGCTTGTCGATGGATATATAACGTATATAACGGATATATGAATGTTACAGATCGATTTGTCTGTTTCAAGCAGTGCCTGCAAATATGGGGTACAAAATATTGATCAAAATCAATTTATACACTGGAAAAATCATCACGTTTTTAAATTCAACACAATGCCTTTCAAATCAATGCATGAGTTTTCATACAATATTTTAAAAAATGTTTCAAGCAATTTTTTAACCAATTTTTAACAATATGTTATAATAAAATTTGCATTAAACATATTTCGTCAAAGTAGGAACAGATTGTTTTTAATATGTCGCCCATTTCGCATTGCAGTGTAATATCAGTTGCACTGACCATCTCCGATTTGGCTCAAATTTTGTACTTAGACTAGTTTATTGTTTAGAAAACCAAATCCGGAGTTTGAGATTTCTTTCGCGGACCCATGGCCATGTGAATGCCAAAATAGGGTCCATTTTGAGACAACGTTGCTCAGTCAATTTAAATGCGATTTTCGTAAATAGCGTATCATTGGAAATTTTATTTTGAGGGAAAAATATTAAAACTGTCAAAAAATTGCAGTACCACGGCCCATTATTAATTTCAAAGTATAATTTTTTTCATTTTCATTATTTTCATTTTTTTAACATTCCACTACCTTTCCAAAGATATGAAACGAAAGTGTATTCTTTAAGAGTTCAGAAGTTATGGCTTAAAAACATTTTCAACGAACTCAACTAGCGTTGATATTTATTGAAAAGACTACAATACAAAGAAACGTAAAAAAATTTTTACATAAATAAAATACATTTTTTTTCAGACTACATTGCTTTCAGAGTACAAATAGTCCTTTGCAGCCGATGTCAAGATATTTTGTTCCCAATTTATCGAAAAAAAGAAAATCAAAGTGCACATTAATAAGATTACGACAACCTTAACTACTATTATAAAGCTTGGTTACAATTTTCCCCCGCTATGGAGATCAAAAGCGTTGAAAATGACAGCATTTTTTAAAAAGTCGTGCTTAATTCTTCCTATTGGGCCAAACTTAATAATTCTAGTAAAGGTTGTAGCTACAAGTATCCTTATTAAAATGCACATTGATTTTTTTTCGATAAATCGGAACCAAAATATCTTTCCGCCGGCTGAAAAGGACTGCTTTTTTATGCCACCTATTGAGAAGAAGATGCAATTAAAAACAAACAAAAATAAATTCATTTTGGAATAATTTTTTGTATTATTTACACTGAGAATGAAAACATACTTTAAAGTTAAAAAAAAAAATTTAAAATAGAAATTTGACACTTTTGTGTTTCTACAAAACAAAATTTTAAATAGCGCATTAAATTTTCAACTAAAACTCATTTATTTTTTTTTATAATTTTAACTTATTATTTCTTTACAATTAAAAAAAATACGTCGCTATCTAAGTTGGAACTGAAAAATTATGTTCAGTAGAATCTTTGTCAATAATTGCCAGCAAATTGAGACCACGCTGAGAAAAACCCCGATTTTACATTTGATTGTGTGAAAATATTTTTCAAATTGGTTTTACAAATAATGAACATAAGATGAAATAAAAACTAATTTCATATATAAAATATTTCAATATTTTAAGCCACAATAAAATGCAAATTTCATCGAATGGAGTTAAAATATGGTATTCGAGGGGTTCCAGGGATCGCTTATTATTGATTTGATGTCGAAAACTTGAAAAAGTTAAAAAATGGCATTGAATAAATGGCGGTTTAATTTTATTGTTTTTAATTTAAGAACAATATTTTAAATTTATGTTTTAAAGTATTTGTTTTCAATACTAAAATTTTTTTAAAAAATTTTTTTTTATGCAAATGTTTTAAGCTGTAAATGTTTGCTATAAAAGTATATTTAAAAATATTGTTTTGAAAGAAAAAACTGAACCCTGTATTGAAAATTGAACTGTACAAACATATGAGTTTAAGTTAATGAAATTTTTTCAAGCTCTATTTAAAAAACAAATTCATTTAACATGAACACAGTTCCATTAAATTTGAACATATATTCCTTCAGTGTGCTTAAAAGAAATTGTGAGTCTATATATTATAGTCTTGTCCCAATAAATGTTTTAAATTGAGTCTTATTATTTTATTTTTTATGTTGTAATGAGTGTTTCTCTCAAGGCTCGTCAAAGTCTCGGGGTATCTAACCCCCAAACCACCCTGCGTGCGCGCCTGAAGAACACACAGACTATGTAGAAAATTTTATTTTATCATCGCTTACACTTATGTAGAATTACATTAAAAGACTTGGATAGAACGTCAATTCTACTTTTGAATTCTAATTTATTCAACGACGTTTTTGTACATTAAAAAAAGTGCTACATTTTTTCGGCCCTTTTTGAAAATTCTGCGCTCTTGAGAAAAAAAATAGTGACCTGAAGAAGAAAATTTCAGAATTCTAAGAGAGGGCACAAAAAATGCAACATTTTTTCGAGAAACTTAAAAGCCATATGTAATTGTGTGAATTACTAGAAAATACCCGCTGCTTCTCCTGCGGTAAAAATACTAAATGCAATTTAAAAACTTTTAATCATAAAATGAAAATTTTTCGTTGACTTCGATTTAAATAAAAAATTATTATATTAAAAAAAGGATTAAACCTTCTTTTATAAAAGAAATTGGTCATTTGGAAAAATGAAAATAATATTATAGAATGAGATGAGTAGGTGGTTGCAGTGCCTTTGAATCTAAAATAAAAACGGGATTATAGTAAACTCAAAATGAAAAGTTGTTTCGTTGTTGTATGTATATTTGTTTTGTTCTAGGTCTGCGATTTAATAAGTAATTAGAAAAATTTCTCTCTTAGCTTTGAATTATTATACTTTGCAATTTTTTTTGTTTTCTAAATTTTTCGAATATATTCAGGAGAATTGTATATTTTAAATAAAACATCTTTATATGAATATACATCATACAAATTATGATGTACTTTTTAACAGAATGACAACGGCAAAACTTTGCAAAAAAATTAAGTACAGCGGTGAATTTGAAGGTCTCTACTTGTAAGAGCGATTTGGGCTAGCATCGGTTCCTTAAAAAAAGCATTGCAATATTGTATTCGCCCTTACATTTCTTTTTTATTTTGTTAATTGTAGAAAAAAACCCTGTTAAAAACTGTAGTAATTGTCAATTAGTTTTGCACTTGATTTACTTATTTAAGCCATTAAAAAGTGAAATTACGTTCTAAAATATTATGAAACACAAAACAGAACATAAAAGCATCAAATGGATTATTCACAAATACATTTAGTTTCAACAATTTCAAGATAGCGGTGTTTTCGTTAGCCTCAAATAATTCTATCTCGCACAACTTATCTCAGTTTTTTAACAATAAAGGACGAATTGTGCAACAGCTTAAAATTTTCATAATATTATTTTAAAGATACAGATAACAATACTTCTTCAAAACTGTAGGTTCTCTTTCTCATTTTTTTTAAAAAATGGCTGCCAGTGTTGATTCTTTCAATGTACATTTACCAGATCGGATTAATACGTGACTTATGTAGTTAAACAATAAGCACTAAAAATATGCGAAATAACTTATTTCCGCACATTAAATGCGTGTATAGAAAATTTGTCTGTAAATGTGTTAATTTTGCAATGCACGCCACAATACTTCGTGCATAATCTGAAATAGAAATATTAAACTCCATTTGATTTAAAATAAACACCTTCGCAATCGCATCTATCACTTTTCGCCAAGGCCATTGATGGTTTGACAGATATTTCATCATTTCCAATCCGTTAAAAAGATATATTTTTGCATATAACTACAAAACTTTATCTGCTCTGGTCCAAAAGTTGACCCTTATATGTAAACCTATGTTATTTTAAAATTTAATTTATTTTAGAATTTAATATGTGTTTCGTATAAAGAAGGTACTTTAAACTAAAAAATTGCTCTAGCTAATTTTTGTCAGTGTTTTTATAAAAAAGGCGGTATTTTTACATTCAAAAAGGTGGCAGCATTGGTTCCGCACACATTACATGTTGCTGTGCCCTTTTTGCGGACCTTGTTGACTTCTTGTTATCTTGCTCAAGAAGAGCTTGAAAATATAGCTTTTTTTCAACACAAAAAATTTTTCTATCTTGTTAGCTAGCTTTGCTTTGTGTGCTGCTCAAATAGAGCTTAAAAAGAGAAAACTTTTTTCTCGCTGAGAATATGAATATCTAATGAAATTGTATAGTTATGTTCTTATGACTGTAATTAATTATTTAAATAATAATTAGCACATTTATATAGCTTAACTTTCAAATGGGTACAATAACTACCCAATAGAAAACTAATTATTGAATAAGCGCCTGCCGTTCTCAAGCTCTAAAGTGACGAATATACGTGAGTCTCCTTTGATATTATAGTATAGAAGTATGGATAGAAGAATAGATAACTTTGAATTACATTTAGTTTTAACCAACATAAAAATGAAAAAGAACAACAAACTAAAAATATCATCACTAAAAATATCAAACGAAAATTATTATACAAAACGAATTTGTTTTTGAATAATTTTTATTTAGAAGATGAAATACTTTAAAATAGTTTTGAAAAATATATATGAAAAGGAAACTAGAATTTGTCTCTATTATTGTATAAAAGGGAATTCTACGTTCTGTTCTTCTACGAATTCTACGTTTTTTTTTCACAAAGCCAATTTCATACTGAGTTCACGTCATCGTTCTTTACTGAGCCAGCTGTCTTCGTTCTTGTATGGTATTCTTCTTACATGGAGCCATAATAGTTTACTCTCGGCTTCTGAACAAAATCTTCGTCAAATACACGCATCGCACAGTGTAACGAGGTATGTGGGATGAGGGACAAAAATAGAAAGAATCATCGTAGATACATGAGATTTAGCATGTGTCATTATTTTATAAATATAATTTATATATTTCGCCACACAAATTTTCATCAAGATCGGCGTGACCTACCTCCCATACAAAAGTAAGAATAAAAGTGCAACATCTCAAGTTGTAAAAAGTATTAAAAAAGAAAGTGAACCATTTTTTTAATAACTACAGTCTTATAATTATCATATAAAATTTTCATTTAGATCTGCCACTATCTTTGCTCATCTCACATACAAAATGAAGAATAAAAATGCAATATCTCCAGTTGTTGATAGTATAAGAAAAGAAATGAACTTGTTTATTTTTAACGGGTTTCACTTAATTATCATATAATTATTTTATTCAGATTGGCCACGTCCTTCAACCGCCTCAAATACAATATTCAATGAAGATGTTAGGTAATGAGAGAAAATACAGAAAATTATTAACAGTCATCAGAATAATTCGTAAAGCCACTCGACACAAAGTCAGAGAAATCGAGATCAGAAATTAAATGAATATTGGTTTCATTATCATTTTTCTTTTATTGTTCCTAATATTTTTCTAAGAGAAGATATGAAAGAATCTGATGAAAGCAGTAACTCACGGAATAGATCTCTATTGCATAGTTCTCAAAAATGCTTACGGGTATGATGTTAGCTAATCTTTCTAAACTCTTTATGACTAGCTTCTAAGGTAGTACTCTTAATATTTAAACATATTTAAGCCAACAACCTTAATATTAATGGTTGAAAACGACAGCGTAAAATTAGGGATAGCAAATTGTAACGAAACTTAATAATCTAGTGAATCAAAGTGTAGTCAAAGTGTAGTCAAAGCCTTAACAAACAATTTAAGATGAATAAAAATAAAATAAGATGCGTATAATTCGAGAAATATTCGCCCTTGGTGAAAACGACTGTTTTCGACATCACCTAGCAAGAGGAAGATGCATAAATATTGGAAAAATAAATAAAATTTTATTGATATTTATTCTTTTATTACTTACGTGAAAAATTTCAAGTCTCTTTGTATTATTGTCTTTGCACAAAAAAGCATTAAATTCAGAACTATTTTTGTTAAAAATGTGGAATGTAACCTTGTCATGTATTTTTAGGTAAACAATTGGTGCTCATTTTTATCAAAACACGCTTTAGAAAAGTGATCATAAAATTCTTATTCGGAAATAGTCTGGGAATGTGTTAAAAAAGGCATGTTTAAAAATAAAAACTAAATTATACAAATTTGTTTTAACTTTGTAGCTGTCCTTAAAATTTTATGAAAAATTTGTTATTTTTTCATATAAATTTTCACATTTTCGTCAAAAAATGCTCCAGGAAACAGGTCATAAAATCCTTAGCTTTTATTTTTGGCTTCGTAAATTTTGAGAATGTGTTGGCAAAGAGTTATTTGAAGACATAATCAAAGTTAAAAAAAAAATTCGTTTTTGTTTTATTGCGTTTTAAACTTTATGAAAATTTTTTTATATTTTCATATAAATTTGCGCATTCTCGTCAGAATGCTTTATAAAAGTGGTCATAAAATCCTTATTGTAATGTAGTCTTAGACCAAATTTTGGGAATGTGTTGAAAAAGGCATATTTTTAGCATACTAAACAATAAAAATAAACCAAAATGTTTTTATTCCTTAAATGTATTTAGAAATTTAAGTTTTTTGGATTTCTAGGATCTTTTTTGTGGTGCATGAAAAATTTTTTTCAGCAAGATCTTGTAAAATATATTTTTTCTAAAGTTTCGCGTATGAATTATACTGAAATTTTTCTTATATTGGAAAATATTCAGTACAAAACTATATAAACTAAAATTTCGTACAATTTTGAAGGCAGCTTATAAAGACCATAACTACCACAAATGAAAAGATATCAAATAAACCTTTAAGATTCGCATAACTAAGATTCCTAACCATAAATATGCATACTTACTTTTACCAATTTATGACTTTTATTTCCATACCTACTTTTGTCCACCTCGTTACACTGTGCATCATTTGCTTTGCATAAAGATGCTACAAGTTTAGCCTGACAGAGTCTTATATGCACCAAATCCCGTTATGGTTGGCGCAAATAGTGGGATCAGCTTTCTTGTGGATTGGGCGGAGCATAACGAGGTTTCAATAATTTGCAATGTATTCTTTCGACTATCCCAGAAGGAAATTGAGAAATGAATGTAATTTTTCGTTGAAGAATTCTTCATTGAAATTTATTTAAAAGAAATTTTGCACACCAAAGTAAGTGAAGTGGTAATGTATAGTCCTCTCTTTCTGCTCTTGTTGCTTTACTTTCACATTTTATTTTGAATTTTCGTGCATCTTCGTAACCTTGAATTTTAACTGTTCAATGCGAAGAACACGTGTTCTATTTCTATTCAAGTTTAAAGTTATATGAATTGATTTCATTATTTGTGCTTGTGACTTATCTTTAAACTTATCTTGTGCTTTAAGCTTATCAAAATAGTTTAATAAGCTTTCATCAAAAACATATAAAGGTAAGAATGGCGCAATTATCTCAGAATTTTGGGTTTAAATCAAATTTGTTTAGAGCAGCAAAATTTATGATTTACTTCATTTTCTTTACAATGACATCAAAATCATAAACATATCTTAAAAAATAACAAAGTTAATCATACATAAAAAATTTCACTTCAAACAGTTCTTTGAAGTTTTTTTTTTAACAAAATACAATTTAAAATCAATATGTTTTCAATTTAGTGTTATTTTAAAAGTACAACCAATTTTTTTACTTTTATGATTTTTATGCCATTAAAAATAAAATTAAATAAATCACAAATTTGATGCTAAAAAATTTTTAATTTATTACGCTAAATTCAGAGAATATTGAGCTACAACTTGAAATTTAGTATTTGCAACGGATAACCAAATCGGTCAATTTAAACTGAAGACCATATCTTCTTAAAATGTATGGAGCTATATCAAAAAAAGTCGAGTCAAAAATTCAAAAATATATATCTCGAAAACCTACCCATAGAAAAAATTTTTATTGCGGCTTTCGTGTTCAGAGGACCGAAATCTATAAGAAAAAAATAAAGACATACCGATCACAGAAATTTTTTTCCATTTTGGCGCATAGTATTACCGAGAAGGATAAGAATGGTGGAAATATACTGCGTTATGTTACGAGGGATATATTACATTTCCTCTGACATGCGCGTGTTAAAATTCATCGATGCAGGTGATGTATAACCATGGAAGCTATAGATTACCACTTCCTTTACCTTGTCGCTCAATTTCCTTCTAGGATATTATGCTCGTTAATACATTCAAATGTGGCTTCGCCTCCGTTCTTAAACAGCTCAACAATTAAGCCATCGGTTAGGAAAATTTGTCGTATAAAAAAAAGTTCTCAAGACTTTATAAAGTTAAACAACACTGAACAAAAATACGATGACAAAAAATAAAAATTAATTACTGAAAAAAGTACCTCTAAATGAACTACCCTCAACTAATTAAGTCAGCAATGGGATTAGTGCTTCAATTTTCACAAAATAGAAGCTTATAGAAGTGGTTAAGCTCGATAAAAATCTAGGATCAATACCTCTCCAAATGTGTATTTTAAGTGCTTTTACGGTGTTTTTTCATGAATGCTCTAACAAATGCTCACCTTCGCAATGTTTCTTGTCGCTATGCAATTCGTATCCAATGTGACAACTGCACTCGTAACCACCCAATGTATTAATGCAATCTTGTTCACAGCCATGATTTTGTGTTTCACATTCGTCGACTTCTTTCATAAAAACAGCTGAAAATCCAGCTTTTTGCACAGACGTGTCCGAAACAAATTTTACAAACATTGTGTTGCCACTTGACCTAGAATTCAAGTTTAATGGATGGGAAGCAAAAAACAAAAAAGGTCGAAAACCATTAAAAACATACGAAATTGAGGATTATTCATGTGTACGTGGTTGCTCTGAGTATAAAAAGTGTTTGCAATTGAAAGTGCCAGCCTTGCACAGAATAGCCAACTACAAAATGGCCCACCAAGCTATTCCAATTCTACTTACTTCATATGTGGTGGTGGCTTGTAGCCGCAAAATACACCCACCAGCGGTGACTCCTGTGTTGGTCCATCATGCACTTCGACAAAATCGTAGACACAACTATCGTGATTTTCCACTTCAAAGGACTGGAATTTCAATGCCACTTGGTAACCTTTTGGGACGGTTATCTTCCAAATACATTCCTTGTTTGCCAAGTAATCAAGTGGATAGTTAGGAGACTCAAGACGACCTTCGGAATCATCAACGGACAGCTCTCCACCACAGATTGCTGTAAAAAATAACGTCAAATGGTTGAAATGGAAGTACTCTACCGTTATTAAAGTTACAACAAAAGATAGAAAACTAAAAAAAAGGACCAGAGAAAATTAAGGGATAGAAGCATGGTTCGAAAAATAATTCAATGAGCACAGTTTTTTAGATGAAGTCAAGCGTATTTGAGCTGAGAAAAAAGTGACTTTAGCAATGAACAGAGATTTTTCAGTAACTTAATTAAATTCAACCACTTCAATTTTTCACTAAATTAAGCTTCTTTTGAGTGTTAAAAATTGCGTTTTAAGTGGTATTGCTACGGAATACTTAATTTCAAATGATATAATAATACATTCGAGACATAAAGTTAATGATGTAGTTTTTTGCTGGTGTAAGTTGTTAAATTGATCTTATTACGTATCAAAAAACAGTAAATAGCAGATTTATTTTCTGAGCTAGCTTTGCAGGCTTTCAAGTTAAACCTAATAAATTTGTTTTTTTCTTTTTCAACTTGAACATTTTCAAATGGATATTTTTCTGTATAAACTGTATAAATGTTTTCACTTACTCTCGAATTCCGCCTTGAAACCACGATAACCTTCCGCACGATGTGAATTTACATAAGTCAACAACATTCTGCTCGATTCTGTGGTTATGACCTCAGCTGTTGCCTTACCGCAAAGACGTCCAATTAATGGCGATTTATAGTAGTAACCATCGCGTATTTCCAAAAAGTCCGTTTGGCAATTATCGGTATGAAGCAGATTCTGAGCGTGGAAAAAAAAAAACAAAATTACAAAACAAACACAATGACCCATCGATATTTCCACACTTACCAATGTTTCCAAACGCAGCACGATGCGTTCACCATGAGTCGCCGTTATGCGCCACTCACAACGCTCGGTCTCATTGCTTTGCGCTCCAATCGTATAGTACGTTGGACTGGCAAATGCTCCTGTGCTGTCCTGAAATGTGCGTCCACATTGAGGACAACGGTAAAGCAGATTAGCTTGTGCAATATCGCCAGAACTTAGACGCAAACGTTGTCCTATTTCCGGTCGCTTTTTGCCCTTCACTTCAATTGGCAGAATAGTGTCCAGATATGTTCCCTTCGAAAATGTGTTACGCGCATAATGCATAATGGAATCATAGTCATATGCCATGCCTAGCGAGTCAACCTCTTCTCGCGTTAGTTTGTTGAAGTTGTAGTCCTGACCCTTCATAATGTTGTTAAGCTCAATGACCACGTGTTTCTCGCGATCAGGACGGGTGTGTTCATGCCAAAAACCGACAACATGTCCCAGTTCATGCACCACAATACCAAATTTATCACAATTTCGTCCGATGGAGATGGCTTGTGGACCGTTGCCACGCTTGCCAACAAACGAGCAGCAGCTTTAAACATACGTTTTCGATGTCGGACAGGAGGCAATGCATAAATGGACAAACATGTGTTTTAATTGAAATATGTAGAGGCGGTATGTTTGAAGAAAAAGTATGTAAAAGCATTGAACAAACAGTAATTTATTTTTATTCAAGGGTCATATTGAAAAATTTAAAAAAGTGTTGGGATTATGATTCAAAAAGTAGGAGTTAAACTTACTCAAAGAAAGGTTTTCAAAGAAAGGTTAAAAAAGTTAATAAAGTAGATGTCTCAAATAAAATACGTCGCTGTGAAATAACGAAAATGATCCAAAATAAGTAATTTGCATAATTTTTGAAACCCAGTTAGTTATTTTTTTTCTACACGTTGAGAAGAGACATGGTTGAGACAAGATTACAACAATAATAATTTTATTTCCACGCAGCGCGGTGTGTTTTTAATAAGTGTAATTATTCTTTAATATTAATTAATACTGTGTGATGTGTAAAATATTGTTAATTGAACATAACCAGAAATCGAAAGAAATTATTGTGTCTGAACAGTTTGCAGGAAATCCTTTCACTTCATGGAAGCGGCGAAAACATCTAGAACAGGATACAGGACGTAACTTGGGTTGAGTTTTTTGGTGGAATTGTTTTCATTACACTGAACTTCAATTAATTTCATTATCATACACTTTAAAAGGCGTTGCATGTCCTCGTGTCCATGAAGTGAAGGGTTTTTTGCAAAATGTTCAGAAACAATAAGTTTTTCGCACTGAGTATATGCCATTTCGTTTGAAAACTTTTTAATTATTGTGTTGTGTTATGAATCGTCTTATTATAAAGACTGCAAAGAGATAAAAATGCAGGGCTTCAAACTTCCTAAAACATGCTTTAAAAGCAAAAAAAAAAATATAGTTTGAAAAATATTAATTCCATAATATTATGGTTCCAAACATGAAATTTCTGGTTGGATTTGCATTTTTCAATATACATTTGTTTATAGAAGGAAATTTAAGAAACTTTTTTGGAAGTAAGTTTATATAAAGTTACTACAAATTATCAGGTCTGTGTTTATTTTCAAATCAATTTGCTTTACAGTCAAGAAAATAAAATTGAGTGACAATGAGAGCAAAATGAAAGAGAATGATGAGTTGCTTCCCAGTAAAAAAATATGCGATCGCTCCCATGAGGAGCAAAAAAGGAGCGTTCTTTTGCTGTTTTATTATATCAAAAAGTGAGCACTTGTGCCCTTATGCTCCTTTACTGTTTTATAAGATCAATAGGCGAGCAATTAATAAAAAAAAAAAAATGAAAACAAAGTTTGGCATGTGCTTTTAAAGAAACTCTATCATTATTTTCTGTGAAAAAAATATTTTAAATGTTCCTTTGCTGATCAATTTGAACTATTTATTGATCGCTCCTTTTGAACTCTTCTGGAATGTTAAAGGGAGCACTACCCTTCCTAGGACATGCAATGTTACAAGAGAGCACAAAATACACCTAGATTGGATTAATAAGTAGCACTCCACTGTTGCTCAGGGAGCACTCCCAGATCGCTCATAGGATGATCCACTTTTTTACTTGGTTGCACCTACTTGCGAGCTTTTAATTTCAACAGACTCTGTCTATGTCTGCTTCTTCTAGCACATGCAATAGTAACAGTTTCTGTGAACACGACTTGGGCAAGTGGGTTGGCCGGTGTGCCCTTATGAGTTCGTCTCATAAATTGCAAATGCTCAAATACCTTCGGGTTCCTCCTCAAATCTACGGTTTTAACAAGGACACGATAAGGAGGATCCAAACTGAAATTTTGATACAACTTTCTACAAATCGATGCGCCGTGGTTAACCCAAGGATGGAGAACAGGGTCTGGCCAGACCAAATTTGAATTTGATGTTGAACATCTTTTTCCCAAGACAAAATAGTGATCTAAGACTTCATGAATTCTATAAGCTATGAATTCTGAGTGGATTTAAGCTATTTTCGGGATGATTCAGCTAAGTTGCTGGTGCAAAAATTGTGTTCAAAGTAGAAAAGCGCTAAGTTAGCCTACATGGTCTAGCCAGACCACAAATATTTTGAACTGTTGGATTAGCTATGTAATTCACAAAACATGTTCGAACATGCAAAATTTTGTTTTTTGTGTGCATGGAAGAGCGAATTATGTTTTTTATAAATGTTGGCGATGTGGGTATGAGTGTGTGTGTGGTGTTATAATTTATTTAAGGATCGTTATTTTTTTATAGCGGCAGAGTTTGCCTTCGCTATAAACTGCAGTGTTTGCCGACTTGAACTATGTCCAAGGCAAACAGAGACGTTTAAAATAAACTGAACAAGGCAGAGATCTGCAAGCTTGTGTAGTTAATTAAAGTCTGATTTATTGTTGGCCATCTCGGCTCTTTTATAACATTTTTACAAAACTTACTTAGTAGTCTTAATCTATGGTCATACTTCTCTAGTTAATTAATATAATTATAACCTATGTTGCGTTTCGTTCTTGCATATTGAATTTGAATCATCGAAAGGATTCAAATTACATATTTTTGGTTTGACGAATGATAATTTGGCACGGTCAACAATATTGAGTGAGTAATAAAAATATTCGCATGCACTGAGTGCAGCACACGCCGATAATGCAGTGCTAACTTATTAGTCACTCAATATGTTGCTGTTTATAACAACGAAACTTAGGGTCGGCACTGTGTATAACGAGAGCACACTACACCCTCATCCTTAAGAGAAAAATTAGGGGTTACAATGATTTTTCTTAAACGCGTCATCTATTCTCAAAATATATGTAATAAAATAGTATTAAAATATGATAAATATATATATATGATATAGTGTAATATAATATTTTTTTTTTCAATGTATTTGACTAATTTATCTTGCTAAATTATTAAATTATTGCCTTATATGGTTTTAGTTGGTTATTGTGTATTTTCTTATGTACTCCATTATAATCTATTACAGTATAAACTCCTAATCTATCTAATATTCTAAATGGGCCCTTATACGGTAATTGTTGTTTATTCCTTTCTTCTATTTTAAGTAAAACTAAATCTCCTATTTCTGCTCTTAGTATATTTGTGTAGTCCAAATTCTTATTAGTACGCTTTTCTTTAGCTCGTATGAGCATTTCATTTGCCTTATTTAGAGCAAAATTCAACTTAGTACGCATCTCGCTCAGGTAACTTTCGAAATCATAAAACCTTGTTTGTGAATTGTAAATGTCATTTGGTAATGACGCTAGTTTTCCGTATACTAATTCATGTGGTGTGTATCCTGTGTCTATGTGTGGGGTCGTGTTGTACGTAAATGTGAAGTATGGGATCCACTTGTCCCATTCGTGGTCAGTAGCTGTTGTCAATAAAAATTCGTTTAGCACCCTGTGGTTTCTTTCGAGTGCGCCTATTGTCTGGTGATGGTATGGTGTCGAAAATATTTGTTCGATCTTCAAAAGCTTGCATATTTTGCGCATTAGTTCATTTTTGAATTCAGTGCCGTTGTCTGATTTCAACACCTGAAAGTGGCCATATTTTAGAATTACTTGCTCAACCAATGTTCTTGCAACTGTGTCTGCATCTTTTGTCGACATTGGGTGTGCAATTACAAATTTTGTCAGTTCGCATTGTATTGTCAGTATGTAGCGGTACTCGTTTGAAATTCGTAATGGTCCTACAGTGTCAATTGACAATGTCTGAAAACTATTGTTAGGGGTGTCTGATAGCGTGAGTGGTTCTTTTGTGTGAAGTGTTTGTTTACTTTTTGCACATATATCACAGCGTGATACTAAGTTCTTTACCATCTTGCCCATGTTTTTCCAAACATATCTTTGTTTTAGTTTTATTAATGTTTTTCTGACACCTAGGTGGCCTGTGTTATGGTAATCGTTGATTAGTTTGAATTTCGTAAGGTCATCTTGTACCCTTTTTGGTGGGTTATAATTAGTATTTTTAATTGAGGACTTTGAGGATTTTTTCCTTTTTGAATATTTTGTTGTATCTTTGTTTAAGCTTCTTTAAATTCTTTATTTGTATACAATTTGAATATTTTATCATTGTTGGCTAGCGCTAGTTCTTCAATATTCTCATTTTTCATTTTAGATATCAGTTTCTTCAAAATCGAATCTAGATTCGTTGAATTATCGCTGTATCCCGCATGCATTTTTAAATTATTATGTTTAGATCTTAGCTTCTCCGAAAACGAATCTGGTTTCGACGGATTATCGCTAATCGCTACGTGCACTATATTACTTTCAATATATATTTTATTTTCATTATTTTTGGCCGTATAAAATTTTAAATTCTTCATATTCTTGACGTCACTAATGGATATACAATCCCATATCAGAAGTTGATCAAACTTCTGGGTATTGTCACCATCTACAAAGATTTTTTTCATTGCTATTATCATTTGCCTCATTATTTTTAATGGCTTCTTTATTTGCCATGCCTCTTGTAATAATTAACGTTCTTTTTATCATTTCATCGTTTTCTTGTGGTATCATTTCTTTTAAAGTTTCAGAGTCTAGTTGGATTCTTGAGAGTGCGTCTGCGTTAGTGTTCATGCTACCTTTTTTGTATATTATGTCATAGTCATAGTCACATAGATCGAGTCGAATCCTAGTAATTTTTGAGGAAGGGTTTTTGTGAGAAAATAACGAGATTAGTGGTCTGTGGTCAGTTATAGCAGTGAATTTTCTACCGTAAAGGTATGGTTTGAAGAAGTTTATTCCCCAGTGTATAGCTAATAATTCTTTCTCAATAACTGGTTTATTCAAGTCATGCTTTTGCAAAGATTTGCTGGCATAAGATATTGGTAAATCTTTACCTATTTCGCCTTGCGATAGTACAGCGCCTAAGGCATAATTTGAAGCATCAGTCGTTAGAATGAACGGCTTGTCAAAATCTGGGTATTGTAATACAGGTGGAGTTATTAATTTTTCTTTCAATGTGTGGAAAGCTATTTGATGTTCTTCCGAACACGTAAACCTTGTGCCTTTCTTTAAGAGTGTGTTTAGGCTCTTTGCAATATCTGCGAAGTTTGGAATGAATTTTCTATAGTAGTTGCAGAATGCAACGAATCGCCTAACGTCATCTGCGTTTTTCGGAGTTGGATAATTTTTTACAGTATCGTATTTAGCTGGGTCGGTTCTGACTCCTTCACTTGTGATAAGATGTCCTAAATATACTACTTCAGGACGTAAAAAACAACATTTGGCCGCATTTAATTTCAAATTATGTCTTTGAAGTCTTTCTAATACTTTTATTAGATTTTGGTTGTGGTGATTTATGCTACATCCATGGATAATTATGTCATCCACGTAAAGAAAAGCATTTGATTCCAAGTCTGCGAGTGCAATAGTGAGCATCCGTTGGAAACTGTTTGAAGAGATCTTTAGTCCAAAAGGTAGTCGTTTAAATTGAAAATGTCCGTTTGTCGTAGAAAAAGCGGTCATATCGAGTGTTGAGAACCATTTCGCTCTACCTTATTTGTCTAGAATATCTTCTAATCTCGTTAAAGGGAACTTGTCATTGACAATTTTATCGTTTAACTTTCTAAAGTCTGTTTAAACCTTCTATTATATTTAGTAATTGTTCTTTGTAGGTGTTTATTCGTAAGTTCCGTTGTTGTAAATAGTTAAGTCTAGTCTGTAGTTGAGCTATGGTTGTGTTGTCTATGTATCTAGCTTTCAACTGTTGTTTTAAAATTTCAAAACTTGATGGCTTCAAATAGCTACCCAATGAGGTGCGCACATTAGCTGTTAATTTTGCATGGTAAACATACTGTAAAAAATCTAGTTTACCTTCACTACTTAATGTTTTATTTACTAATTCAGCTGTAATGAGAAAACTATCTAACTCATTAAAGTTGCCTGAAAACGTCGGCAATGCCTTTGAGGCAGTTTCTAAACTAAAGGATGCCATTATTGGTGTTTGTTCTGTATCAGATTTTTCTTCTTCTTCTTCTTCTTCTTCTTGTTCTTCTTCTAATTTATTATGGTCTTCAGCTGTTTTAAGTTGTTCTAAAATTATTTTTTGGGAATTTAAATGAATGTTACTGAACTCTAATTTTAAAGCTACTAATTCTTTGCTATCTTTATTTTGAATTGCTAATAAGTCAAATTGTTCTTTTAAATTTTCTAGCTGTTGCTGTTTGGATATTAATGTAGCTCTTGTGTAGCCTCTGGCATGACTTTTTATTATATTTTTATAAATTCTTTCTACCTCTTTAATTATTTTTTCCATTTGTGGTGTATTTTATAAAATATATTTTTTGTTGTTGTTTTGTTTGCATAATTATTAAGATGAATTTATATTATACAGTTGTGTTGATGTTTTAGTTTCTGCTTAATTGTTTTTTTAAGTATTTTTTAAAATACACAGCTATGTAATGTAATGTAACTATAACTATAAAAACAAGACATATATTTCAATAATGTTAATTGTGTCGGTTTTGTTGCTGTTACTGCTGCTGTTGTTGTTGTTAGCGTTCATCATCACTATCTCTTCTTACACCATCTCTGCGTCTTCTGTTTGCGAGTTGACTACCGCTCCTGATGTTGCCAAAATAGTGCCCACGAAAGGAACGTACATTTATTTTATTTTTTTGTGTTGAGCTGCTTGCGGATATTGTCAATTTCTGCCCATATCGCAGTTGAGATGTCCCAGCTTGGTTGTTGTTCTTTTCGAGTGATGGCCAAAAGGTGCGCCAGGCGTTTGCGAAGTTTAACTTTTAAGCCACCGCGCTTTTTTTGTATTTTCGGTATGTCCACTTTTGGGTATGCTGTCAGCTTTTCTTCGGTTCGTTGGAGTTGGCGTTTTCGGTACTCCTCTATCGTCAGTGCCTTTGGACCGATGCGTAGTGGCACATACACTGGAACAGGTATTTTCGGTGCTATTGTTGTCGGCTGCGGGATGTACTCGTCCATCAATAAAGTTTCGATGCACCAAAAAATGTATTTTACAGGACTCCAAGTCGGAGTGGCAGGATCGCCATGTTATAATTTATTTAAGGATCGTTATTTTTTTATAGCGGCAGAGTTTGCCTTCGCTATAGACTGCAGTGTTTGCCGACTTGAACTATGTCCAAGGCAAACAGAGACGTTTAAAATAAACTGAACAAGGCAGAGATCTGCCAGCTTGTGTAGTTAATTAAAGTCTGATTTATTGTTGGCCATCTCGGCTCTTTTATAACATTTTTACAAAACTTACTTAGTAGTCTTAATCTATGGTCATACTTCTCTAGTTAATTAATATAATTATAACCTATGTTGCGTTTCGTTCTTGCATATTGAATTTGAATCATCGAAAGGATTCAAATTACATATTTTTGGTTTGACGAATGATAATTTGGCACGGTAAACAATATTGAGTGAGTAATAAAAATATTCGCATGCACTGAGTGCAGCACACGCCGATAATGCAGTGCTAACTTATTAGTCACTCAATATGTTGCTGTTTATAACAACGAAACTTAGGGTCGGCACTGTGTATAACGAGAGCACACTACAGTGGTATGTAACAGTGTGGTTCAGTAATAGTCCAACTTAAATTTTTTTATTTTATTATTATTTATTTGAACATAAATTAGTACAGTAAGATACAAAAAGATCTTTAATTAGTACAACGCATAAGAATATATAATCAACTAATGAAATTAAAGGTAGCACTTAAAGACAGTAAAGTAAAATTGGTGCACTATGCGTTGCGTTTCCAAACGACAATGTTCTATGCGATCAAATATTTCTGAAACGCCAAATCAAATCCTCGACTACAATCGGAATAAGGCAGAAGTGGATACAATGGACCAAATGGTGTCGGGCTATAGCTGCAAACGCGAAACAAACTGCTGGCCATTAGCCATGTTTTTAAACAGTCAAGACATAGCTGCCTTGGCTGCATTCGTGATCCATAGTAAAATGATAAAGGTGAAGCCATCAGACCAGCGCCGCAAATTTCTGACTGAATTGGCAGCGCAGTTAGTAGCTCCCCATATGGAAATGCTAGTCAGTATTTCCCATGTTAGGGCCTCACGTTAAAAAGGCGATGTCAAAATATGGTGTATTGGTATGTATTTACCAATCAAATACCTTTCTTATACAGGGTCCGCCATCTAACGTTTTTTTTTTAAACTAGTGTTTATTTCGTGAATCGTAACACTTAGCTCATGTCTGATTTGACAGATAATTAGTTTTATCCTTCCGCTGAACGAATATGGTTGTTTATATGCTTGAACAACGCTGGGAAATATTGCGACATTACTTTGAAAATCATGGTAATGTTGCAGAATGTGTGCGAATTGCGTACGGATTTTGGAAGAAGAGAAGCACCGTCAGCTCCGTATGTTCGTTATCTAGTGAAAAAAGTGAAAGAAACTGGAATCCTCATCGATAAACCAAAGCGTGAAAAGCCAAAAGCAGTGCGTACTCCCGAGAATATTGCTGCTGTGGCAGAAAGTGTGCGTGAAGCGCCATCAACATCAATTCACCGTCGTTCTCAACAATTGAACATTTCGGAGACATCATTGAGACGAATTTTGCATAAAGACCTTGGTATGACGCCATACAAAGTCTAATTGGTTCATAAGTTGAAGCCAACTGACCATCCAATGCGTTTTCGCTTCGCTAAGTGGGCCTGCGATCGACTAACAGAAGATGCCGATTTTGCCAAAAAAATTATCTTTTCAGATGAAGCTCATTTTGATCTTGGCGGGTATGTAAACAAGCAAATTTGTCGTATTTGGGGCACTTAAAACCCGCACGCATACATTGAAAAGCCGCTGCACCAAAAACGAGTCACTGTTTGGTGCGGATTTTGGTCCAGAGGCATAATTGGGCCATTTTTCTTCGAAAATGAGCAAGGAGTGGCCGTTACAGTCAATGACGATCGTTATCGGGCCATGTTGAACGAATTTTTGTTCACAAAAATTGAAGAGGAGGATATTGGCAAGATTTGGTTTCAACAGGACGCCGCTACGTGCCACACAGCCGAAGCTACACTCGATGTTTTGCGCCCTGTTTTTGAAGATCGCATTATCAGCCGCAGAGCTGATGTCGTTTGGCCACCACGAAGCTGCGATTTGACACCGTTGGACTATTATTTGTGGGGTGCCCTCAAAGATAAGTGTTACGCTGACAAGCCAGAGACAATTGACGCTTTAAAGGATAATATTCGTGAAGCCATTGGTGAAATACAGCTGCACACAATCGATAATGTGCTTAAAAATTTGACCGATCGTGTAGACTACTGCATGGCCAGCCGAGGCAGCTATTTGAATGAAATTATTTTCCATTATTAACCGGAAGGATTGTACTTTCAAAGAGAAAAAGAAATTTGAGAAAATATCCAGTAGTTTTTTTTTATAGAATTTTCAAAAAAAAAAAGTTATTTGGCGGACCCTGTATATCAATCATTAAAAAAAATTTACTAAAAATGTACACGAAGAAATTTGCAAGAAAAGTATTAACACTGATTTGCAAGTTAATAACTATATGGAAATGCTGAATACCATCCCTGAACAAACTTAACTTAACCCTAGCTGTGACCACTATATTTTTGTATACTACGTTATGTGTCCTTTATGACGATTTCGTCCTAGCTATTTTTTCACTTCTGTAGAGATATCAGTTAACCCTAAATTTATTTTGAAGTTTTCGTTTTATGCTTAAAACAAAGAAAAAATAAGGTTTTTTCAAAAATATAGTATTGCGCAGTTATTTTTGGAACAGTCAAAAACGAAAATTTTGTACATTTTAATAAAAAATTTACATCTCTGGCTCTAACTAATACTAAGAAAAAACGTTCCAGGAAATTTTACTTGATATATAGATCTTTCAAAAAACCTGCACAAAATATCTTATGATTATTTAAGAGCATAGTCCAAAGAATTTAAAAATTTTTAAGTTTTTGAATGGATAAATTTAAATAAAATACTTAACTGTATCGAATAAATTGACTTATTGAAAACAGATTGCATAAATGACGCCTAGTAATATATTAATTTAATTTGCCAACCAAAAATTTGTGATATACTTTCAAAGTTTAAAAAATTTGTCAGTTCTATTTTTCGTTGCCTGCACAAAACGCTAGCGTCGAAAGAATTTTTTTCCAATGGGCTTGAAGTGGTCAAATGAAAGAAACAGACAGACAGAATATATCAACGGTTCGAGCTTTTTTAACAATAAATTATATTTCCAAAAACGCATCTTGTTTGGAATTTTTCGACGCATATTAAAAACAGAAACGGTTATTAAATCAAGCTCAAGAAAACTTTAAGTATGATTCTGAGGAAGCTTGATAAGTTAATCACAATTTGATCTCGTTTGTTACTTCAGTTGAAAAGACTTTATAAAAAAAACTCTAATATAATTATTTATTTGTTCTCATTTACATGAACCTCAAGTTTGTTTAACTTTTTAAAATAATAAGTGTCAAATGTTTTTTATTTACATTTATATTTATGTATTTATTTTTTAAAAAACTGAAAAAAGAATATTAAAAAAAAAAAATTTATTTTATGTTTTTACTTAGTAATCAATTTTATAGAGTTTTAAAAAAGTCTCCTTATGTCCACTTTTGTTTTTGTCAAAAGCTCTATTATATTGCCCTAGACTTCTTGCAACTTTACACGTGCATGACATGATACGAAAAATGCATGGCAGGCTCATTTCTCTTATCCATATCAAAGGAATAAAAATTACTTTTTTTTTTAGAGCACCGCTCTGCATTTGTGTAACTCACTTTTTGCCTTGCTCGAGGCTCATCTGTTTCTCGTTTTGCAGCTGGGATGATTTCTTAAGAAAAAATACCCTTAAATAAAACTGTAGCACAAATATGATATTTTAAACGTTTTTTCATAAAAATAGGCCCAGTACTTTTGGAGTAAAGTGGTAACATTGAATTTCCACTTCAATTTTATATAATATCTTAGATATATTTGATATAGAGGAGAGGT
Organism: Dichetophora obliterata; assembly: GCA_963920525.1. Classification (NCBI taxonomy): domain Eukaryota; kingdom Metazoa; phylum Arthropoda; class Insecta; order Diptera; family Sciomyzidae; genus Dichetophora; species Dichetophora obliterata. Next base: position 171,038,925 of record OY986435.1, on the reverse strand, counting down.
TCAATTAATTTCTTTGTTTATTAAATGGTTATGCAAATATTATTCTGTAATGTTACATTCCTCTTACGCTTTAAGCTTAGTGTGGATGTTATAATAAGCACTAATGATATTTGTACCAGACGCATATTTATACATTTTCATTAATTCTTAAATAAATTTCAACATCATTTTAAAAACAAAAACCAGTAAACGTTTAAAAACGATTCAAATTCTTATTTTTTAGATTAGGTATACACTTGTTTGGTGGCAATTTATAAACATTTTTTGAAGGATAAACCTCAGAATATATATTTTACATAACCTCAATTTGTTATCATTTTTAAAATTGACTATCTTTTTTTTTTGCAATAACATAAATAGAATTCCAGCATTGAATATATATTAGATGTGTTCAAAGTTCTACCTACATTTTTAAATATATCTCAGATTTTCACTCCACTAAAAAAATCCGAATATTTGGACTAAAAAAAAACTAAGATTTTTAACTCTCCGTGTGGCTAGTTAGTATTTGCCTTCGCGCTGTGGCTAGTGTAACAATATCGTCAAAGCCATTTTTTAACCCCTTAAAAAATAATTTTTTCGCCAAAATTTTATTTATGGCTTTAGATAAACATTTCAATGAAAGGAAGAAAAGTGTTTTGGTCAAAATGTACACTCAGGTTTGCGCCAAAAATTTCGGAATAGCCGAAAACGAGCATATTTTTAATTTTTAGTCCTAATTGATATTAAGGAAAAATATTGTAGGGATTAAAGCTTCATATATATGTTTTCAAAAAAACCTTCCCAGATTTGGCTCGGTGCCAAAAACCTTCATTATTTTGCAACCTGAAAATTGGCTTTTTTTCGAGCAAAAAAAATTTAAATGAAGGTTTTATTGGATAAACACCCCCACCTCCTCCTAGATTTCATGTTCAAAAAAGTTATTAAAGTTTTGAAAAAAATTATTTTTACACGGTTATTATTTTTTTTTTTTTGTTTATATATATTGCTGAGGTAAAACATAATTATTTTTGTTTGTTTCTTCTATTCGCCGGACGCTTGTTCAATGCGTATTGAGTGAAATCACATTCGAAGTCGGACTGACACCTCTATATCATTTATACTCTCTGTTTTGTCAAGCTAAAAACACATACTTTTTTATAATAATCGTTTGTTGTATACACACAATCACGTTTTTTCAACGTTATTTGTAGGTAAAAAAATTTTTATTTGAAAAGAAAAAACACGAATTTCGGACACTTTCTTTGGTCACAAACACGTGTTTTTTAAGTTGCATTCATTTTTACATTACAAAAAGTAAAATATATGATGAAATTTTTTCATTCGGAGCAAAAATAACAACATTTTTTGGCTGCTGTAACGATTTCGTATTTGGTCCAACTTTGCACTCACAGTACCTACAAACGGCTAAACCAAAACTGACGTGGCTTGGCAGGTGTTCATACAGAGGTTCAAAGTGTTTTTGGGAGGAGATATTAACCGTCGCCCATTGCACATGGCTGAGATACAGCTATGTCGTGAAAAGTAGGGTGACAATATCGTTACACTAGCCACACGGAGGGTTAAAAGATTATCATACAAAAGTTTAAAATTAGGACCACACAATCAAACATTCAAAGTTTGAGAAATATTAATTAGTACAAAATGTCTAAGTTGTGTTAAATTTACTTTGGTCATAAAATTGGTTTATTACAATAACTTATTTAAAGTCTTCTGGGTTTGCTGAATCTATTGGTGAAATAAAAATTTGAGATATTGTAGCAAAAAAAGTTAACTTTTGAAATGTTTTAACCCATTTTTCGCGGATGTTGCGAAAACGCAACGCAAAAATTTGTATAATAATTTGACACCTAAATCTTACCTGATGAAAACTTTTTACTAGCTTTACATGGATTCTGAAAGCCAATTAAATTATCTAAACGACCTGTTTTTTTATTTTGCCCAAAAAAATGGTTTTTATGGTTGTTTTGAACCTTGGAAATCGTAAATTTTCAAAAATTTACGTAAGTACTTTAATTCTTCTAATAAAATATGTAAAAATAATAATGTTCCAAAATAATTTTTCTTCCAATCAGAAAACGATTCAAATTTGTCATAAAAAAGCATTCTATGCCATTTGCGTCACTCAATTGTACGACAGGTTGTATGAAAATTGCATGTTGCGTTTTCGCAACGTCCGCTCTTAGGGATAGCACTTTAAACTCACTTGTCTTTCTCTCAGAACAAGATTTAAATTTCTCTAGTTTGTGTGAACAAGTGAGACGGATGCATAATCTCCGAAAAGCTTTTTAGAAAACAGCTGATTTTCCCGCATTTTTCATTTTGTTTTTGAGTGTTTCTTTGTTATAAATACCCATTATTATATATTTGATTAAATTTACAAAATTGACCAAAACAGCGGCAGTTTTTATCAGTTCAAGAAATCGAAGAATTCATGAATGCAAGCTCCGACGAAGAAGATATAACTCGTTTGAATGTTAATGTAGTTGATTGTACAAGTGTTATCATTTTCCCAACAGCAAAATTTGATGCTGTGAGTGATTGTGAAGAAATCGATGATAACGTGCAGATTTTGCACAACGACAACATAATTCCAAAAGAACTAGCTGGCGGAATTGAAATGGAATGTAGATTTGATGACTTGAATTCTCGAAAGCCATGCGAAACAACTGCAGAGTTCGGAGTTAATGTGACACAGGTGGAGCAAACCTTTTATTCCTATCAGCCACCAAAGTGGTCTAAATATCATCGCAATCAATTTTCAAAGACTCCAACAGATGTGTCAAATGAAAAGGTATAAGAAATTTTTAAAAAAATTGGTGCCTATGCTTTTTTGATTTAGCTCTTTACTTGATAACAGTGCAATAAATATATTTTGTAACAGGTCATCTTAATCATCTGCAAGTACTGGAGTTGTTTTCAGACGACAAAGTTTTCAATTTCATTGTTATAAGTGCCAATGCATACGCAAATGTGGATTAAAATAATCCATCTTTTAAAACTGATTTGAATGAAATTCGTATATTTATTGGAATATTGTATTTTTCTGGCATACATGTAGTACCACAAACATCCTTATATGGATTTTCTAACCAGTCCATTCCGCTGCGATATCATAAAAACTGCTATGAGTCGAGATTGTTTTAGGACCATAAAATCATATTTTCACTTTTGTAACCACAGCGAAATCGATTCCAATGAAAAGTTTGCTAAAATAACGCCTCTAAACAATATGTTGAATAATAAATTCATGCAGTTCTGCATTTTTTCTCATCATCTTTCAAAAGATGACCAAATGATACCTTACTATGGGCGTCATTCTGCCAAACAATTCATAAGAGGTAAACCGATTCGTTTGGTGTACAAGCATTGAATAATTATAATTTGTAATTATTCAATGGCACAAGTAATAGAATTTGTGTTCGCATGATGGCTACCTATTTTATTTCATTCCTTACGGAGGTGCAACCAGTGAGAATATCCCTGAATTTGGTCTGAGAGAAAATGTTGTGCTCAGATTGCTGTCGAATGTTGATACACCAAGCCAACATACGGTAACTTTTGATAACTTCTTCAAATCAAATAAACTTATGTGTCGTCTTTCTAACATGGGTTATTTCGCAACAGGTACTCATTTTCATAAAAGAATATTTTGGAATAAATTTTTGTTGTTTTTAGGAACTGTTCGCGATAATAGATCTGCTGAAGCTGATTTGACTGACTCAAAATTAATGATGAAAAAAGATTGTGGTTCTGTTGATTTTTCGTTTGATAAGAAAAATGAAATTGCAGCTATACGTTGAAATGACATTTCACTGTAAAAAAAGCAAAGCGATTTGACCGAAAGAATGGAAAACATGTAAGCATTTCAATGCCGAACGCTATTCATGAATATAGTAAGACGATGTGCGCAGTTGATTTATTTGACAATGCTTCAAACAACTATCGCATTGGAATTCGAGGTAAAAAGCGGTACTGGCCACTTTCGACGAATGCACTCGATGCTGCGTTAGTAAATGCATGGAAGATCCATTTTGTTTGCAAAAAATACGCAAAAGAGTCTTCAATATCGCAACTTGAGTTCAGAGCTTTTGTTGTAGATAGTTTTTTTGCGTTCCGAAGTACCATTATCTTTAAAAGCTCCGCAACCGAATGAAATCATCCGTTTTGATGATGTGAACTACTCAATCAAAACAGAAAAACGTTTACGTTGTCGCTAGTGTCAAAGCCAAACAGTTTATTCCTGTAAAAAATGTAACATCTCACTTCACCCAAAATGTTTCTGCAATTCTTTAAAAACTGATTCGTTTCATTACTTTTATAAAATAGTGCTAATGGCAGGGGAGTAACCATAATTTACTTAAGAAAATTTTCAAAGAAATTTTTTCATATGGAATTTACCTCAAAACTTTCACTCCCTCCTTCCTCCGGCCAATGTATGTGCTCTTGGCTTTGGCGAATCATCTTTACATTGTGCTTTCAATGAACAATTCTCTAGTTGTTTTATATTTAGTATATATATATATATGTTTATAAATAATCTTTATTTTCATTCACTGTGAGCAGTATTAATTATTGTTTTTAAATGGAGCTTTTCCGAATATGCTATTTCAAATTTCCTCTAATTATCCCACAAACAGAAAAAATGTAAAATTTCAAGTTTCTAGCTCAACTGGAACTGGTAGCCGCCAAAAATGGGTTAAAATCAAAACGCAAAAAAAGTCTAGTTTCAATAAAACTTTCAATTTGACCTATCTTTTTGCATTTTTACATAGCCAAAAGTTAAAAATCAATAGCTTAGGCTGTAGAGAGTTTTATTAAATACGGAAGTCATAAACATAAATTTTTGGAAAAAATTACTAAATTTTACAAAATTTCGGGTTTCATATAAAGTTTAGTTAAAATATATTTTTAAATTGATAATAATTTATTTTGTCGAATTTATTGTCATATACTTATATTTCGTTTTTCATTTCATTTTTCATTACATTTGGTTTTTATTCATCAATCAAAAGATTTAACAATAATTTTCTTAATGGCTAGAAGCTACGAATACAAAAGACATTAAATACAAATTTGATTAACAAATGCTACATTCTGTTGTTCATTATGAACAAGTGGCGAATGCAGTTACAAGCTTACAACAAATTTAATTCATTTTTCATTTTTGTGGGGTCATCGAAAAATTTGAATACAAAATTTATTAAACATAATGCAAACACAGTTAAAATTATTAACAAAACTGGAAATATATATGCATAAACCGATAAAAATTATTATTAGCCACAGTGTGGAAAGTAATATTATAGTAAGACAGAAATAAGGGTATCAATAACATTGAAATCGTAATTAAAAAGCCATGATTTCACTTCTTTGAGAAACAAGATATTGTTAGATATGCGACGAACATTATTTGGTAATCTATTGAAAAGTCTGGGAGCTGTGCAAGAGTAGAAGTAGAAAAAGTGCTGTAATTTGTGTGTAGGAACTTTAACAGTAATTTGATTATTTCTTCTTAAGTCATGACCATTCGTGGATCTGTTCAGCAGATAACCAGAGCAATTAAAAAATTCTTTCAGCACTCTATAGAAATATAGGTGCTTAAGTGGTAAGACATTCAGGTTTTTAAACAGAGGAAAGCTTCTATCTAGTCGTTTTTTGTTACATATAATACGAACAACATGTTTTTGAGCGAAAAGGAGTGGATTAATTTTATTAGCATGGGTACCTCCCCAACAGATTACGCCATATTGAAGTTTTGAATGGAAAATACCATGGTAAATGCATTCGAGCAATTTAGGCGAGCAAAAAGATTTTAAGAGATATATCTGTCTGATAGCACCCATGAGATATCTTTTGAGGGCAGCAGTATGGTCTAGCCAAGACAATTTCCAATCAAGTAATAAGCCAAGGTATTTAAAGGATTTAACGCAACCAACCGAAAAACATTTTGCAGAGCATTGGAAAGAATCATTATATGTATTTAGGTTTGATGAAGAACTGCATATATCGCTGCTAAATGTGAATTTTTTGCAGCCTGCACAGTGGAAGACAAAATTTGGTAAATAGATATCGTTTCCAGCTACACTGAAGTGCATTATTTTAGTTTTATCACTCAGAACCAATTTGTGTGATGAAAACCAATGGCGCAGAAGAGCAAGGTCATGATTAATTTCAGAAGTTAAGTTTAAGGCAGAATCGCTAGAAAAAGTACATGCCATATCATCTGCAAATGCTATTACTTTACTTGTAAATGGCAGACAAAATATTGAATTTATGAATATAAGAAATAATATAGGTCCCAGAACAGAGCCCTGTGGGACGCCAATATTCACATTAACATAGTTACTAAGTTCACTATCAATTTTAACTCTTTGCATTCTGTTTGTTAAATATGATCGAAACCACTAGTGATAGAACCTCTGAAGCCACAATTATACAATTTGACAAGTAATATTTCGTGATCAACAGTATCGAATGCCTTTGTTATATCAACAAAAAGCGCCGCAGAGATTTTTTTAGTGTTTAAACCATTATAAACATTAGAGCAGAATTTAAGAAGAGCGTCCTCAGTAGATAAACCTTCTCTGAAACCATACTGACAACTGTTGAAAAAGTTCGATTTCGATAGAAATTTAAGCATTCTGGTTTTTACAGCCTTTTCAAAAATCTTTGAAAAGACGGGCAGCAACGAGATCGGTCTGTAGTTGTTGAGAGCAGTTTTATCGCCTTTTTTAAAAATAGGGATAACCATAGCTTTTTTAAGGTCATCAGGAAAAACTCCACACTCTAAGCTTCTGTTAAATATATAACAAAGGACGTCAGTTATATTAAAGACTATCTTTTTTATAAATACATTGGAAAAAAGATCATCAGGACAAGAATTCGAGTTCTTAATAGACATTATTATTTTAAAGAGTTCAAAAGATGAAATTGGTTCAAAAAAAATACTATTAGAGTGTGAAGGTTCCTTGTGTACGCATCTACATGAAGCATCGTTTGATCCAACATCAGCGACCACATCTTTACCAATTTTCGCAAAAAAATTATTGAAAGCATTAGCTTTAGCACTAGAGTCATAGATAGACTCTCCTTCAAAATTGATATAGGCTGCATGCTCATTGCTATTACTTTTATTTAAGATATTGTTAACCAGCTGCCATTCCTTTCTAACGCTACCTCTGATTTTATTAAATTCACAAATATAATAACTAGTTTTACTTGCTGAAATTTTAGTAGATATATACTAGGGCGTTCAAGATGCTGCCGGTCTCCAAGCACCGGCACCACCGCTCTTCAAATGCATGACATTTTGACGGGCAACCTTAACATGAACACACCATAAATGTCAAATCGATCTGTTAATGAGTAAAAAAAAATAAACTGGCCATTTCAGCACTTGGAAGGACTTTGACCTAGCTTCTATTGATCAATTGTGTTGTGCGTGTTATTAAATGTTTGATCACAAATAGTGCCGACTCTGAACTGCTTATGTTCTCAGCTTAAAATGGCAATTTTTACTCTCTGAGGTTTGCCATTGTCTGCAGAGAGGTGACGACCGAACAGAAAAATTAATTCAATAGAAAAATCTTTCTGTCT
>OY986435.1:171023826-171026326 GCA_963920525.1 Dichetophora obliterata | reverse complement strand
TTATTATTATTATTATTATTATTATTATTATTATTATTATTATTATTATTATTATTATTATTATTATTATTATTATTATTATTATTATTATTATTATTATTATTATTATTATTATTATTATTATTATTATTATTATTATTATTATTATTATTATTATTATTATTATTATTATTATTATTATTATTATTATTATTATTATTATTATTATTATTATTATTATTATTATTATTATTATTATTATTATTATTATTATTATTATTATTATTATTATTATTATTATTATTATTATTATTATTATTATTATTATTATTATTATTATTATTATTATTATTATTATTATTATTATTATTATTATTATTATTATTATTATTATTATTATTATTATTATTATTATTATTATTATTATTATTATTATTATTATTATTATTATTATTATTATTATTATTATTATTATTATTATTATTATTATTATTATTATTATTATTATTATTATTATTATTATTATTATTATTATTATTATTATTATTATTATTATTATTATTATTATTATTATTATTATTATTATTATTATTATTATTATTATTATTATTATTATTATTATTATTATTATTATTATTATTATTATTATTATTATTATTATTATTATTATTATTATTATTATTATTATTATTATTATTATTATTATTATTATTATTATTATTATTATTATTATTATTATTATTATTATTATTATTATTATTATTATTATTATTATTATTATTATTATTATTATTATTATTATTATTATTATTATTATTATTATTATTATTATTATTATTATTATTATTATTATTATTATTATTATTATTATTATTATTATTATTATTATTATTATTATTATTATTATTATTATTATTATTATTATTATTATTATTATTATTATTATTATTATTATTATTATTATTATTATTATTATTATTATTATTATTATTATTATTATTATTATTATTATTATTATTATTATTATTATTATTATTATTATTATTATTATTATTATTATTATTATTATTATTATTATTATTATTATTATTATTATTATTATTATTATTATTATTATTATTATTATTATTATTATTATTATTATTATTATTATTATTATTATTATTATTATTATTATTATTATTATTATTATTATTATTATTATTATTATTATTATTATTATTATTATTATTATTATTATTATTATTATTATTATTATTATTATTATTATTATTATTATTATTATTATTATTATTATTATTATTATTATTATTATTATTATTATTATTATTATTATTATTATTATTATTATTATTATTATTATTATTATTATTATTATTATTATTATCATTATCATTATCATTATTATTATTATTATTATTATTATTATTATTATTATTATTATTATTATTATTATTATTATTATTATTATTATTATTATTATTATTATTATTATTATTATTATTATTATTATTATTATTATTATTATTATTATTATTATTATTATTATTATTATTATTATTATTATTATTATTATTATTATTATTATTATTATTATTATTATTATTATTATTATTATTATTATTATTATTATTATTATTATTATTATTATTATTATTATTATTATTATTATTATTATTATTATTATTATTATTATTATTATTATTATTATTATTATTATTATTATTATTATTATTATTATTATTATTATTATTATTATTATTATTATTATTATTATTATTATTATTATTATTATTATTATTATTATTATTATTATTATTATTATTATTATTATTATTATTATTATTATTATTATTATTATTATTATTATTATTATTATTATTATTATTATTATTATTATTATTATTATTATTATTATTATTATTATTATTATTATTATTATTATTATTATTATTATTATTATTATTATTATTATTATTATTATTATTATTATTATTATTATTATTATTATTATTATTATTATTATTATTATTATTATTATTATTATTATTATTATTATTATTATTATTATTATTATTATTATTATTATTATTATTATTATTATTATTATTATTATTATTATTATTATTATTATTATTATTATTATTATTATTATTATTATTATTATTATTATTATTATTATTATTATTATTATTATTATTATTATTATTATTATTATTATTATTATTATTATTATTATTATTATTATTATTATTATTATTATTATTATTATTATTATTATTATTATTATTATTATTATTATTATTATTATTATTATTATTATTATTATTATTATTATTATTATTATTATTATTATTATTATTATTATTATTATTATTATTATTATTATTATTATTATTATTATTATTATTATTATTATTATTATTATTATTATTATTATTATTATTATTATTATTATTATTATTATTATTATTATTATTATTATTATTATTATTATTATTATTATTATTATTATTATTAT